>KZ505868.1:602503-663699 GCA_002844005.1 Limosa lapponica baueri | reverse complement strand
AAAAAAAAAAAAGAAAAAAGGTGGTGTTATTATTTTGGCTTGTGAAACTCAGGCTTTTTGTTTGGTGAGGCTGGTCTCACAAATCATTCCATAAAGTAGTTCTTGCTCTTGCTGGTGTGTTCAGAGTATTGTGAATTCTGTACTTGTTAGGTGGCTGCGAGGCGCTTCTATGTTTGTTTGGAGAGCTGACCTGAAGCTTCATTTTAAGAGATCGTGATACTTTGCTTTCAGACCACGCTTCTTGGTATCCCCCTTTTGATGGAAGGGAAGTATTAGAACCAGAAATAAACTACCTGCTCTCTTTTGCAAAAACATGGATGTCATAAATCTGTGTGATTAATCCTATTCACAAAACAACTGCATGGCTAACTAAACTGAAATGTCTGCCATCTGTTGGAATAAAACAACCACTTCCAGCTATTCCCAAGCAAAGAAATCAAAAAGTTACCGACTTTTGATGGTGGATCTCTCTTTGCTCTCAGTGACTGATAATCAAGAGAACTCCTAGGAAAATGTCTGAGGGCGTTATCCTTGCACAGCAATTAAATATCAGTGTGCCACAACCTACTAATAAAACTGGACGTTGAAAGTGTGTTGATTCTGTACTGTGGCAAACACCTTCTTGTTTGTCGCCATGCAATCTGAATAGAATATTGTGTTTTTCTGATTTTGTGAATGCTCGCTTTCATGCTATGGGAGGTATATCTGAATTGTTTCAGTCTAATTTATTGGTATTATTGCTGCAGATGTCATACAGTACATCAGCCTTGCTACGCAGTAAGCTCAGCTACTGGCCCGTAAAAATCTCGCCTCTTTATACCTGTCCCTGTGTATGTATAGGTGTTGCGAAGCCACCTGACCAACTGACTATACAAGTGCCACTGTAAATTTTTCTGCAAGAAGATCTGTAACTGTAAGCGATCTCTGCAACTGATGTATTTATGTGGTCAGAAATAACCACGGGATTGCTTCTGTGCTTATAGAATGGATTTTCATTGAACTATGTAAAAATGAATATACATGCATTAACATTAGGGTGTATCCACATACTGTCTACATGTTTTTCCTTTGTTTTAAAGATGTTGTATGATACTAAATACATAAAAGATCTGCTCCAAAAGTTACCACAGTCAGCAGGACACTTGAGAATTCAAGTGCTCTAGTTCAGTTCTCTTAATAACAGTTGTAGTTCTGAACCTAGGCCAAGCCCCTTTTTGATAATGGAACTGCAGGGGTTTTTTTTAAGAAAATGCTGCAGGCTTGTAAGATTGGGTTTTGTAGCTTGCAAGCTCTATCACAGTGTTTTAGTGCTCAAGGTGTGAGGAGAAGTAATTGGCAAGATCACAGGAAGAAAGAAATTCCCGTTTGTGCAGTGAGTTTTCCATGTTCTAAGTACACATGTATGTTCCTCTCTTTGTCTTCACTCTCTACGTGATTTTGTGCTAATAAAATGAAAAAAGGTCGTGTAACATTGTAATTTCTGTTGGTGGGTAAGACACTTCAACAAAAGTCTATAAAGGCCTACATGGTTAAGCAAATTTTAAAACGCCATGTTATCTTCACCATATTTTTAAAAAAGGTAAATATCACCTTCCCATGTGAGGCTTTAAGAATTTTAGTCACCCTTAGCTTTCTTCTCAATTAAAAGCTGACTTCAAACTGAATACTCAGTTTTCAGAAGATGACTCGAGACTTTAAAGGCATATAAATGATGAAGTGACTTGTTCTCTTCTTTTGATTAATGCTGAGCCTTAGGCTGTGTTCTGAAATTCTGCCTTGTGCGTGAGTGTTGCTGGTTTTTGGTGGTGGTGTGTGGCAGGGTTTTTTTTTGGTCAGCGTTACCTTACTTTTAAAAATTGCATTTACTAAAGGTTAATGGTAGCACCTCAAAATAGAATACTGATTATTTTCACTATTACCTGAACAATACTAGTTTTAAAAGTTAAATTTCTCTCTAGTAAGGAGCACAATATTTCTTTGATGTACTACAACTAATCCTGACTTCTTAAGTCAGATTTTGCTATTCAAGTAAAGTGTTACTTAACCTGTTGCTGCTTTAGTGAGGCAGTTTTTGGTTTCTGATGAAGTCGTTATGCTGCCGGGGAAGGATAGTAATTATGCTTTATTTTCTTCCTGTCTCCCCTTCCTGTGCTGACCTGCTGCAGGGAGATAGAGGAAGGCTGTATCACAGCCGCTCCAATCAAAGCACTGAAATTGTAAAGGAGACTATAAACGAGGCCTTCGTCTTTCTCCCTTCCCCCCCCCCCTCTGAACCTACGGCGGTACTGAATCTCTGCAGTTTTTTTTGTAAACTGAGGCCGTGTGCTTCTAAGGAGAAAGAAGGTGCAGACAGAGGCGGGCGTGAGGGAAAAGGTGACTAGTCTGCAGGGAGCAGGGACAAATCCCTTTCTCTTGAAGACTAAGGCAATCCCCCATGAGGTACCTTCTGAAGCCTGAGGTGTTCGGCGCCGGCTGGTTGGTGATGGCAGGCTGGGACTCCGGTGAGGGTCACGGCAGCTGCGGCACAGGACCGGGGAGGGAAAGGCCCAGCCTGCGCCGAGGGGGCAATGGACGGTGGTGCCCGTCTGCTGTCCTGAGGGTTTCAATCCGCCCGTCTGGTGGTGGAGTAAGCGGCCTCCGCCAGACCGAGCCCCTTGCTCCGTAGGGCGGGAAGGGGGGGCGGCGATAGCTCTCGGCCGCGGTGTCTGCCCTGGCCAGCAGGGGGCACCCAAGTGGCGCGAGGGCAACTGTCACTCGGCTTCCGGGCGGTTTCCCGCGCGCTTCCGTTCTCCGCCCGAGCCCGAGTCCCGGCGCCGTTACTCGCCCCCGCGGGCGCTCGGCCAGGTACGGCTCAGCGCGAGCCGAGGCGCCCGAGGGCTGGCGGGTCCCCGGCGGTAAGGCCGGAGCCGCCGGTCGAGCCGCGCAGGCCCCGCGTTGCGCGCGGCCTCCCTCGGGGCAGGGTCTGCGTCCCCGTCAACGCGGAGCAGCGGGGCCGGGGTCGCTCGAGAACCCGCTCGCGGCAGATGGCACTCTTGTGACGTGTCTGCCTGAGCATCTGAAGAAGCCGCTTCCTTCCCCAAAGCCGGGTTCCTCGCGTTCCGCCTCACGCAGGTCCCCTCGGGGCCCGCGCACCCGCCGGCCGGTGACTGGAGGGCGCGGCCGGGGGCGTTGGCGGTTCTTTCCCGGAGACCGCGTTAACTCTTGGAGCAGCTGAGGAGAGCTGTCGTCTTTAAACTCTTGCGTTTTGTCAAGTGCTGCTGCCGTATCCCAGGTAAAGTGTTTAATTTTTTCGTGCTTTACGTTTGCATTGGCTCCTGTTACTGTGCCTGTGGCCATCTCCCTTCCTTTTCTTTTCCACTGTGCTTTGCCTTCCCAGCACTGGTTTCTACTGAGAGTTGGAAATGGTAAGGAGAGAAGTATCCTTTAAAAAGGAGTTATACAGATGCCTCTACTGGCTGCTGGAGTGTTTTTTGAGTCAGCTTACATTTGGTAAAATTCTCTTATGTTGTCTGGATAAGTAGGATATTCTCCTGTCAGTTTGCTCAAGTGCATAGTAAATGCTTTTTTTCCCAAGATCCCAGTGCCCAATGTTAGGATTTTTTTCCGTTGTGTTACGGAGTATTTTTTCACGCATAGAACTATTATTATATTTCCTTATTTTCGGTATGACTTCACCTCGTTTTTGCAACTATGTAATACCCTTTTTAACCTCAACATTTTTTCTTACCCGCGTATGTAGATGGACCATCAGAGAGGAGGTAGAGAGATGACAGAGCCAAGCTATTCTTGATAGTGGCTGATGGCATGATGAGGGAGAAGAACATCAAGTTGCAGCTTGGGCATTTCAGATTAGATACTAAGGATAAAAATTTTAGTTAAGAAGGTGGTGCAGTACTTGGAACAGGTTACCTAGAGAATTATGGGTGTCCATCCTCGGACATTTCAAGCTTCAGCCAGGAAAAGCTGGGACTGACCTGATCTGGTGTTGGCAATAGCTTTGAGAGGGCAGTTGGACGTGATGACGTTTGGGGCTCCGTACATCCGCCAGCTCTGTGATGCTGCAAAATATTTCAAACTCTGCTGGATGAAGAGTATAGGCAACAGATGAAACTTTTTCTAATTTGCAGTATGTATGCGGTTCAAAATACAGTATCACTGAAGAGGAATCGGTGTAGGAGCACCAGGCATAGATGTGTGGTCTGTAGTGTGTAATGTGTTTAAAAATAGTGAGAAGAATGCTTTTATCGCTCTGTAAGTGGTTTGGTATTATTCCCCAAGGGACTGTGAGGCAAGTAAGCAAATGCTTGGCTACTCCTGGGAGTAAAGCTTCACATTGATGCAAATACCACACAGGACCAAGCAGTAAAGCAAAATAAACTGTATCTTTGTTTTAGCTACCTTTGTAGTTTTAAAGGATGGATCACCGAAGTTTTCTGGGAACCAAACAAATCCACAGAGCTTTTCTTAACACATGGCTATACTAGTTGCACTTTCGTCTTGTTTTAATAACTACTTGTCATTCTTCGCTGCTCCTGAGCTTCAAAGCTGTATGTTGCTGCCTAGTTTGGTCTTAATGGGTGAACAGGTATCCCTTAAGTATGAGAAGGAAAGCAGTACCAATTTCTTCATTTTCAATTAACCCTACATTAACCTTAGCTTGTTTTCTGGGTGTGCTCTGAAACCCATGTGAAGATGGTGCTAGTGGGTGTTTGTGTATCTCCAAGTGCACAGCTTTATTAATGGCACCATTATAAAAATGCGGACATTGTAAAACTAGGAGGGAGAGCCATATCACAGAGAATATTGCATAGTCTTGTTATGATTTTATTTAAATTTGTGAGTTCTTCCTGGTTTTAGTCAGGAAGTAGATTGTTTTTTGTGTAGAAGAGTTTGTTTTAAAAACAATTATATTTTGTGGTTCTAAATATAATTCAGAATTGCTACTTTGCAATTTAGATATTGTCCTCCTTCACACTCTGTTCTGCTATTTGTTTTGAAAGCTATAATTTTTCTGGGCATAAGCACCTACTGTTTTCTGTGATTCACCTTCCAGATGGTTGTGTTTGGGCTGAAATACTAGCTAAAGACTTTCTAAAAATAAAATATATTCATCATGAAAAGAAATGGCACTGAAACAGCAAATAACTTAAGATGTGCTTTTTAAAAATTCAAGTTTCATTATTTCACAGAGGAATAGATCAATATTCCATCATTTAACAGTTGGGTCTAAAAACCTGCTGCGAAGTGAAGCAATATATCTTATATTGAATGTAAGCTACTTTGATGTTAATTCCCTGGTTTTGTGGCACTTAGGGGCAAATAAGCCTTCCGGCTCCAGTCATGACTCATTACGTCATTATGTTAGGCACTTACTGTACATCCACAGCTATGCAATTCATATTCAACAAAAAGCTACTTATTTACTGATTTCTTGGTTTCTTAAAAAAATATCTTTTATAGGTTCAAGCAGAGTGGCATAGTTTGAGTCTGTAACATTTTTTGGGTCCTGCCTGAGAACAGTTTTCATGGTATTTTAGAAATATAAGTAAAAGTACTACTATTTTATTTTTCATTGTTGCTGTGACAGCATTGATCCCAAAAAGAAAATGTGAGCTGTGTCCAATAAAAAAACCCCAAACACCTAAAACCCCAAAACCCCCAATCAAACCCATAAATATTGAGTGATAATACAAATTGCAAAGCACCTCCTTCGATTCAATGAACGACCACAACACCTCAGTCCTTTGCGTGGCATGAATATTGGCTGTTTACTGGGCTAAAGATTTCTGTGCATCATTTAGAAAACATTTCCCTCTGTGTGTTCTTGAATGTATACCATCGTGAACTGTTTATAAGTGTAAGTATCAGGGGAGGACTTCCATGTGCCATGAGAGCATTCCAGACTGTGTGTGCCTGGACTGGGATTACTTCTGCAGTTATTGAATTACTTGTCCAGCCTTCTGTAGTTGTTTTTCACTTGTCAGTGTTAACTGAGCACAGCTGAGGATCTTAACCTACCCCTCTTCCCCACTCCCACTGTTAAAGTTCCATATAATGCAGGGAAAAACAGATTAAAAGAATCTGAAATGCAGTTTACCTGGTGTATGTTTCTTCGGAACTGAACTACACAGAAAGTATTGAGTGCTTGCTGTTTGATGTTGCTAGCATGCCCTTTAAACAAATTGTATTTCTATTTATAGAACCTGTAACTGAAATAATAGGCCATTTTATATTTGAAAATACAATTAATGCTGACAATTTCACAGTATTGTCCCAGGTGACAAACAGATTGCTCGTTCCCAGTCTCTGTGCATACACAGGATATAATCTCTTTGAATGACTGGGTAACATACCGTACAATCAAAAGCGATTGCCAAATAGGATACTTCACCTCAACTAGGAAAAGTAGCATAGTCACAGCCACCAGGCTTATGCCACAGTAGCTCTTCTCCGTAATCACGCTCAGTGCAAGTACAGAAAGACTTGGCTTTAAAATAATTCACTCAGCAGCATCAAAACCTGGCTACTGTTTTACAGTTACTAATTGTATATCACTTTTTCATCCAGTCTAAGAGGTATCCTGAAAACATCTTCATATAGGCTCTGGGATGACAAATTTGAGTAAATTGGAAGCATACTCTTTAAAACAAACCTTTGTTCTGTGTTGTAGGTGAAAATAAAACAAATACATACAACAACAAAACCCACCAAAATACAATAAATTACGAAGTGCAGCACTGGGTACAAAGCATCCCCAGTACTAAGTGAAGAAAGGTCCTTCCCTCCTTGGCTGCTCACTTGCATTTAGATGCTGTATCAAGCACACACAGGTGTAACTTGTTACCACCTCTCACTTGAGGGGAGCCGTTGGCATGACTTTCCATATGAGATGTCTCTTCTGACACAGGCAGGTTTTTTTTTTTCCTCCTGCTTTTCTAAGAAATTACTGACTTGAAAAGTTCTAGGTTGGATTAGAATAGTACCTACTGTATGCAAATATATTTTCTGTCTCTTTTGTTGCCATGTATTTAGCTAAGACATTTTTAGCACATAATGTATTAATAGTTAATGTATTAATATTACCACATAGTATTAATAAATCAGTCCAAGCTAAGCCAAACCAAATCTGTAAAAGTTTTTGTAGTTTGTTCCAGAGAAAATAGGTTCAGGGCTGATGAAACCCCCTAAAGACTGGTTTTCTGCTTTCTCTCTTTTACTGATGGTGAAGATCTGATGGTTGGTCATGTTCTTCTTCGGATTACTGAGGCTGCAATCAGTGAGTTCTAGTGGTATTTAATTGTTACGAAATGAGGTTTGCTAATTAGGTTTGTGAGTAACTAATTTGTCTTTGGGAGCAGGGAGTATGACCACCTTTGCTAGCCTCATGGACTTGGAGGACAGAAGACTGTTCTGAGTGCCCTCTTCCTTTTTGTTCTTTATTTGTGTGTTTTGTTATGTTAGAAGATTCTAATTTCCCTTCCTGCTTTTTTACCTTAGATAATGTCACTTTTTTCAGCAATCAGCTAGGCAATTCAGAACTAATTATCCTGATTTGCCTCTCAGACACCTGGTGAGGCAAGCAAAGAAAAGCAGTTGGGGACCACTCAGGAAGAAAAGGACCAATTAAAATAAATCTGTGTTTAAACAGGAGGTTAGAAAAATGCTGGAGGCTAGAGCTGAGGCATTTGGAGAGTGGAGTGTTTGCAAGATACAGACTAAGGAGTCTGAATTGTGACTTTTCTGGAAACTCTTCACAGCAAAATAGAGAGTATTCCAAAAGCAGGAACAGAGCTCAGCTTCTTGAGAAAAATTTTGTTTTTTACCTAGACCTCATGCAGCCGTTTTAGTAGGGTTTTCATATTTATTTCTAGCAACTACAAATGTCTAAAGTTACTCACTTTGCTTCATAATGGAGTCATCTGGAGGTGAATTAACTCTTTCTCTGAAGTCTGTTGCAATCCTAAGGTAGGACTTTCTTTGATTACAAAGCCATAAATGTGTAAATTAGGCGGCTGTTAATTCTTTAATGTTCTGTTTTCTTTCCACGTCTCGCTTCCGACTTTAATTTTCACAATAAAGGTTTTTATTGTTGATGTTGATGGAAGAAATGTTTTACGCTGAGGCTAGTGAGACATCGGCCCAGGTTGTCCAGAGAGGTGGCGGATGCCCTGTCCCTGGAAACATTCCAGGTCAGGTTCTGAGCAACCTGGTCCAGTTGAAGATGTTCCCTTGCCCATGGCAGGGGGTTGGACTCGATGACCTTTAAAGGTCCCTTCCAACGCAAACTATTCTGTTATTCTGTGTTGTGTCCATCCCTCCCCCTTTTCTACCCCCTCTGCCCCCACAACGTCTTTCAGGCTGCTAACTGCATATTCTTTATCTGAAATCTGTCAGAGGAAAGCAAAGAGGAAATATTTGTGTTTATAAGCCTAGATAATTTTAAGTGCTTTGAGAGACCGATCATTTTGATTACCACTGAAAGCAAGGAAAAATCTCACTTCCCCATAAGCACATTCACTCTCCAAAAATCCCATGAGCCTCCCTGTGTCACCCTTCCAGTCCCCAGTGGCTCAAGGCCAGCTTTTGTCACATGTCACAGACCTGTAGCTGGAGATCACTGGGATAAAAACACGCTCCCAGGCTGATTCTCGTCGTTCAGAGCGTCTTCTGAGTTGTTGCAGTCACTTGGGTTTTGAAATCTCATGTGAAGATCAACCAGGAGCTAGGCCAGACAGTTTTTGACCTGGAAGATGATCTGATATGCAGCCTTCCCTCCCCTTTGCCCCCTTCTTTCCCCCCCCCCCCCCTTTTTTTTTTTTTTTTTTAAAATAGCCTTGATGGTATTTGATACAAATGCTGATGTTAACGGCTTTTGGAAAATGGCACTGTGTAGAGCAGGGGTTGTTACAATTTTGAACTACGGAGTGATGAACAGAAATATTACCTTTGTGTGGCATGATCTAACTGTTAATTAGACAATTATCTTAAGACAGTGTCTTGGCCTGAGCTTGTAATTTTGGTTGATGGTATATGATTTTTTAAATACTATTCAAAGACTGATGAGAGAGTAAGAAAACAAAACTCCACCAAATACCAAACAACAGAAGAACCCCTAAAATAGTCCTGTTTAATGTGAAAGAATTTATTTTTTAAAAAATAATGATGGGCAACATCTATCTTTCTCTTGTTATCCAAGTACAAGGTATACCCTTTATCAGACTGTCTGCTGAAGGCATGACTCTGTAGCAACCTTCCATTAGCTGATAGATCAAAACCCTACCTTTTATGGTTCCTGAGGGAGCTTAACTTCTTCCCATTAAAAATGAATAATAAAATTTACAGCTTTTATCATAATGGAGTTAGGAGGAGGTGTTTTGCTTTTTATAGCTATACTACTGATTGAAAAGCCAGTTGAAACCATTGCAAGATTAGGGAAGAGGTCATCAGTAGAAAACCAGTGTAGAGAGTCTTTTAAAGAATGCTGTTGGATTTAATTAAAATATTACTTCTTGCTAGTGTCGGTAAGTGGGCCATCCTGGCTTCATGTCAGGTATGAAGCAAAGAGAAGGTGTGAAATGTTTCAGGCTCACACAGAAATCTAGGGGATGAGTTCCTAAAGTGTGAACGGCCTTCTGTCGACTTTTTCCTAAATCAGTATACAGTAGAATTAAGTGTTCCTCCCCACCCCACGCACCCCCCCAATTCCTGAGTGACAACTCAAGACCTTTAGTCCATATTGTGGAAATGGCAAGAGATGCGAGAGAATTTTGTATGCGCTTGCCCCCATACAATCAAAAATATGCCAGGTACCTGTAATGGGCGTAAGAGACAGCCTGCAGTGGTTGCAGTGGACTTGCTGCATTAAGAACAATTAGATCTCTGGTAGAGTAGAAAATTAGACCAATAAAAAGGAAATTGGTCCAGAGAAAGAGAAAAACATTGCTGATGAATTATTTTTTTCACCCCACAATCTTCCTCGGAATCAAAACTCTATAGACTTTTCTCTGTACCGATAATTCAGTTCTTCTGCACGTTTTTTTTCATTTATAACATCTGTTCCAAAACGGCTACGCTAATGGAACTGCATTAAGCTTTCCCACTGCCAGGAACTGATATGAGTAAACAGTAGGAATTATCCAGAATCCTTTCCCACTTGGCTGTAATCCTCAAATTTATCCAATTCTCTTACATTCCAAGAATTAGATACTTAAAGATGCTCTGCTTGGAACTCTCACTTCTACGACTTACTGTGAAGTTTACAACTTATGAGTTCTGAGCTGCTATGGGCATTATGGTCTCTTTTGCGATACTGTAGTAAGGAAGCTCACTGCTAGTTTTGCTGCCTTTCTGTGCTGTGCGGTGTTCTGCACCAGAGCCAGTCGGTACTGGGGAGGGAAATGATGAGCACAGTGATGTAAAGAAGCTAGACAGAACAGACATCTTTATCCCTGCTTATCAGGGCTTTTAATTTTTTAGACTTCTGTGCCATATAGTGAAAAACATTTTACTTTTATAAAAATGTGTACTTCCTGCATAAATTATCATCCTAAATGTAGAAAATTGTCACTTCTGGGGATCAGGGTTATTGATTAACTGCGTTATGTTGAAATACCAAGTAAAAATAAATTCCCTGGTGGGTAACAGTAATGTGGATCCTTTTCACGTAGATTCACATCTATTTGTTTGTGGTTTTTTTTCCCTGGCTTACAGAGAGTGAATTGGTCATTCAGTGTTCCCTTGTCATCTAAAGATAGTTTATTTTTCTTGCCCTCTAGATGGCTGTCTTGTTCTCTTTTAAAGAATCTGTTACGCAATGAGTCTACTAGAGCTGTAAGGGAGAAAACTTATTTAAATAGTCACAGTTTTTTCGTTTACATATTTGCAATGTACTTAAGCGTTTATGAGCAGAAATGTTGATGTGTGACAATATCATTGAAAACCTGCTGTGAGCAACTGTGTGCTGATATGTCTTCTGCTACTGGGCAGAGAATAAGTACTAACTTGTTTCAGAGAACTGAAAATATTTCATTATGTCAAAAACCTGCTAATTTATCGTGAGAAGAAAAATTCTCTTGTGGTTCTAACAGGCACAGCTGTAGCAGTATTTTTCTTTCTACTTAATTCTATAGGAATTTTGCTTAATTCATTTATCATAAAAACTTTTTAAAGTCTTTTGACTATAGCCACAAGTGCGTGGGGAGTATAGTAAAGATACTGAGGGAATGTTCTTGCAGTATTTCTAATGTGTTAGAGCACAGGACATACAAGAATGTTTTCTGAGTGTTTTTTTTTTTCCTGTTTTTTTCTTTCTTTTTTTTTTTCCAAAAGACTTCTGCCTTCATTTTGCAAATTTGTATTTAGATGAACTAAGTCTTCAGAAGGAACTTGTGTAGAGAATTCTCTTTAAATGGACTATTGTGAATTAATTTTTAAGATAAGTGTTTCGTACACTTTACGATGTACGAAAAGTAATGTAAAAATCTGTTTATTTTGTAAGCATTGTTTAAAACAACAACAACAACAAAAAACCCAACAGCAACAAAGCCTCCAAGATATTAAAAATAACCAACAAACAGAAAACCAACCCACCAGAGGAAACTTCTGAAAACCTCCAAATGAAACACTCATCATATGTCTGTTTTGGCTAGTTTGGTCATTTCTAAACCATAAGTGCTTTACATGTATTACTGAATGCTCATGACTCTTTGCAGCATTTGGTTTATATGCGTTTATAGGGGGACAATATGAATAGTTGAGTGCCATGCTACACTCATTGATGAAACCTGTGATTTACTGAATAATTGTAAATTTATGTAGTTTGGTAGAATTGTGATTTGCTTGGTTTCTTCGCATATGTGTTTTGAAGTATGCACCAGGGCCCTGTTGCGATTACACATGCAGCTTATGGGTGAGATTTTAAATATTTGTAACTTTGTGGGACGTGTAGGGTGACCGAGCTTATGCATTCCTATTCCAATGCATTTTTTGAATACTCAAGTCATTAATTACAAGTCAGACATTTAACCATGTTTTGGGCTTTATAACTTCTTGTGAATCATACAATAATTGCCAAACAACAGCTGCTGAAAACCAAATCTTCAGGAATCACCCATCAGCGGTGTAGAATGAAAACTTTCTGAGGTTTTCAGTTCTTCATTGGTAATAAAACTAATATTTTTGTTTCTTGAAGTCCTTCATCTATTTTGTTAGATACAGCTGCTCAACGCAGGAAGGAGTGAGTCTAATGTCTGCTATTCCATTGGCATTTATCTTTATTCGTAAGTAAATCAACCTAGAACATGACCTTGGTGTTTGCTGTATTTAAGTACAGAGAAGCAGAAGGATCTATTCTACAGTTTCTGAATTGTGATGAAGGCATTTGATTTTTACAGTGTTTCCTTTATTTCTAAATGTCCTTACATACATATTTTTTCCTGCTTCTGAGCTACTGAAAATGGATTTTTCTCAGTAAATGGCACACTGAACAAGCAGTGTCCTCCTTTTGACTGTGGCGGTGATCTTAGGGTGTTTAGAAATAACTGTCTAGTTAATTGCTTTTAAAGACATTCGTTAAGGGATGATGATTTATATGATTTAGCATTGGTTAAAATAATTGCTTTCTGGAAAAGTCTCTCATCTAATAAGTTCTGAAGGGGAGATTGTTATTAAGCATCCTTCTACTGTCATGAAGAAAGATGCCAGTTTCCGTAAGTGACAATTAGCAGTCTGATAGTAACTTAGGCTAGGAGGTGACTAGCTTAATCCGCCTCTCCTGCATACAACAGGTCATAATGTGATAGATAAGCAGTTATGCTTACTCCATGATTAAGGATGAATCATGTTTGAATATCATGATGTAAAGCATTCAGTGATCTTATCAGTCATTCATAATAACTCCCATGTCATGCAGACTTCTTATGAAAAGGAGCAAAGTAATTGGTATCCGTCACATGCACTTGTGTTAAGATCACAATTTCCATGACAGTACTGCACTTTAATAGAGTCTGTCAACTTGGCTTAGCCTGTAATGGCTCACAGCACATCAGTCTTAAAGAATACATGAATCTATTAGTAAGTTAACTGTAATTTTACATGGGATTGTACCACAAAACTCTCCTAGGGACAAAAAGTTAAATATAGAGAAAATCTAGTGCAGTGAGGTCACATAGCTTCTCAAGTAGTGGGATGAGGATAAGTGGTCAGTTGATTAAAAAAACTAAATGCCAAATGAGAGTATTTTGAGGTTAAGAAAAACGCGCCATGAGGTTTACATTTGACTTTATTAAGTGACACTTCTTTATAGAATTTTCAAGGCTACCTCATTTAAATAGATTTCCAACCGAGTAGACAGCTTGGTAACATTCTTAAAGAGCTTCAAAACTGCATTTGTTTCAGCTTTCAGAAATGCATGGTCACCTGAAAACTATTTGTTATAAAAGAAAACAATTAGAAAACTCAAGGAGCAGGAGAAAGATTAAGGTTTATTCATTGTGCAGTGATGTTTGTATGGTAATGATGTGTCACCAGGAGTAGTGACAGTGAAAGCAGTTGTGTTTGAAGAAAGAGAAGAATCCCTGAAATCTGTCAAAAGTAAATGAGTGGAAGAGTTGTTGGGGGAGTTTTTGTCTTTGGAAAGCCTGATCTTCTCCCAAGGAACAGGCAATAGGACAAGAGGAAATGACCTCAAATTGCACCAGGGGAGGTTTAGGATGGATATTAGGAAAAATTTCTTCATCAAAAGGGTTGTCAAGCCTTGGAACTGGCTGCCCACAGAAGCGGTGGAATTGCCATCCCTGGAGGTATTTAAGAGACAAGCAGACGTGATGCTGAGGTACATGGGTTAGTGGTGGTTTGGGCAGTGCTGAGTTAATGATTGGACTCGATGATCTTAAAGGTCTTTTCCAACCTAAGTGGTTCTACGATTCTATTCTATGATTATTTGTAGCTCCTCTCTCCGTTTAGTTTCAAACATATAGATAGAGTACCTGCAAGGCAACTTCAATGTTCCTGACGTGATAGAGCATTCACGCTACCCATTTTCTGTCTGCTCTGAAATTGCTTCTACATTTCCCTGTATCTTCTGGGGATTCCATCGAGCAGAACTCTATGTGAGGATTCTAAATCTTTCATTTTTTACCATCGTGCTTCCTCTCCAGAAAAGTAATGATTGGTTGCTAGCACAAGTAGATCTAGGCCTTATGTAAAGAAGGTTAAAATAACAAAAGGTTTCTAGTTACACGAAGAATGAACAGGAAGGACTAGTAGCAACACCACAAGACAATGCATGTAATCTTGGTGTGTCCCAAAACAGTGGGGCATTTTATCGGAGTAGCATAATAGCATGAAAAACTTAAGTCCAGTGGCAAGTTTGCCCAGTATGTTTGTTAAATTGCTGCCAGATGATTACTAAATGGCAAATAGTACCGCTCTGTGTGTGTGGAAGATGTAACTGATGTAACTACTTTTTCGATCAAGTAACCTTCATCAAATTCTAAAGCAATTTGCCTTCCCAAAGGTGCATAAGAATATAGATTGGCGGATAAAAAAAAAATCTTTCTTTATCCAGCTGCTAGGATGGAGAGGAGTTACCTTTTTTGTTTGATTGCATTTTATTTTTAATTCTGTATAATACTATTAATGAAAGAGAAATGTGTAAAATATTTTACCTTTGTAACCTCTGTTTGTTGGAATAGGAATGTCTCTGTCTATTTATTAAGATGTGATAGAAGACTGTATCTTATCTTATTCTGCATAATACTCTGCCTTAAGTTTTATGACTACCTCACACCAGAAGGTTATTAAACATGAGCATATGGCTTCTGTCCTGGTGGTAGTACTGAGTACTCTGACTGAAATGCACCAAGCGTTCGGAGAAAGGGAAAGGAATACAAAAGAACAAATAAAAAAAAGAAAAAAAGCTGTAAAATGATAATGAGGGAGCATGCAGTCCCTCTCAGCAAGCAGCTCACCAGAGCAGAAGTGTGGCCTCAGTCACGGCACTGTGACTCATTATTAGAATCCTTTGCCTAAAGGCTTGGAGCAGCGATGCAGGAGAACTTCACGCTGGGAAGCTGATAGCTCCGTGGAGTGACTGTGAGACTAATCAGGCAGCCGCGGCTGCTGAAGGCTTGCGCTTGTTTCCTGACAGACATATTCAGAATCAAGCATTAAGACTATCGGGTTTTGTGCATTTCTGTGAGGGCACAAAGCATCCCAGTTTATTTGGTATGAAATGTTGTTGTTGTTACGATAATAAAAATTATTATCATTATTACCAGCCTCAGTTCTCTGGGGAATAAAAAAATGTCCTTCTGGAACTGCTGCAACTCTGACATTTTGTTTTGTAAAATAATTCTCTGACTTGGACAGGCCAGGATGTTCATTTTCAACATTAGAATAATATTTTCCTGTTAGCCTAGGAAGGGCATTACTAGAGTGAATATTCTTCTGGTGCTGCTCTCCATCATTGTAGTGACAGCTCAGGAATTACAGTATTAGCCTAATTATAAAAAATTTCTACCTTGCACTTATTTTCTATTCCTGATCGGTTCAGCATCTTTGCATAACTACTGGAGAGAGTCCATTGTAGGGCAACAAAGGTGACTGAGGGATTGGAGCACCTCCATAGTGAGGAAAGGCTGAGAGAGCTGGGACTCTTTAGCCTGGAGAAGAGAAGGCTGAGGGGAGACTTTATTAACGCTTAGAAGTATCTAAAGGGTGGGTTGAAGGAGGATGGAGCCAGACTCTTTTCAGTGGTCCCCAGTGACAGGACGAGGGGTAATGGGCACAAGCTGGAACATAAGAAGTTCCATCCAAATATGAGAAAAAACTTCTTTCCGGTGAGGGTGACAGAACACTGGAACAGGCTGCCCAGGGAGGGTGTGGAGTCCCCTTCTCTGGAGATCTTCAAGACTCGCCTGGATACAGTCCTGAGTGATGTGCTCTGGGCAACCCTGCTTTGGCAGGGGAGTTCGACTAGATGATCTCTAGAGGTCCCTTCCAACTCTGACGATTCCGTAATGTGACTGCCACATGACTCCTCTTTTGTAATGATAAGGGTATTCATCCTTGGTCACCTCATAACGCTGTAGATTCTTTATTGTAATATCTAAAAGCCTGTTGAAGTGTGAATAGCATTCAAGTTTATGTTCTTAACTGTGTTGTAGGTTCTTAGCTCTGTACCTATATCTATAACTGTTCATAACTGTGAGCAAAATTTGATGTTAAATGGAAGCATGGGAGGCCTACAGGGAAGGGAAGACCAAGTCATGATAAAGCCAAAAAAGCTTGGTTATTCAGTAGGCTGTTATTTCAGCATTGTAGTTCCCATCTCTTACATCTTGCGACATAATGTAATACGCTGTCCTTTTTCCAGTTAAGATGCTGGAAACAGTAACCTCACATTTCTTTCTTTTGACACGGGGTCCAGTCTTAAGCATCTCATTTTCCTTGTACCATACAGAGAAAATACCCAGTGCCCAAAACTGGGGTCCACAACAGCCTACTTACCAAATTGCTTTAAACCGGCAAACAGAAAATGCCAAAGAAAATGATGGGCTTAAGGTTCTGCTTTGTTAAGGATTCAGATGCCTGACTTCATTAAACAACCAAGGCAGGTTAGTCTTTTTTCTCATACAGAATACAGCGAGGAGAAGGTCCGCTTTATATCCAGTATCGATAGGCAGGAATTAAAGTGCCTTAGGATTTTCTCCAGTGGAAACCTAAATGCCCAGGGAGTTCAGGTACCCTTCAGAGTCAACTGGAAACTAAGTAGATTTTTTTTACTGGCAACTTGTAAATTTTTTGCTGAATGGTTCTTTTGAGTTTGATAGTTTGTTTTTGAAGATCTGAGAGGAGAGAGAACGTGTGGTTCTTTAGGCCTATGTATGTGACCAAACCAATAAAATTATTTGTGCCCACAACGATGTTAGGAACAACAGTTATGGGTTCTTGGAATTTTTAATTGTCTTGCTTGGTAACGTGAACTGTCAAGATTCAGAAGATTGTTTTGTAAACCAAGTGGTCGTGGCACATGCTTCTGTCATCTCATTTCCTCCGTTGATTATATTTGAAATGTATTGAATCCAGGAATGGTTTGAAGAAAAGCACTGTAGGTCAAGATGTGATTAAACCAGAGATAGTATAAAGCAGGGAGTGTCTGAGACTTTAGTTTGCCTTGTCTTGCTGAAATGAATTTGAAATGTAGAATAAACTTACACCCTCGTACGTTCCTGTGACAACCGACTTGACATAAACAGCAGTTGTACAGAACTATGAATTGGACCTCCTTGTGGCTGGGTTTAAATATAAAAGTCTGAGCAAAATGAAGGCCTAGATTTGGATGCGTTTTTAGGAATTTGTGTCATTGCATTATAACTCTATGGAAGGGAGTGGACTGCATATGGCAATTCAGATGCATACAAGCCTGAACCTTAAGTATTTAAAATGGCATTGGGTAATAATTTTAATGATTTGGAGGTTGGAAAATGTTATTTCTGTCTGTGTGTATTTTGTTTTGTTTGAAAATTTTGTCATGCTTTGGAATGGTAGCTTACCAGGGCATTATTCTCCACTACAAAGTAATTGTGTGTCTGGTCTTATTGACTAATGAATAGTAAATTGCAAGCTGTATGGCCAGAATACTTGCCAACGATTTGCAGATTGCAATACACATACTGAAGAAATGTATGGAAAAGTTTAAATTCAAGGATTTTGACTTTAAATAATTAAATAATTAAGTAATTGTCTCTGTTTTAGATGTAGCAAAGCTGCTGGTTGGTACAGTGCAAATGGCATATTGTCAGCACCAGGTAAAAGCAGTTATTGGAACATTTTATTCATCGCTGAATACTTGCAAATAATGCCCTAAATAAAATTAAACAGGGAACATAAATAGAGTTTAAAACCTATGCTTAATGCAAATGTAAAGAAACTGTGTAATTCTATATAACCTGGGTATATAATACTTATCAAGTGTGGTGTTTTTTAGGTAAATGATGTGGGGCTGCTGTCAGACCTTGCATTGCGAGGCCAATGCAGTGACAACCATCTGTTCTAATTTTTGTATCTTGATAATATTTTGATTACTTGATAAGGTCAAATCACCACTGACCAGCGGAATAACATAAGTGGCAAATTTTGCTCTTTCTTTACCTGTACGTTATTCCCAGATATATCTTGATTGATTGATTTTTTGTTTTTTTTTGTTTTTAATTTTCTAATCGCTAAATGAACAGTATAGGCAACATAATGATTATTTGTGCTGCAGTTTTCCTTTTCAGTGGTGTTTGTTTCCTGAACAATTGCACTGCATGATTTTCTTTGTTAGTGGCCTCTTACGACAGGAGATATGGTAAATGCACGGTTTTCTCCCATCACTCCATCACTGTATTACCTCACTGAGTTTTCTCTTCAGTCTTTCTAAAGAATTCCTTGTTTCATCTCTTAAAAATAAACTTTATAATATAAAGACAGTTTAAATGTCTTTATACTGCATCTCTTAAGCCTCTAAATGGCCAAGGCATTAGTTAGGGCGTTTTGACTTTCCTTCTGTTGTGTTTATTGCTTTGGGCAAGTAATTTGAGTGAAAATACGAATGTTTTTGTGAAGTGCAATACGCTGAAAGAACATTATCTCTTAATTTTAAATATAGTCTGAATACAGGTAGAATGTGAGCCTTGTTTAACATAATATTCCAGTTTAGTTATTGTATAACAGGGTAAGAAATCCCAGGGGAATTTTGTTAGCAAGGTAAAATAGAATCACATACACTTCTGATTATTGCAAAGGTTTCCTTAATTAAATTGTTTAAACTTTTCAATACACTGTAATGTTTATTACTGGGTTTTCATTTTCAACTCTCAGATAATTCCTTCTGCTAACTCTGGATAAATAGTACTCTCAATACTTTTGGTTGTAGTTATAGATGATTTATATATGACCAGACAGCTGATGTAATAAAGAAGTATTGTGTTTTCCACTGTGTTGAACTTAGAGATTCAAATGTGTTAATGCAATTGATTTGATTGTAATATTTTATAAAAGTTTCTTCAACTAAAATACTGTTAGTGTTTCTTGTTGTCAAAGGTTATGAAAGGAAATTAAATGTACTTTGAGCTGTAATGACAGCAGATGGTCAGGGTCTAAACCAGAGGAAATACAAATAGTCTCATGGTCCTTTTTATAATTAGAGGCACCAAAATGTATGTTCTTTTAAATGGGCATGTAGGAGGAAATAAATGAAAATTTTCCAAGATTTGGAATATCAGTTTGCTATGCAATTTCCAGTGATTGTTCCCCTTTTCAGCTATGTCTTCCTTTTATTTCTTTTGTTTATCAATTGAAATTTGATTTGTGTTTGAGTCAGAATTATTCTAAGAGAGAAGTGGGTAAGGATCTTGAATAGACCCATTAAAATTGTCACGAGCTTTTAAAAACAAATACCTAAATAAATCTCTTTTGTTGCTGTTGTTTTCTTGGTGGGCTTTTTTATTGGGGGGAGGGAAGTACTGACCCTTGAGTTGGTTGGGATCTGTATCCTTTGGTATGGAAAAGTCATCTGGTATTAAAAGCGGAAGATAACGAAGAATCTACCGTTTAAACTTATGAGTGCAATCGTAAGAATTTTCAAGTCTACCATGAGTCTTTAAGAGTTGAACTTCACTGGTTTCTTTTTTTTTTTTTAATTGAAGCAAAGGAAATAAAGTGGCATAGCTAGCTCTTGAGACGCTGTAGTCAGGCTAAGTGGTATGGATAAAGAACTTAATATAATTTAAGATGAGAACAAAATCTTACCAATTCTGAACTATTTAAATTTTAAAAGCTTAGGAAACTTAAAGACAGAGAACAATGGAAATGGGAAAGGCCAATACTGTATATCAACCATTAATGCCTACTTGAACACATTAACTTTTCTAAAAATGCACAGAACTCAGGTAAATAGGGTTGTCTGGAGAGGAAAATGTTCGAAAATACCAAGAGACTGTGGACGATCCACTGTTTAATCTGGATCATCTCTACTATTAAAAAGTGGTGATGTGGGGATCCATTTTTCCACGACATTGCAAAGGAAGCTGAAATTGGAGTGCTTTCTTCAGTTCTTCTCCTGAGATCTTGTCCCCCAATCTGTACCTGTGGCTTGAATCCCTTTTTGATATCTGCATTTTTGCATTTTCTTGTATTAGAATGTGGTAGAATACAATATATTAGAAGATAGCAGCGGTAGTTTGTTAAAAATCCATACCACTTTTTCTGCTTGGACAAATCTCATCGTCATTAACAATTTTGCCAATGTTAAGAATGATGGAGAGTGAGCCTGCAGAGGGATGTTTTTATTTAAATAGGCCTCTGCGTAAGACTTCTCCCAAAGCAGAGATGCTTGAAGAAAAATGATGAAATTTTCTGGTTTTATAAAAAGTGTCTGGAGCTCCTTGGATTTATATAATTTTAAGTACTGAAGGCATTATGATTTCTTTTATGTCATAAACCACGTATAATAAATGTTCTTGATTAACACTGGATACTGCATTGAGTTTGGCTTAGTAGAACTTCTAAAGTGGTACCAAGTGCATACTTAGAAGATATAAAAAGAGAGAGGGAATGTGCTTTTCCTGCAGTGTTATGTTTTCAGTTATTGATCCTTTTCCTTTAGTGAACATGAACAATGTTGTTGCATGGAATTTTAATAAAAGTACCCATAATTCTGAGACTGAAAATGCAGGCAAACATAGAATAATCAGAAATCACTGGTGATAATTTATAGTAATTTTTCTGGCCAATGGAAGAGGAAGGGGGGATCCTTCTTGTCTGATCTGCCCCCCTTAACCTTACTAACCGTTGTAAATAATGGCTGTTAAAGAAGCTGCCTCTTTTCAGGGTAAGTCTTTCGAGATAAGATAATTAACATTTTAGTAAATTGCAAGGGGCAGTTTGTCATGTGAAAATTTGAGTTACTTGGCTTTTATCTAGATTATGTTCTTTCCCCATGCTTAAAACTTAGGAAGCTGCTATTTCCGTGCTTCTCCAACTTCAAAATGCTTACAGAAAATGAGTGACCGCTGCACTTGGACGCAGAGCGTGTCCTTCACGCCAGCTTCCCCCCGCGACGTTCAGCGGCTAAAGCAGAATTCTGCGGGAGCGCGGAGTCGCCGGGGCTGACCCGGCGGAGACACATAATGAAGGGATGAACTGCCCGTCTCTGAGGTGGCGGAGCAGATCAAATCACAGAGGATCAGGCGGAGACGTGTTGCCTGGCTCTGAGTGACAGAAGTTAATAATTAGTGACAATGATTGACAGATACACTCCATCTGCCGCTCCGACGCCCAGGAGCGGTTCCTCCGCCGCCGTCTGCGGGCGGAGGGAGCTCCCGCGGGAGGGAGCCGGGCGCTGATTGACAGCTGCCTGCCGGAGCGACGGGCGCTGACAGCCCAGTCACTGTCAGCGCGGCTCCTCAAGTCTCCCCCGCTCCCCGCGAGTTTCACTAGCTGTATACATTTATTCGCTTTCATTTATCGTGTCAGGTGGGATTTTAAATATATTACTCGCCAGCCGTTTTCCTGACTGCGGGTTTTTTCCAGTGGTAGTGTGGAGATCCATATACAGTGGGACGGCTTCACCTGTCTTTGGCTGGTCGGAATGCTGTACACCAGCACACTGACGTAACAGTAGCTAATTAATCTGTCTTTCTGTTTGTTGGGAAAGAAGAAATCTTCCATTATTTTCTCCGTGTGTTGATATTTTGAATGCTCGTGTAATAAAATGTTACATTTTAAATATTTCCAAATGTGGAAAAAGTATGTGGAAAGACTTTATAATTTAACTTCAGTCATGTGGTGGTATACCTTCAGATTTGCAATACTATAGTAGAAATAAAGCTGGTTTTTGACAGAGATCGTTATCTGTATTCCTAGATTTTAATAACAGGCACAGCAAACTGATAGTTATGATTTGTCACAAAGTCAAACCAAATTTGTTCTGAATTCTGTAAGGTAGAAGCATGTAAGGAAATGTATTGTAGCATGCTTAACACATGTATTCTATCACTTTTGCCTAATTATAGATTCTTTGTTCTATGAAAATAAGTGCAAACAGCATTAAACTTTTGTGGGTCTCAGTTCTAAACATATTAGCAGCATTCAATATTTGGGAAGATTTAAGAGTATAATACTTCTTTTTATTTTGTTTTGTTTTGTTTTCTTTTAAGTTACGTTAGTATATTCAGAATATGTTTAACCAAACCCTATATAAAATTGCAATTGTGGAACATAAGATACCAGACTGTTTCCATTTAGCAGGAAGTAGGTCTTCCCTACCACACAAATGAAAAGAAGTTCTGTGGTCCATTCATAATTGCCTACTTTCTTCCTTATAGCGTATGAGACCACAGCAAAGAATAGAGTTGCTGCTCCAGCAGATTCCCACAGATGCTCCAATAGTTCTTTATGGTGTATGTTTCTTTTACTTTGAGGATGTTATTTTTAAACTGGTTTGTGAAGCTCTAAGGTGAAGTCTTGTTTTGCTAATCAAGTATTACATACTAAGTCGAGGAGATCTACGTTGAATTTTATTCCTGTTTCTTTTCTTGTTTTGAGTCCCTCGCCATAATTTTCTGTAGCTATACATTTTGGATTGCCTGGCTAGATAAAAAGCTATCAAATGTAGAATGAACAAAATACTAGAAGAGGCTTCCTCTGTGCTTCTTTTCATAATAACCCTTATTAAGGTCTGCAGTGATAGATAAAATGCATAAATTTAGAGTTTGCTTTTTTTTTTTTAAATTTAATGCATTTGTCTGTTGTTTTTAAGCGATCAACTAATCCTCAGGCACAGGTTGTGTGTTGCGATAGCTGGAGATGTCTACATGGATTCAGCCATAATAGAAAGCTTGTCTGCAGAGAGGCCTGGTTAGCTTCTGTCTTTCTGTGAGTGTTCCCTTACTATAAATGGTGCTAAAAACTCTGCTGCTGCTCCTGCCAGGCCAGAACGGAGGTACACAGTAAGCTAAAAATACCGACTAGTTCAGTGAAGCAGTTCTGTGTTAGAAGAGCCCTGACACAGCAGAATTTGAGGTAAAACCTTCCAAGGTCGCTGTGCTCCCCGTCAGTGGGTATTAAGAGTGTTCTAGGTACAAGCATCTTCAAATTGTATTTTAGAATAGTTTCTAAGAAAATACATGTGGAGATATTAATGTGTTTGAATATGGTTACAGTATTGTCAAATGCCAGTTATTACAAGGAAAGGCGTTTTGTTTATATCCAATTTTAATGGTTGCCATTTCCCTCTGGAAAGTATTTTCTATCACTGGTTTCTCTGGTTCCGGTTCCTCTTCACAAAATGAACTGTAGTCTTGACTCACCTTTTTTACTGTGCGGTTATTTAAAGCTAAAGCTTAGGAAACACGTGTTTGACATGCGCACTATCACTTGAAAAGTAAGATGAGGTTTTTGAGGGTTCAAATGGTAGTCAAGTTGCAGCTTAGCTTGACGTGGTTTGGAAGTTTATTTTTCAAATAAGCCAAATTAAAATTACTTTTGAAGTGTTCTATGTGTGTAAATTAAAGAGTTTGATAGAATTGAACTTTCTGATATTTCTGCGTAATTTTGGAAGTGATTTGTTATACAATGTCACTTATTTGGTCTATGTTTATAACACCGCAAAGCTAACAAAGCTACTCTTGTGGTTAAAATGCAAGTGAATTAAAGGCCAAACTAAGTCAGTTGCCCAACTTCTGTAAATTTTTTTTCTAAAATATTCTGGTTTACCTCTTATCTATTTTGGATTTATTTTCAGAAAGAAATCCAGAGTTCTCTTACTAACTATAATGATTGAGTGAGATTTATCACCATCTTTGACAATCATATCGTGTAGGTTTTTCATTTTCTGACCTGTTGCAATAGGGAAGCAATACTTAAAAATGGAAAGTTAGCTATCGTTTGGGGTAGAATTGTCCAAGATGTTCATCTTAGTGCTTGCTGGGAATATATGGAATTACAGGACACATAAGTACTCCGATACTGTCTCTGTAGCCCAAAGGGTTTTGCTGCTTTGCTGTTATTTCTGCTTCAGCCTAAATCTGAACCTGTTGAGTATGTCTGATAGGGTCAAATGCTTTCGGTTTTAGAGGAATGGAGCAATGTGAAGTCTTCAGAATGTTAAGCAGGTACATCTTCAACAGATAAATAGTTTACCAGTTGGGCTTATTTATAATTGACTTCATAATTTCTTCTTTCCTCAGTCTAGGTGTTTGGCTTAAATTTTCATTTTAGGATAAAATTATCTGTTTCATTTTATTGCCTAGGACTACATGTTGTCATTGTTGGACTTTCTTTTCTTGGAAGGCATTCGCATATGAAGTACATATGGGTGTGATGATATTACATTATAAGGGAAGATTCCAGCTGATATTTAGCGACAAGAAACAAAGCATAAAATACCACAAAATTATCAAATAAGGTGTCTGTATAAACTGAAATGTTTCAGTTTCAGACTTCCCAAATAACAACAATCTCTTAGTGTCAAGCACTTGTTCTACATCAGCCTCAAGTAAGGAAAAATAGAGGGCCATTCTAAATTGTTACCTTTTTGCTAGTAGCACCAGAACACAGGAATGGGCTGAATTTCTAACTCTGAAGTGTAACAAGAGTCTGAAGAACGCAGTTGCCTATATGAGGATATACACTTTTCTGACTTTGAAACTGCAGCTTGGTCTTCAGACTTGGAGGCCTGTAAACCTTAAAAAAATTTCATTATGAGAAAACCTTTTATGGAAAAAAGGTATCATTGCCTTCCTGTCTTGTTGCAGGAGCTTTTAGTGTTGTCTGGCTTTCTGCAAGAGAGAGAAGAGGTTCTGTGGTTAATCATAGAGATATAGTTAGATGGCAGACTGAGCTGAAGAATGGCAAAAACTTTTAAAGCTGCAGCTGTACATGGCTATGACTTTAGTTAGCATATGTTAAGTAAAAAGTTGAAATCCTGTCACTCTAAGACATTTAAAACAAATCTTAATGAAGAACTTGGGAATTTGACAGTTGTGAGACAATACAATTTTCAACAGATGAAACAAAGAGATTTATAGTGTCTTCTAAATCTAACCCATGGTATCATGTACAGTAAGTTATTATTTGCAATTACTAGATTAGATTTTATTAATTAGAGGAATTGTAAATCTATAGAATCTTTGTGTATTTTGCCTATTGACTCTATCTTGCCTTTAAGGAAAGAGATTACACTGCAATCGGCACTATTCTATCTATTCCTTTCAAAATCCCAGGAGATTTTTTGCTCTGTGGAGTGACAGTGTTTCCTGAACTCCTGGAGAACACAGCAACTGCTCTACTAAATTTTAAGAAACATGATTCGGCAGTGTGTGTCGAAGTTCCTTGTTGTTTGGTTTTTAATTTGAATCCTATAGGAAAGGACTTACACCCAAGAGTAACTAAGGTTAAAAAAGTTTTTAGCAAGTCAATATGCAAGTAAATAGTTCTCACTTATGCGTTTCCATACTTTAACCTCAGCACATAAACTGGTGATAACCAACCAGTTCTTGCATGCCCTAAGGTCTTCCTTCCTCTACCTGCACCTACCTCTTATGTTGTTTAACTACTAATGGCGCTGGGGCTGCACAGTGTTGGGAGCAATTCCAAGCAAACCACATGTAGATTTTCTGCTGAAAGATGGACAATTGTTGAGTTTACAGTGTTGCATTTACTTCAATGGGGACAACAAATTGAATATTTTTCCTCTTTCTAGTTGTTGGGTTTTGGGGGTTGGGGTTTGTTTGTTTGCGTTTGCTTTGTTTGGGTGTTGGTTATTTTGCTGTGTTTTGTTTTCTTGGGTTTTTAAAAATGAAATTGCATAGAACTTGGGATCTTAATTCTTCTGCCAAATTTACGTGCAGTTGAATAACCAGGTGAAAGCAATTATTGGGCTCTATTGAAAGGAAAGATGTCCTGTCCCTCCCTCCACCCTGCTGATACAGCTCTATTCACTTCTGAATTTAAACCAATTTACACTTGAATATCTACACTGGATTCCTCTGAGTTGCTCTTGCTTTGCACTGTAGTAAATAGCAGAATCAAATCCTGTTTCTCTATATTTTGTGTTCTGAGATATCTAGAAGACACACTTATTAATGTCTTTTTTTTTTTTTTTAAATTTTGGAGAATTGCTGACTAAAAAAAAATTTCTAGCATGGTTTTATTCATTTATTAATGAATGGTTTTGACTAAAGAACTTACTCAAATTTCCTTAAAGCTACTAAGCATAATAAAGATCTTCCTTGAGGGTTCAAGAATGCTGTGCTGCTTTCTCCTGGTTGCCTTTTTCAAAATAAGTCTTTTACCAAATGCCATTAGAACTGTGGTGAGAAACTTCTGGGTGGTGGATTGTGTTGTGGGGTTCTTTTTGTTTTGTTTTGTCTTAAGAGTGTCTCATCAGTCATCAGCTCCAGTTATTTTAAGTAATGGTAGGTATAAGTGCACATTCAGTGTCATCCTTCCAATTTTGAGAAATAATCCCTGCTTGCCTTCCAAGTCATTATTTAGATAAAATAACTAGGAAATTCTGTGTTACTATAAAGAAATCAAGTTCAAGATGCAAAGTTATTTCATTTATTCCAAAGTCTATACGAAAAAGCTCTTATGCAATATAATGGTGTGGTATTGGAAAACTAAAACAAATTTATTGTCTCCTTTTTAAGGGGGAATCGCATTACTCTTTCATTAATCAAAACTGATACCTATTTTCCAGATTGTTACATTTTTGACTGTCAGTCGTCAGGTTGTGTGTCTTTTCCCATTTCAAATCTTTCCTTGATTCACAATTTGTGTTAAAGATCTGGAAAGAACAAGGCCAACTGAGAGCTGCTTCGATCAAGCTGAGAGGCAGAGACTACAACTTGGAGTCTGAAGCTTTGGGCTTTTTGGACACATTCTTTCAGTCTGAGGCTTCATTTGCAAAGTTCAATGTCCGTGCCTGTTAGCAGTGAAAGTCAAGTCTTGTTGAGTGTCTGTTTGCTAGCGCAGCAGGAGGTACATCATCTGTCTTTGAATAGGGCTGCTGTCGTTTCAGCTGACATGTACAAGAAGCAGCATGCCTTGCAGAAATAAGTGTGTGATAACTATACAGTGAACAAAATATTCTTAAGGCTTTAGGAAACCGAACATATCTCACTGTGTTATACTTCATTTTCACAATTCAAAATGACACATTTTTATAAGTTTAACAGTCATAACAGAATACATGTGTCTGGCCCTGTGAACGTGACCCCTTCAAAACTTTTAAGTTTTATGGACTGCTTTACAACACAGACCTCTATAGAGATGGTTTTTAAGGAGAGGGGAATAAAACCCTCATCTGCTAAACTGTGATCTGAAGGAAGCTCCCCCTTCCCCATCCCTCTGCTATGGCTAACTCACAGAACTTAAAATACTTAGTAGAGTGAGTAATTATCAGCTGAGAGCATATTTTTTTTCCATCTTCATAATTTTCTTCTCTGTTTTTTTTTTGTTTATGCCATCTCGCCATCCATTCTAGCATGTGCTACCTCAGGATTATTATTTCTGAGTTGGTGTCCTTATCACCAAGATGTGTCTAGCTGTAATCTTTGTCTCATCATTAGCAGCCTGCTGTGAATCTGTTCTTCAACTGCTGGCCATTGATTCAGTAATGTACATTTCTTCAGTGATACTTTTCTGCTCAGTGTTAGTTTTTTCTGCTTCCCATTGCAGAATAATTAACCCTTTTGACCAATATACTGAGATCACCTCAAGTGCTACATATAAGCCCCTCAGGGATGAGAGGAAACAGATGCTACCAGCACTGTATCATTTAATTATGATTACAGATGATTTTGCACTCAGGAGACTTGTCTATCTTGGCAGTACATTTCCCACCCATTCAGTCAACAGAATGTGAAATGCATTTCTGCATTGCTTTTGCAATACAATACCGAGTTACCTCCCAACAGGAAGAAACCCCACACCGATGTAAACTGGAATGATGCAGGTCAGGTGTTTTTTCTACAGTCAGAGCAGTCTTAAATTGCCTGACTCTGTCTAGAGTTGATTTTAAACATGTATGTTTTTATTTTTATTTTTTTAAGTCCCAAGTTATATGAGGACAGTTGTAGAAATATACCAGTTGTGTTCATACATGTTTTGGGGAGCGTGGAAAGTGCTGAGTGATAGTTCGGTTCATCCCTCGCATGGCTTTTTCTCCTCTGTTTTTGTCCCTTTAAAGCACATTTTAAGGTTCTATATATTGGTCTGTGCCTTTGGCTTGTTTTCTCAAATTAAGTTGAAGGAGTTATTTCATATGGAGAGTGGAAGTAATCCTGTGGTAAGGGCAAATACAGTAACAGTGATGTATGAAATGACTCAATCTAAACTGAGAGGCAGGTGGAAAAGTGGATGAGTTTCACTGTAGTTTGCTCTTCTAAAACATGTATGTGGTTAAGCTGTTTCTAACCTTATTTCTTCAGATGCTCAGTGCCAATTTTAAAGCCGTTTAAGTATTTTAATGGAATTTCATTCTTTGCTTTGAGATGCCAAATGCTATCACATCTATGCTTGACTCCCCAAGATGGTATTTCGGAAAATGAGAACTCTGCTGATGAGGATACAGCCCTGCAGCCAGACCTTTCTCTTGCAGAAATCAACTTCCCTTTTTCACCGAAGTTCCATGGGGTGTGATCTCACGGTCATGTATGTACTTTGCTTTGGTTTTGGTGTTGGCTTGTCCCTCCAGACCAGTGAGAGTTAATAATTTAAAAGGTGTCACATAGTTTTGTTGATACAACTTGAGTAAAGATACTTGTGTGTGTTTGTGTAGTTATTGTGTGTGTAACAAAAACGTATTTATAAAACATTCTTGGGAGTAGGAATCTTGTGAGAGCAGCAATGTATAAAGCCCTGATTCTTTATTAGAAATCTAGCCATGCTGGATTTAGAAATTATTTAGAATATATGTATTTAGAAATCCATCTATCCTGGCATGGTTTGGGGCAGGTTCAGAGGATCAGAAAGCTGGCTATGGAAGCTTCGGGAAGGCACTTCATCACTTGTCTCTGCTCTTCTGCCAAAACACTGGTCATTTGACTCAGTGCACTGAGTGCACTGTGGTCTGCTGTTGCAGGAGGGAGGGAAGATGAGAACTTTAGATGGCTAAAGCGACATTAGCCTAATTGAAGAAATTAATGGTTGAATATCTGCAATTCCAAAGCCTATTTCTCAAATGCAATTTTTTTTTTTTTGATTAAAAATATATCCATCATATAACTGAGGAAGTTACATTCATAGAGGACCTGGCTCTGCAAAAATTTGTCATATGAGAATGTTTTGCTTACATGCAGTTTTTGCAGTTCTTTGGATTGTCTATATGGATTTTGTGTACACTAATCATTCCTCAGTATTTAACAAATTCATAATAAATTTTGAACATTTAGGAGAGTTAGAGCTAGTATTACTGGATAGTCCTATTTTCAAAAGCAAAATTTTCAAGCCTAAGGCATCAGGGCAAAGACACAGCTGTATGCAAATGAGTAAGTGCCTTTTTTTCTGTGTATTGTCTTAAGTTGCTAACATTTTTATTCTGCCTCAGTGAGAACAAAAAAAAAAATGTTATAAATACACAAAAAAAAACCCTAAAAAGAACAAACAAACAATACCTTGCTATTTTGCATCTGCTGATCATTTTTACCAGTCAGTTGCATCTTTCTTTGCTGCAATGAGATTACAAATAGATTTTTTTAAAAAAAGCCAACAACATAAAAGCCTCCTTGATGGCTTAATTCTTAACTCACTGAGGTATGTGAAGGTTTTGTCTTTAGTCTTGTTCTGCTGATACTGAAGTTAACAATGAGTGCTGTGGAAAACAACCGTGTTATTCCCCTGTGTTACCTTCTCCAAAAATGATGTGATTTCTTGAGAATATTTTTTGCAGTTGGCAATTGATTAAGTCTGCAGTTTGGATTCTGTCCCTGTGGTTTGTTGTAGATTGAAAATTATAGCTTTGAGAAAAGATTAAAGAAAAGATAACCATTTTTTTTACACATCCAATAAGAAAGCATTAAGAGAATATGAATTATTACTATAACAACACTACATGGTCTGAAAAGAATGTAGATGAATTCTTAAATACATTGGTACAAATATTTGATAGTTTATTGCTTTTAATTATGTGTATTTACGTAACATTTCATGAAGACAGTTAAAATTTCTGAAGATAGAGGCACGCTGCTTTTACAAAAATCTTTATTTCCACTTTTATGGACGCTACATCTTCACACTTTGAAGAGAAAGTTGTAGTTATTGGGGTTTTGGTTGTACAATTTTAAATAATATATTTAGAAATAAAGCAGGTAGTTCACAAAGGGTCATGAAGTTTTGCTTAAGAGATGTTAAAAGGTAATTCAGAACTTCAGAAGTATCCTAGCAGTTAGTGCTTTTACTTATCTTGTTTACAGCTGGAGGATGGAAGGTGATTAAATAGTTTCAGGGAAAGATGCTGCAGTCTACAAATATTCTTGCTTTATTTTAAAATAACTTGTAAGGATTTTTGGCAACTCTTCACATCACAATAAAAATGTCTCTAATCCAAGGTATATTTTCTCCAAATGCTTAGTTTGCAAAAAGTATGTGTCTGCATAATAGAATCAGTTGTGAAATCTGTAGCCTCTCAACTCTATCTCAGGAAGGGAAATAAACAAAGATGGCTTTCAGACTAATGTTTTCTTATTTGATCAGGATGAGAATAAAAGCAAAGCTATTTGTTTATCTAGACAGATTAATTGGGAATGCCTATTAAAATCCCCTACATTTTCAGGTAAGGCATCTTAGATTTTTCTTTGGGATTAAAGGGCTGGGGCCTGCAACAAAGCTGCTCCAATTGAAAATAAAGCTTCACATGAATCACATCAAAGATGCTTCTATTGTTAGCTTCTCCCATGCAGGGGAAGATTGTCTCATTATAAGAAGGAAAAGCACACTCTTTACATAAGATGAGCCTGATTTATAGCATGCAGTGGCTGCCATATTTATACCACCTTGAGCTTTTCTGCCACAGGAGAGCACTTAAACTATCTTGTGATGGCTCCTTTGAAGGTGCCTTCCCTTGAAAAAGAATGCTTGTGATCACCCTTGTTTGGTTCCCATTTGGTTTTCTTCTCTAATTAGGTGGTTACACATAGAGCAGTATCTAGTAAGCTGAGACGTAAGAAAGCATAACTCTGACTGCAAAATTAGCTTCTCAGTTACGTCGATTAAGCTGTACAGTGTTAGAAGCGTTGTCATGCTGCACTATTAAATCCTTTTTCTTGTGGGACTTTCATACTTTTGATCATTATGCCAATGTTTGCCTAACTGCTAGGGATAGTTTTACAGAAAACGTATGAAAGTAATTATGGTATAATTATTACAGAACCCTGTTGTTGTTGTGAGATTTTCCTGAAAGGGCAGAATGTTTATACATAAAATATTCATGGTCTGGGAAATACAAATCTAAATTACATCTGATGTTGGGTTTCTTCATTTTTGCTGTGTTTCTGGTTGATTGGTTGGTTGGTTTTGTCCCTTAAACTCTCCTGGGTACAGCTGTCAAAGGGAAGTACATGGCTCTATTGATCTTCATTAGTATGTCAATGCAGGCAAGAAATTTGGAGCTAGACAGCCAAACTTGTTTTGCATGTTTTTTACAATAAGTTATCAGATCTGAAAGCTCAACTACTGTGGCAATATATAAATAAATACTTAATTCTATGTAAGTACATAAAATCTCTGTGTACAGACTACATCAAACACATGAAAAATAATTGCATTCAGATGGATTGTTTCCGAGACATGGATGATCTTCAAGTCTTTTGTTGTTGCACTTGTTGATTTTGTGTGGCCCTTTTGATACACTTTAGGAAGGATTGAAATCTGATTTATTTGGAATTCATTTCTGTTCTGTGTTGTTGATTTGTACCATCAACAGTAATGTTCACAATGGAATTTTTAGTTATGTAAACTAACCAGTTGATAAAGAGCTCACGAGCCTCTTAAAGACAAGACCATCACCAGTCTGATGTTTATAACACAAGCCTTGTGTTGTTTTGCAGATAAGATTTCGGGTATGTTTGTTGAACCCCTGTAATATTGGGATGTTAAGCTGTTATTTTAAGAACTAGTTTTAGCTGTAGATTTTATGATGTTCCTGCATGCTGGAATTGCTGACCTTGCACAAGCAGTATCCCTTTCAGTCTGGTAACTGGAGTTTGTATCTGGCATTTTAATGAGAAACAAGGTGCCCATGGTGGCTGTGGGAGCCTGCTGACAGCAGTCTTTTGTCAGACTCCGGCTCTCTCCCCATCCTGAACTTTATTTAACCACATCTGTTGCTCGTGTGAAACCTGTTGGTAGAGCAGCTTCCTAATTTATTTTCTTCATAATTTTCTTTGAATTTTTTCATGATTTACAGGATCTGCAGTTCTTTTTGTAATAAAAGTGACAGATGCAATAAAAATGCAAACTAATTTTACTGTAAGATGCATACTTTGGTTATCCCGCTTAACTTTGTATCAGAATTTTAAATAGGAAGGCCGCAGTTCTATTAAATAGATCAAACTGATTTGGGGGGTTAGGGTAGGGAGTGGCAGTTGAAGTGACTTTTTTGGCTGAACCAAATAAATTTTGGAAGACATTTGAAGCAGCTTGTAGATTTCTTGTGCTGTGAATTGCTGTGTAAAGTCCCACCACGACTGACTAATACTTGTAGCTTGGCCTCTGGGGTCAGGTGAAGTCATCTCTGTTATTGTAGTAGAAGTCCTCAACAAACAGTTGCCAGGTACCTTTTTCTGTTGCACAGGTATGTGAAAGCTCACTGAAAAGGTGTGATTGGTTTGGGAAATAAGCAGCGCAAGTGGTGCTGAAGCTTGCCTTTTTCTGATTTTGAAGCGGGTTCTAACACATGTGGCGAAACTATAAACTTCTGCATTGTTTGTCACGCTGTTAAACTATACTGAGTTATGTTTCAGTTCTTATAAAATATTTTTAAAAGTTACTTTTTCATTCTTTTTATTCAAGTTTTATTGATGTTGTTGATTATTATTTCAAGGTCAAGGTAGGCTTTCCTATTGCGCTTAGGAAATAAACCGAACAACCTATCATTTTCTTTTGAAGAATCTTCTAATGATATTGTACTTCAGAAAATTCTGTGATTGTATGAGGAGAACAAATTTGGTATTTTCAAACAATCCAGATTTATTTTGTGTTAACAGGGCGAAATTCCTATTTTATAACTTTCTGGTGTGTTTGTAATCCTCTGCTATCTTTTTTTTTTTCTTTTTTTTTTTTTTTTTTATCAGGGTCTTTTTGGCTAGTGTGATATTGCTGTGCCTACTGGCATAATACTAATCAAAGCCTACTTCTCTGGCTAGTGAAGGAATTAAGTTGCAGGTCTGTGATATTTCTGACTGGACAGCTAACTGATCGTATGGTCAGCCTTTGTTTTATACTTTTTCAGGCATTTATCTCTATTTGAAGTTTCTTAAGAAAGAACTGGAGTATTTTAAATGTTCTGTTACTATACTTCCATGTTTCTGCCTTTATTGATTATATATTTTAGTTCTGATTTATTGACTTAAACCCCATAAAAGTAGGCTTTACTACTTTAAAAAATAATTTTTTTCACCAGCCCTTTTAGTAAAGAGGAGACATCTGAAGGACCTGTTTAGGTTTCCTGTTTCATTTGCAGGGTGTTGGCCCTGCTTCATTCAGTATAAACTGTAATGCAAAGGTCATGGAGATTAAATAATGTATTTAAAAATTATAATGATGCAGATAAAACACTATGGTTATGTCACATTTTTACAATCTAAAATTTTTGACTAATGTAATGAATCAAGAACTGTGTTTGTTAGAAGATAGAGGTCTTTGACCTTTCTTTGACTTGATTAACTGAGAGCGAGATGGTAATTTAAAAATTGATGGGACTGGTATTTAATATCTTCCAATGCTTTGTTTATAATTAAACTAACACTTTTAATGGCCATTTTAATCAGTCCAATCTGAAAATCTCTTTCTGTACTTTTTCAACCAGCATTTCAAATATTGATACTGGTGGTGCAGGAAAAATACATATTTTATTTTGCCACTTGTGGATCTAATTGGGCAAAAAACTGGTTGGCTGGGCCCAAAGAGTTGTGGCGAATGGAGTTCAATCCAGTTGGTGGCCTGTCACAAGTGATGTTCCCTGGGGCTCTGTATTGGGCCCTGTTCTTAATATCTTTATCAAGGATCTAGACAAGGGGATCACGTGCACCCTCAGCAAGTTTGCAGAGGACACTGAGTTGGGTAGGAGTGTTGATCTGCTGGAGGGTAGGAAGACTCTGCAGAGGGATCTGGACAGACTGGATCGTTAGGCCAATGCTGTCAGGTTCAACAAGGCCAAGTGCCGGGTCCTGCCCTTGGGTCACACCAACCCTATGAATGCTCCAGGCTGAGGGAAGAGTGGCTGGAAGGCTGCCCGGTGGAAAAGGACCTGGGGGTGTTGGTAGACAGCTGGCTGAATATGAACCAGCAGTGTGCCCAGGTGGCCATGGCGGCCAACAGCATCCTGGCCTGTGTCAGGCACAGTGTGGCCAGCAGGACCAGGGCAGTGATCGTCGCCCTGTACTCGGCACTGGTGAGGCCCCACCTTGAATACTGTGTCCAGTTTTGGGCCCCTCATGACAAGAAAGACATTGAGGGGCTGGAGTGTGTCCAGAGCAGGGCAGTCAAGCTGGTGAGGGGTCTGGAGCACAAGTCTTGTGAGGAGTAGCTGAGGGAGCTGGGGGTGTTCTGCATTGCCTGCAGCATTGGCTGCTTTCTAATTATAACAAGCCTTTCAGAACATGAGAGATGCGATCCATCGGAAATGAGCATGCATCCATAGCATGAGATGTGTATATATAGCTCTAATTTTCAAAACACTTGGATATGAATGGTTGGATTCAGTTACCTCAACGCCAGCCCCTAATAGAGTTTTAGGTGCTGCCATCAGCAGCTACTTCTCCAGAAGGGTTTGGCTCTCCTCTGTCTTGTGTTACATTTGCAAATCATGTATGGTTACCTGGGAAGTGTGCAAAGTTCAGAGCTTAGACTGTGTAGTATCACAAGTCAGTTGCTTTTGAACGGCGACTATCTTAATTTTATACTGTTGCCTGCTGAAGCTGATGTACCCTAATGATGTTTCGTGAGTAATGCTTTAATTCCCCCGAAATTGCCAGAATGGTCTGTTGCATCCTCATATACGGGTGCACTTTCCTGTTGCGTACTTGGAGTGATTGTGAAGGAAGAGTGTCTCACTTGTGAGTTGAGTGCAACTGTGCTTTTCATTTTGGATCGGTCATATCGTCCTGCCTAGTGCTTTCATGTACTGAGAGCCAGGAGCAGTGGGAGGCTGAGATTCCACTGGACCAGTTGCACGCTGTGATTCAATAAAGGGTCTTCGTTACCAACTAGGCAGGCTTGTTTCACTGCAGGCCCTCATCACCTCCCTCATAAGAATGCACTGACTGAAGCACGTTTGCCCTCATGGCTCTCCTAGAGGAACCGTCTCCTCACCTCTGCTCTATCTTCAGTCAACCCTCTTTGGCTGTGAGGAAGGTTGTTAAAAAGGATGTTTCTCCCTCTGCTGTTACGAACCACTTAGTGACACAAGAAATGTCACTCATGATGATTAACATTTTAAAGCAGTAAATCTTGAAGGTCAGTCTGAAACAGAGGACAGGCAATGCTCATGGCTTTCCTTCCCTGTTTGCCTCCCATGAGGAATTGTATTGCATGAAAGCAATGTTGGCAGGGTAATAACAACCCCTTGCTTTTTCATTGTTTTCCATCAATAAAAAGAGTAGGAATTATTTTAGACACATTTCATGTAAATATAAAATAAAAAAGCAGCTGTATCTTACAGAAAATGCACTATTTTGACTTATTCCCGTATTCTGAGGAAAGAGCTGCTGCTTAAACCAATGCACCTTCCTCTAACACAGATTGCTCTTTAGAACTCATTAATTAGACTACTGAAATGATAAATGTAAAGAAAACCCAATATGATAGGAACAGGGGATTTTTTTAATAGCAAAAGAGGCCCCCTCTATAAAACTCCCATGTTACAGAACTCCTCCCTTAGACACCTTCCACCACCCCCCCCCCCCCCCCCCCCCCCCCCCCCGGTTTCTTGCTAAGTGCATTCTGATGTCACATTGAAACATAAAAACGTAGAATCAAGCAGCCACCAACGGCTATTTATATGCTAATATATATCCCCCAAGCTGAAGGAGGCACCTAAAGCCTATTGCTGCTACTAATGAGGGCTGTGTTTTAACCTCTATGGAAAAAAGAAAAGTATTTTCCTTAAGAAAACAACTCAGTTTCTTTAAGATGAAATGTAATTATGTATTATCAGATGTCCTTTAAAAATGGAAGGCCTATTTAAGCTGCTAAAAATATTGAAGCCCTAATTCCACCATAATAGCATTTTAATTTCAGCAAATCACAGCTCTATTGTTATAGGACATTTTGCTGTAGGAATGTGGTAAGAGGTCCATCTTAGCTTCTTAAAGAAACGTTTCCCTTTCTTTTAGACATTCAATTAAATCTTTGCAATCATCTAACCTTTTGTGGCACAAAATTGTACTTACTAAGTGAGAAAACAATGGGCATTAGCATCTAAAAGAATTTGTTTTAATAAGTAGTTAAAGTTTAATTGCCTTACATATTCTCATCAGAATATTTTTTGGCTGTTGGCATACTCATTTACTTTAGAAAGCTAGAGTTTAATTCATTACTGTTTTCCATTTAAAATACTTATTTAAATTTCTGGGCAAAGTTGGTGTAAACTTCTGCTGCAACTGGGTCTGTGAATTCATGCTGACGATCATTTAAAGAGTACTGTCAATAGCAGATGAATGCAAGGGTTACTGTTTTCTGATATCGTCAAGTAAATTTACTTTTCTATTTAAAATTGCTTATTTATCAACATTTTTACTGTTACAGTGCGTATACGTGAGTGATACAATTTTAGCATCCTCATTTACATTGATGATTTTGTACTGTCATGAGAGTAGGTGGCTTATGCAAAGCTGTGCTGCCAATAGGTACCTCAGATGTCTTTTTAAAAAATTGAGCTTTGCTTCACCTTTTCTGTTGCATGCTACTACTGCTTATCTTTACAATTTTTGTTCTACAGAATCAGATGATCGGGTTTTGTCTACTGGCTTCATTATGATGTCCACTGTGACTATATGAGATTTTTTTCCCCAGCGTTCAGTAGCACTGGGGCTTCTGGTACTGTGAAACAGTTTTGTTAGCCCTGGAGCTGAGCCTTAATGGCACTTGTGTTTGAATGCCAAAATCTGAGAAAAGACAGCTTTCTCTCGCATCAGAGAAAACAATGATATATAAAGCTATTTCCCCACCTGTTTGTCTCATCTGAATTTTGTATGGGAGTAAGATATTTAACTTCAGATACTCTATAATGCTTTAGCATGGAATTCTATATTTAACATGTTCTTTGCTCTGGGTCTTCACTTTCTGGCTTTTCGCTTTTAATCAAAATAAATTGGAAAATGTTGTTGGATTACTAGTAATGCATAATGAAATTCTAAACTTCCTGTAACGTGCTTAAAAATGTATTATTGTGGTTATACTATCAAACAAAATTCATCTGTGTGAGATTTATTCTTGATGTTGTGAGAAGTGCATTAATAAAAGCTCTTTCATTGTCAGATCTAATAGGTCATATGTAGTGCAAATGATTCTGTATATGTCCTGGGTAATGATAATAACACTAAGAAGGGAACCAAAAAGCAAAAAAAAAAAAAAGTTAGATTTGAGACATGTTCTGCTACCTGGGGTAGAAAAACAGCATCGAGAATTACCCTGATGTTAAATCTGTGGCCATTGGTGAAGTGTTTCCACTTTGAGATTTTTTTTATTTTTATTTTTAAAGAATTTTAGGGACATGGTGAAAAAAGCTAAACAGCACTAACTACACGATTTCTTTATTCAGTAGGAGAATTTGTTTTCTTTTGTACACTTCTTTCTTCTTACCTTCCATTCGCTTTTCACTGAGGTTTCATAGTTTCATTTGCTGAATAGATTATCTTCTCCGAGTTAAACTTGTGGTTTTTAAACAGTGTATTACTTTGATTGTATTCAGACTTCATTGATAGGCTTCAATATCTGTCATACTGATATGAACTGAAGCAAAATATCCTTATATACACTCTTAATTTATGGGTTTTTATGGCAGTAGGAAAGACAAGGCCAAAGTCCCTAAGAGGAGTTCAGTCTGCCCCGTCAGATTTTTTCTAAACTCTTATGTTATCTGGACAGTATTGTGCATCTGTGCATAAGTTGCATACTGAATTAAAGGTATCTTGAAATACGTAGGTGAAAGAAGCCTTTTGATACATGGAAAACTGACTAGTACAACTTGCAGATTGTCTTCTGTAAAATTGTCTCTAGAGAGCGGTGGTCTTTTTTTAATCAACAACCCTCGTTCAAGTTGAAGCTAAAAAAAGTCAAATCTTTAAACAGAATAAAATAATTCTAGCTCTGCAGCATGTGTAATTGGAACTGTCTTATTTTGTAAGATATAATAAACAGGATACAGTGTAATACATACATGGAACAGTTATAATTCGATTAAACTCTAGTTATTGTTGCACTGAAAAGAATAGCAGTGGCAGGCCTGTATAGCCGTGGCATATAGCTATATGAAACAACCTATTTAAGGTAAAACAACTCCTACTTAAATGACTGTAATAAGCATTCGCTGAGCAGCTCTATCCCTGGGGGTGCCATTTATCACAGTGTAATAGAAAATTGTAATGAATAATATCACCTAGCTATTCTGCAGAAGCTTGCATATATTAGGAGGGACGCAAATAATGTGTCCAAGTGAAAAAGACAAGCATTGTAGAGTTCGGGGTTTGTTTTTTTTTTCTTGCTTTGCCTCTCCCCACCCCTTTCAAAACTGCATGTCTGAAATGGATTCAGAATGAATCCTCCTTGCCTGGAATGCTTGTGTTTGAGAGGTAAAGACTATCTCTCTGTCCTTGTAATCTATGTCTCTTTTCTCTGCAGAGTACTATACAATACTGATTTAGGAAATGCTTAATAAACAGGAAAGTGAAGTAGGGAGAAAACTGTTATTCTGTAGGGAGCGTGGGTTTTGGCCTGAACCTTAGCAAATCTGTAAGAATGCAAAATTACAACAAATTTGCTAGAGCTCTAAATAAGATTTTATAGTCACTATTCCCATTAATGCTGATGGCTAATTTTCAGTGTTCTCTACCAGCAGTCACTCTTGTCCTTGCCCGTCATGTGTCGGATACCTAAACCCACACCTTCTCTGTGCTTCTCTATTGATATAGATGTCCCTCGAGTCGATCTTGCTATAGTTACTTTTCTATGACACCAGACAATGGGAGGATTTAAAAGTTGTGTTAGAGGGGCCAGGATGCTGCTGTTACCTTTGTTGTCCAGGGATCTCTCTTAATCCTTGGTGGACAGCTTTAAGATTCTGAGAAGTGAAGCCCTTATCTCCAGGGCTGGGGTGTCGTCCTCTTTGCCATGAGCTGGCGTCCTTTAGTTTGCTTGCTCACGTGTGGCTATTCAGTGTCCAATGTGAGCTGTGTATGTATCTTAGGAACGTTAATATAATGTCATACTATGCAGGCTAATTGGTACAATAGTTAAGGAATGCCATTTTTCACATTCCAGCAATTGGGAGCTGCCTCCCTCATCTCCTGTAAACTGGATTCTGTTTGTTGCGTTCTAAATGAAACAGAGTACCTGCAAGTAGGTTTTTATGAGGCTTTTGGTTTTATTTAAAAATTCACATTCACGCTGTATGACATCTTATACTATGTTGTGTGAACTTTTTGCACGACTGCAACTTCTGCTTTGTCATGAGTATAATGGACATCCCATCATTCAAGGTGTGCTAATAACGGTCACATAGTTATTATTCCATTAATAAGACCATTACAACCATTGAGTAGCAGAAATTTATTTGAAGGATCAAATATCGCTAGCAAGTGTGCTGTTACAGCTGAATAAGCATATTTCTTTACTTAAGTTCATAAAACACATCTACTAGTAATACTTTAATGATGAATGAAAAGAGCAGGCCATTAACAAGCCCTTTAAAAGCTACTGACTACAGTAATACCTTCTGTAAATGGAAATAGCACTTTTTAATCAAGTATTTAAGGTTATATACTCAATAGTAAGTGCTGCTTTGTCCATTAATAGTGAATCTAATTCTGTGCTGTAACGAAAAGTAAAAGTAAGATAATTTCAAATGGCTAATTACGCTATTTTTTAGGCCAAGTTATTGAAGTTGAATCAATGTGAAGCTACCTTTTATTAAATTATTTTAAATTTTTTTTGCATTTTGATCATAAATGGGGGCCCCTGTGATTACATTGCATTATGAGGAATTTAAAGAGCAGGAGTAAAAGGGTAAGGAATTATTTTCATGTCTAGCTCAGAGGACCTGTACTTTGAGAGAAGTTTTGAACGTAGGACGAAAACATTGCTGTTGCGACATATGCTTCCATAAGCATATGGTGCTGGAAAGTTACTCATTTTTAGGACTTAATTGCTATAAAACGATCTTTGTAATAAAATAGACTTGAGATTATGTATGCACAATTATACCATCAAATAATGTATTTTTAAAGAGTTAGGGTTTGGGGGGGAACCCATTAGGAAATTGTGGTCTTTTACAGCAAACAACAAATCCCAGGCCATCAACTCTAAAACCTGTGCTTTAGGGGATGATGCCCGTGCAGAGTGTGTGAGGGGTTCAGTTGTTTGTTTTTAAAGTTGTCTATTTTCAAGATAATTATTTCACACAGAGATCTCTTTGAACAATGCCTCTGTTTCAATATGAAAATCAAAAAGCCTTGTCTCCTAAGGAGACACTGTGTTTTGAGTCCTGTTCTTTGTGCAGGTTTAGCTCCGAAGAGAGTTTTGCTTCCCTGGTAGTATATCATAGATGAATTCTGTTCTTTCATCTTCATATGTTAGTGCTATCAACTGCCAAATGGTGTCAGGGAAGTTCAGATTGGTGGCTGCAGTTTCAAATGTTATTACTGAAGATGCGAGACACCTGTTTTAACCCCTTATTGAATTGGAGCATATGTGTGTAAACTTTGGGAAGCTTCCTGATATTCCTGATACTCATATTCAATCATTTCCTTAATTCTCTTTTTAAAAAGGTGGGAATGTTGTTTCCGTTTGTCTCAACTGCACCCTGAAAGAATGGGGAGGGGAAGCTTTAAAAGCTTTGGGGGGGGGAATAAAAAAAAACAACAAACAAAACCTTACTGAACTCCATGGTGTGTAAGCAGAAGGGAAGTAATGGAAGGCAGCCTGAATAAATATTTAGATGTAAATTAGTTAAATATGTTTTACAGCAGAGGTTGGAACAGACACAACTCAGAGTTACACGTGCCAAAATGATAGGTCATTATCACAGCATGGTGATAATGACAATTTAAAGTCATATTATCTTTGTGATCAGGACCATTTGTTTCCAGAATTTCGGAAAAGAAATGGCCCTGTTTAATGCTGTTGCTAATAATAAATAATTGATTATACTGAGACTCATTTGTGTATAAGGCAGTGGATTTAAAGCTGCAGTTCACAATAATTCTCACCTTTAGTGGGAATGTGAAAGTTCAGTATTGAGATGCTTAAAAGAAAGAAAACAGTAACATAACCCCTTTTAATATTTCCTGAAAGCCAGAATTTACCTCAAAAATCCTTACTCCTTAGTTCCAGTTCATAACTTGTACTTGATGACACAGAGGTCAGTGTGTGACTGTGGCAGAGGTGAGTCTGCCGTCTTTGCAAAGTGTGGAAAATGGGAATCCAGCAGCTGTTTGTCTTATTTAAAATAGCTCAATAAAGTGTGAGTAAATAAGAAGCATGTGAACATTTTGACCTGAGATGCTACTAAGAGAAAAGCTTCCAGACAAATTATGTTCTACTTTTGTAAACCTAGCATTATATTCTGCACTTACGACACCCAGTGATGTAAAAGGTTGGTTTGTTATGTTATGATAGTCCTGAAAAATAGATCATTTTTATCCATTTCTCCAAATAAAACTATCATGCAATTACATAGTGTGCATTTCTGCAATGTTGTAGTGCTTATTCTGGCAATTCAGTTTATGCTTCAGCTGCTTTCATGATGTGAATTCAGATGAGTAATAAAATTACCTGTGAAATAGTTTTTATGTGTAACATTTTATTTTAAAAGAGTAACTAACAAGAAATGTCCATAATAACAGAAAATATGTATTTCGGATTATGAAGAATATATGTAAATATTTATATGTGGATATGCATGAGAATGCTTGGGATTTAACGATTTTTAAAAAATTATTTATTTGTTTTTTATATTTTGGAATTTTTAAAAATATGTTCATAACTATATAGACATGAAGCTGTTTCAATTTGATGTCTTAATCATGAAACAAATAAAGTTTGAATAAAATGGTTTTGGAGAGATGCAACAGTGGCAAAAGTTAAATTTACCAAATTTGGACAAAATATATGTGTTCCTCTCTGAAAGTATCCGAATTTCTGTTCTTAGTAAGCAGTTTTCAAAAGGCATAAATATGTTTAAGCAAAAAACGCAGTAGTATATAACTCCAGAGGTAAGAAAATTTCAGCCTTTTTTCTTATGTCCCTCTCGAAGTAGGCAGAGTGCTACTACTTTTTAATAGAAGGGTATTTTCCCTCTTTCACAGAAGGTGATAGATGATACTTTTCTCAAAAGTCTCCTCTTCGGGTAAAGATTAGTGTGAAATGCGGCCAAACAAGAGTGAAGACACAAGAGAGTGCAGCAGAAACTGCTGTAATCCTTAAACTGTCAGAGTAGTTGGTTGTTATCTGTTGAGTGTAAATAGGTGAATGGAAGATGGAACTTGTTCTGCCAATATGGGCTAACATCCTGTCTTTGTGTTAGTGGTCTTTGTGTTAGTGGAACTTTAAGATTTGTTATCAAAATTTGAGTCTATCAAACAGTGGTCTCATAACATTACTTCTAAACAAAAATACAGTTTTGAAAAATTATTGTCTATACTCAAGTGCCTCTCCAAACTTAAAGCTTTTCCTTTCCCTCTCCCTACCCGGATGCGCAAGCTCTTGGGTCCATATATTATTCATTACAATCAAATAAGACACAGTGGTGGCTCAGTAAACTTGCTTTTCATATAAGAATTGATTTTATTGAGTAACGCACACTGCAGACCCTAGCTTCCAGCAGCCAGGGCTGAAATGAGCAATTCTCTCATTGTAATAATGTGCCTCTGTCATCTCCTTATTATCAGCATGATAAAAGATGAAATATTCACAGATGCTGCCCTCCTAACCTGATCACAGCTTGATATTTGAGCTTTGGAAATGAGTTTTATAAGCTTTAATATACTCCTTGGCGGAGTGACCCCTGAAATTAAACATTATTACAGAGCGGATATTTAAAAAGCCGGGGCCACAAATTACATCAAAATGAAAATATTAAGGAGTATTACGACTATACCAAGTGGGAACTCACTGCTGTTGAAGCTGTGAATGCCATAAAGCTCAGCACATTGGTGTCATAAACATCAGAAAAAATAATAACAGCGCAGGCACCTTGACTTCAGTTATTTCATACGTAGGGCTAAACTAAATTACTGGAATGGGTTTTTTCCTATAGGCTGGTTTTTCAGGAATAAAAGACACATTATTCTCAACTTTGTAGCACTCTTCACAGTTCTTTCAAAATGCGCATTGCTTCTTTTCTGTGCAAACACCAATAAAAAATACTTTAGTGTAATGAAACCAAAGATTTCACTTAAAAAAAAAGAATAAGCCAGCATCACTAGATGAAACATTTTGATTCCATTTCCATGGCTACCACTGTTTTGATGGACAGGTTTCTACCAAAGCCTGGGACATGAAGAGCTAAGGAAGTTTCCTAAACGTGAAAGTAGACGATTGTACAACATATGTTTCAGATCTTTCAACACAAATACTATATTGTCTTGTTAAAGTTAGTAAATAGCAAATTTTAACTTCCTTTAAAGGTGATTTTACCAGAAAGAAGCATATGCAGTTTATTAATTTACATATAATATATTTTTTATATATATACGTAGTATCAGTTAAAGGAAGATCTGATAGTTCTTTCATGTTTGTAACTCCAGTTTACCAAAGAAATTATTTGATTTTTAAAACAATATAAAGTGTCTGGAAATGTAAACATTTACAGGAGATGAGACTTGATATTCCTTGGTGTTCCATATATACAGATGACTTGGAAACAAATTTCCTTTTTTTTTAATATATTGAAATTTCTTTAAATTACTGGTTTATGATATGTAGCAATATTTTTACAGAAAAATGAAGTAACGCATTTGAAGAGGAAAAACTCCCACATTTCGATACCTGCAGTGTTAACTTTCCTAATGAGCATCTTTATACACTAGCTGTTGTTCAGGTTTAAAACTATGCAAATAGTATGTCACTGTACATTCCTTTTAATTAATTTCTCTTTTTTTACCTATGTTCTGCCCTCAACGCTTCTATATTAATGGAAGTATTGGTTCTGTTATACCATCACAACCTGTTTTGTCCATTAGTTTATGCAAAAACATTTCAGAGAGATTTTTAGAACGCCATCTACAAGCATACAGTTTTCTTCTGTGGTCCCTTGGGTTCCGGCACTCTCTGCATTGTTAATGCTGCATAAAAATAAACTTTAGTGGCAAACACTGGTCCAAGAAGGTACCTCAGTCGCTGAGCTGCTCTGTTGCTAGCTGCCATGTGCAGTTTAATTGGAATGTATCCGATGTCCTTAGGATACTTTAGCAAAATAGATTGGATTGCTAAACTTTTGAAAATGAATCAGTGTCTTGTTTTTACAGATTGCTGCTTCCCTAAGGATGCAATACCTTGGTGTTTGCTACAGGTATTCAATACTTCTCAGGTTCTGAAAACTGTACAAGGTAGAAAATCACTAGTCGTTCACTAAGACCAAAAAAGCAGTTCTACGTTAAAGCGGGGGACTGGATCCAACCACGTAAAATCTTACATAGAATTTTATTGCAATTATTTTATGCTGTATGAAATTGAGAGAATGAAGTGTATTTTCATGACTTCTCACATCCAGTAGACAATCTGTCGCTTCCCTTTGTAATGCAAAGCTTCACTGCTGAGAATGACCTGTGAAGTGGACTGTAAGCCATATGAAATAAAAGACTGTTGGGAGATTTGAAGCCTTCCTCTTTCACTTGTTCCAGAAGTAAAACACACTGTGAGTAAGCTGCCTTATTTTCCAAGAAGACAGTTGCTCAGAGAGGATGCTGGGTTGCCGTCTGTGGAGATTTTTTTCAGAAGGTGACCAGGAAAAGTCCTGAGCAACCTGATCACACCTTAGTTACCTGTGCTTGTAGCAGAAAAGTATGCTAGGTGATTTCCAGAAGTCACTTCTAACCAAAATTTTTCCTGTGTTTCTAAATGAAACAGCTCAGGTCATAGGACGCATTTCTGTTTCTAAAGACAGCTGAGTTCCCACCTGCTTTGGGAAAATTGGTTGTCGAGTAAGAGAAGGGGTTATTTCCCAGTGCCGCCGCTGAAGAGAGCAGCAGCCATCGGGGCCTGTGATCCCCTCCTGCTTGTGGTGGTTCTGATCTGGAGCTGGTGCAAGTGGGAAGGGTAAGTGCAGCAAATGCAGCTCTTGAACCTGTAGGAGTCACAGTTCAGCTGTGGTCGGAGCATCTTGTTTAAAAAGTTCCATTATTGTTAAATAAAATGCGGTATTTCCTTCCTCAAATCCTTGTTTGGTATATAGGATGCTAAAAAAAAAAAAAAAAGATAAATTAAAAAGAAGGGGATGAAAAATTTAGGTATGTTTTGTTAGGCTTGTATAGATATGCATAAACTGAAGAGAAACAGTCTTACAGAACAGATACATTCTGTATTTGTAGCTGTTGATTTTCTCCTGATTTCAGTGATCATTAGACAATCCTCCTAAGGCAACATGAGACTGAAACGCGAATCCTGTGCGAGTCGTGCAATGAGATGGTGCTTAGTGCATTCAGAAGATGGGGTGGAGGGGGGATGTTTCTTCTTTCTGTGAGAGAAATGAGAGGTGGGGGTTTTTGTTGCTGCTGTGTGGATTATTTTTGTTTGTTTGTTTGTTTTAAGCTGAGGCCTTTCCTGACGTGAAGTTCTTGTTGACTTCAGTATGCCTGCCTTAGTGCATGAGCTGCATCCTTTTATTTTCGACTCATAATTAATGGTGGCTTTAAGATCATTAAACAATTTGTATTTACGTCTTGGCTTCTTAAATCTGGCTTTCTACTGAAACGTGTATGGCGGTCAGTCTATTGATAGTTTTGAGTTATGTATCTGTGGTAGTTTGGACATGTCAATGTGATTGTAATATTCTCTGCACTGATCTAGCCAAAGCTCTTGCTAAATTGAACTCAGCAGGAGCAAGTCCAATGACCTCACAAATAGTGGAAATGATTGCAAATAGGAATTCATATATGTTCCTGTCTCAGTGGGTAACCGTATCCCCCACAAAGGAAGCAATCATCTCTTTCAAATTTCTGTTTGCCCTTTCACTCAGATGTGTTTGAAGATAATATGGAGAGAGAGATCTTGCAGTGTCTGACAGAACTGTTACCGGAAATCTGAAATAAACGTCCTGTATCTAACAATACTACTGAGAGAGGTATGTTTCAAACGTTAGCCCTGCTGCAAAGAGCTTGGTGCATGGTGTGTTACAGTTCCCTAGTTGGATTTGTCACTTCTTGGCATTTGTACTTGTTTCCCTAAATGACCTTTAATGAAAATGGTAGTGCTGTACTCAAGAGAGGCAAAGAACTATCATTCTTGCCCTTTATATTTTGAAAATGCAGTATGTTGTTTTGCACTAAGACATGCTTCTTCCATTATGATCCCAGTAAGAAAGGCACTCAAACTCTGTAGGATGTAATTTAAAGTGTTATTTATTGGAGCTAATACTGCATGAAGAGTATAGCATAGATAATCTTATGTCCCTCTAGATATTAGGGGCAACGTAGCATCAAGCAGGACTCTGACCCACATGCAGCATACCATGCAGACCTTGTCCACAAGCAGAGTTTCTCACCTTTCAGTCAGTTGAGCTATTTTCTTATAAGGAGACAATTCTGTTTATTGTTTCTACAGTCAAACAGAATGGACATTCTCATGAGATGCTCATGCACTGCTGAGCAAAGGCAGGGCCATGCAGGTGTCATCACCAGTACCAAGTGGGGGCTGCCCCTCGCTTGGTGTGGGCTGATGAGTTCGTCCTGCCTCCAAGACCTGGCCTGACGGCAGGGCTGTGTCTGCAGCGGCACCTCCATGGACAGTGGTCTTCTGTCAGGATCGCGGCGCGTCTCATCCCTAGTCATTATATCAATAAAGTAGAGAGAGCCTTCTGTGAGCAATAGCAGATGAGTTTGGCGCTTCTCATCTAGCAGATTGAATCAACTCCACTTTGACTATGTAAACACATGGAATGAAAATTGTATCCTGACTCAAAAGAGTTGATGTACTTTTCTGTTACTGTTCTGTTTCCTGAAGGCACATGAAGATGGAAGGGGAATGCAGCTACCTAGGTTTGCTTTTTTGCTTTTCTTCCTTTTGCATGCAGTGTTTACCTGACATTGTTCAAATAATAAGCACAATTTTACTTTCAATTAACAAAATATGTGAGAGAAAGAAGCAGGACTGCACTGCCTTCTCTAACATCTAGCTCCTTCCTTTCCACCTGTGCAACCATTTCATCGAGCAGACTCTCATTGAATGCACATTTAATAGTGTAAGGTGGAATATGTAAATATGGAACTATAAATCTACCTTCAGCTGTATTTTGATGCTGCTGTTACAGCTTAACTGAGGAGGGTGCGATACTCTGTTCCGAGTACTTGTGAGTAGGAATGCATATGATATTAGGTGTTCATGTGTTTTTCACGCACCTGCCTCTGGATTATGTAGGTGCCTGTGTCCTTGGATGCTTACAGTTCTGTAGATGTGCCTGTAGTACTTCGCTGGAGCATCCTCTGTCTTGTTAAGTAAGCATAGGCTGTTCTATTAGTATGTGTTAGCAATTTGTGTGACAAGTATAATAAAGCAAAAGCTGTCTGCATGTATTGTCAAATATAAACCTGAAAGTTTAGTGGAGGATTTTAAGCCTTTACAAAATGTGCTACCACTCTTGGTGAGTTTCTCAACTACGTCAGCAGTAGGGACTTAACAGAGCATTTCCCCTTCCCTGTCGCTATAAAAAGCTCCTGGAGGTGGTGCTATTTAACAAATACATGATCGAAGGATGCTTTATGTGTCAGTTCACTTGAACTAAAGCAGTAGCAACATTGCTGAGATTCAGAGCAAGTCATAGCAGCTTCCACTATGTACTTGCAGATCCTGGGGATGAGGTGTTTTTTGGTGTGTGGTTTGTTTTTTTTTTTGCTTTAACATGCATTTGGAACTGGCTAATAAAGTAGAAACTTGAACCTCTGATACCGAGAGCACCTTAGAGTAGCTTTCAGGCTAGCATGTTAAGATTTCTCATCATATAGCTGCATGAAGGACTAATTGCTACTTGTGAAAAATGATTAACTAAGACAAAATTGTGTGTGCATGGTGTTATACTCAGAGATCCAGTCATGCATATGACTCCTTGGGTAGCTCAAATCTTTTTAGAAATCAAACTTTGAGTAATTCTGGCATTTTTGTGCTCCATGTAAATGCAAATAGTAAAGTGGAGTCACTTCTGACTTAGGCAACCTGGAATCAAGTATTCCACAAGTGCTTCCGTTCTGTTTCTTCAGGTGCTGCTTTGCTTTTCTTAAACATTTTTGTTGGTCTGAGAAGTCAGAACGAAAGTGGCATCTGCTGTAGCTATTAGACACAAGTCTCCTCTTTATCTGGCAGTAATGTTACCACCTTTTTGTTGTCATAGCTAGATTTATTCATGGCTTCTTGGTATATGCTGAATGCAGCAAGAACTTGTGTACCAGTCCCTTTCAAAGTTGGTGTTTTGGCCACTAATAGGGGCCAAAACAGTTATCAGTTATGATTAGACTTGTGATCCATACAAAAATGGGCTAGGAGCCCCTGACTGATAAATATTACTACGTGGTCTTCTGGAACTCTTTAACTACTAAAATACCAGATGAGGTCTGGTATCTGGGAATGCCTAATTTAAGAAAACCTAATTGAAGCATACTGTTTCAAATTACACTATTAGATTATTGGCAACTTGTGCTAGAGGGAGCCAGTCTTTAGGACACAGTGTTTAATGAAGTACGGTTCCCAGGAGGGTACATTGGAGTGGAAACTGAAACATGGAGGTGCAGAAGCAGAAACATTTAGGTGCACCTTCCTTTCTGGTTCGCTGCCTTTCTGTGAGAAGAGGCGGGCAAAGGGTCGTTTGGGCGGTGTGGTGTGTGGTGCCCCAGCAGCAGGATAACTCCCACTGGCTCTGTCCTCTGCATCGCACTGTCTGTTGTCGCTATGTCCCCCTGCAAGCGTGTCTCTTGCCCCCTTTGTGTGGGTGGCACAGAGCGGTCCCAGGGCCGTGGTCTGGTCCCAGAGCTGTGAAATTGGACTGTTGCCCATCTTTGTAGGTAAAGCTTGGCATTGTCCAGGACGCTTCCAAAATGCACAGCATAGGCTCTGGAGATGGTAGAGCATAATATTGCACTTGAGTACAACTGTAGTAGTTTTAACTCTGTTACCCTTTTATACTGTCAGTGCTGAGTTGTTTAACCAGGATGTCTCTTACCACAGTGAAACATCAGGTACTTTTCAGTCATTCATCCCATATGGTTGAGATACAACATAAACATGCCATGTTACCCTTGTAAGTGGTTACAGGACCGATTGAAACATGTTGAGCTAGAAGAGCCTCAGGAACAGTAACAACTGTTGAAATAAATATGAAGGTCCTTGGCACTGGCTTATTATTTTTAAAAATAAGTTACTATGTCATCAGTTTAAAAACATCTTCTAGTGTTGTGGGAATATGTAATGCTGAGCTAGTGTTAGCGGTGCTGATCTCTGGCTATGTGTCCAAGAATTTACAGTAGAGAAGAAACAAGAGGCAGGATAGAAAGGAAAACTTTGAAATTGTATACTTCTGTTTTCTATCATAAACAGAAGAAGAAAAGGTACTACCAAAGATTTTCCCAATTATGACTTAAGCGAACTTTTGAGTGGCCTCATATTTACGTTATTTGTGAGTTCGAGGGTGAGAGGCTAATGTGTTTGCTTTTATAAAACACATCCATTCTTTTTCTTACGTTGCTGCAAGCTAGTTCACCACAGCTCAGGATTGTAATTGGCATATTTGGTCCTTTGGCTGGTGGAGACTTATTGCAGAAGTGACAGTAACAGTTTCAGGGAGAACGGAGCCAGACGATGTACACAGCTGTCAGAGCCTGGTCAAGCAGAAGCTGCTTTCGCTCTTGAGGCACTGCTTGGCCAGCTTTACAGCCAACAGGGAAATAACCAAAGGCAATGAAAAGAGTATAGTATTACAAATTCAGGCCTTTTAGTAATGCAGAACCATTAGAGGAGAAGAGAAGACTGAAAGATGTTAATGAAATAAAGTAACTTTTGTTTTGCACACACAGAGATATGAGGATTTTTTTATTATTTATTTGCAGACTGAATTAATTATGTGGAAAATTAAGATTCATTCTGTACCTTCCGTTGTCACACACGGTCTGTATATGATTATACAGCAGGGTGTATCAAATTAACATGCAGGGTTTCGCTTCTAAGCCCTTGCACCTGTGAAGTCTGGGATCTAACAGTCACCTGGGTTTGAGAAGCAAGGCTCAAATATGGGTTACAGTGGAAAACCCTCCACAGAAAAGTGACTTGGTTGTCTGTATTAATGATAAGGATAATGGGCTTACTAAGAGAAAAAGTTTGTGGCAATAGGGAAATAGGGTCTTGAGTATCCTAGAAAAGAAGTGGGGAAGAGAAGAAGTGACAGCCTGAAGAAAGGTCTGTAAAGAGTAGCTTGGATCAAGTGTGAAGGTACATAATAATGTGCTACCTGAAACCCACAGCTGCATCAGAGCTGCCACCAGGCATTACTTGATTTGATTCACACCACTGGTAAGAATGAGTGTTCCTCAAACCTTTTTTTTTTTTTTTTTTTTTTTCCCCCCTGTAGTGCTGCCATAAGTTTTTGTTGAACTTGGTATAGAAAGGGACAGCTATTCAGGAGGCTTCTGCTCTACCTTGCAAATGGAACCTTTCTCGGGAGGAGAACACAGGGTTAACAGTCGGTAGGTGCTGCTTCATTACAGATACATTGCCTGTCCTTTCGGAGTTTGCCTGGAGCAGCGCTACCCCGGCCGGCCTCATGCCTACCCACTGTCAGGCTCATGATTTATAGGCCTGTTTAGGTGAAGGCCGGGCTTACTCCCAGCACAGCCATTTGTTTAAACTCTCTTTCATTTTTTAACCACTTCAGAAGGATGTGGTTTTGGAGGTGCAAAGATGTAAAGCTTGCTGTTGCTGACAATTATGGGGTTTTGTTCTTTGTAAATGAGAACTACTTTCTCACTGATCGGACCTAGAGAACAATTCAGTCTTAGAAACAGCAGTGTAGATTCAAACAGTGATCATGTTTTTATCTCTCTAATATCTCCCTAACATTTAGGTAGCATTTTTTAACAGCAGCTCTCACTGTATCTGCTCTTGCAAATGGGAAGCTGGTTTCTTTAAGGTTCTGCTGAAGTAGGCCCCAGACTAATATGATCAGGAGGACTTTGTGTCCCTCTTCTTAGTATGAGAGTAACAGAGAACCCTTTTACTGTCATCTTCATAAAACCTTAGTTCCCATTGTCTTATCTTGGTGACTTGCAATTAAAAAAATAAAAACAAGTAAATAAATTAATATAATACTGAATTTTCTTTGAAATTATGCATGAAGATCATTTAACTTGAGTTACAAATGTCCCTCAGTGTTTTTTCTAGTGAATGATACAAATTTTTATTTACCTGTAATGGACTGGAATTCGTATCAGTTCTGGCTACCTGTAATTCTGGGTGCTCGAAGCACCAAGAATTAAAAAGACAAAGATTTCACAACTTCCACAGATAGTCTGATCCCATGCTTCCCTATTCATAGCCTTAGAAGGTTTTCCATAGTACTGAACCTTGTTTCCATTGCTATGATTTGAGCCATTTACCTTTTGCCTTCTTCATATTCCCGCTATGTTCATGGGGGAAGACATTATTTCCCCTTTATGTACTAGCCTTTTATATATTTGAATACTTGCTATCATGTTTGGGTTTTTTCCCCCTCTATCTTTTCTAGATTTCATGTTCCAGTTCTTTCAGTTTTTCCTTGCAGATCTTGTGTTCTACTTATCTGCCTGTTCTTGTTCCTTTTCTGTTTGTATTGAGTTTATACATGCATTTGTTAAAAATGGTACCCAAAGCTTAATTTTTGGTATTCCAGCTAAGGCCTTACTGTAGAAAATACTCAAGTATGGTTGGATGTATGGCTGTGGTGCAAACCCTTCTTGCTTGGCTACAAATATTAAACATCCTTCATGTTGATGAGAAGCTGGCAGTTAGCTCATTGGTTATGTTCTAAAGCAAAAAGGAGAGTTAATAGTGGTAATGTGGGTCACCATGTACACGTGCTTGTAGCTGCTGTGCTGGCATCTTGATGTGACTTTGCCTTTTAGCTATAGTGCAAGTTTCTGTGTGGGCTCTGTCACATCTAATATTGTCTACAAGGACAGCGGAATTTATTATGCTACTTGCACCTCTCTTCTCACTCCTACCTGTGGTGACCTCTCTATTCTCCAAGATGGCTGAATTCTTTAAAGTCTTTTATTCTTGTCTGTGGATGTAAAGATACTTGAAAGTTTCTATAGACCTTTGCTATTGAAAGGCAAAAAATTATTGTCTAGCTGTGAAAAGCTCTAGAAGGTTTACAGATCACTTACACCTAGGCAAGAGACTGATCTAATGTAAAAATCTGATTTTTGCTAATCGGGCTAGCCTGAAGGTAAGCCTATTTATCAGTTTGATTCTGCTATCTCGAAGATCTTGGCAGTAAGTAATTTGAGTCTTACATAAACAAATGATATGTGGTCCGTACTTTTAGAAGACTGTTAAGTCTGGGAATGTTGTATGGCTGCCATATCTTTTCGTTGGACCTCTGCCTTCAACTAAACGCGATGGAGGACAAGCTGTTGAGGAGTTAATGTGTACTGCTAATTCACAGCAGCTCTGAGCATCAGACAATAAGATGTTGAGTGCTGAGTCTTAGAATGACTGAAATTGCTGTAATCTAACTGCAAAATGTAGATGTTGCTTCTTGGAGACATTGGACATACTTTGGGTGTGGGTTCGACTTTAAACAGCAGATGTTTGACAGTCTGGAGAGGCTGAAGCTAGAATTAAAAGTTTGCAGAGACACCAGGGCTTAGGGTTATAGAAAGAGGGCTTGATAAGACTGGCTTTATTTATAAGCAACTGTGCTGTGTACAGTTCTTCCTGTTACTCGTCTGGTTTCACACTATCAATGGTGGAGATGTTCAGGGTGCACACGTGATGACAGGATGGGCGATTTCTACATGGCCGTCTGGTTTAAAGCCACTTTTTGATTTAGTCTGACGAGGGGTCATGAAACACAGTGATCACCTGAGGATGTTGCCTAGTCCCTATAAAGCTGGAAGCAACAGGCTTGATATACTTGGAATGTTCCTAGGTGATGGAAACGGCATAATTAAATTCCTGTAGCTTATGGATGTTGTTTACCTGGACTTTAGCAAGACCTTAGATACATTGTCCCCCAGTATCCTCCTGGAGAAACTGGCTGCCCATGGCTTGGATGGGAATACTCTCCGCTGGGTTAAAAACTGGCTGCAGGGCAGGGCCCAGAGAGTGGTGGTGAATGGAGTTAAATCCAGTTGGCGGCCAGTCACGAGTGGTGTCCCACAGGGCTCGGTACTGGGGCCGGTTCTCTTTAACATCGTTATCAATGATCTGGACGAGGAGATCGAGTGCACCCTCAGTAAATTTGCAGACGACACCAAGTTGGGTGGGAGCGTCGACCTGCTAGAGGGTAGAAAGGCTTTGCAGAGGGATCTGGACAGGCTGGATGGATGGGCTGAGACCAACGGGATGAGGTTCAACAAGGCCAAGTGCCGGGTCCTGCACTTGGGTCACACCAACCCCATGGACGCTCCAGGCTGGGGGCAGAGTGGCTGGAGCTGCCTGGCAGAAAAGGACCTGGGGGTGTTGGTGGACAGCCGGCTGAACGTGAGCCAGCAGCGTGCCCAGGTGGCCAAGAAGGCCAACAGCATCCTGGCCTGTATCAGGAATAGCGTGGTGAGTATGACCCGAGAGGTGATCATCCTCCTGTACTCGGCACTGGTGAGGCCCCACCTCGAGTACTGTGTCCGGTTTTGGGCCCCTTCCCACAAAAAAAGGCATTGAGGGGCTGGAGCGGGTCCAGAGAAGGGCAACGGAGCTGGTGAGGGGTCTGGAGAATAAGTCTTGTGAGGAGAGGCTGAGGGAGCTGGGGGTGTTCAGTCTAGAGAAGAGGAGGCTGAGGGGAGACCGTATTGCTCTCTACAGCTCCCTGAAAGGAGGGTGGAGAGAGGCGGGGGTCGGTCTCTTCTCCCGAGTTACAGGCGATAGGACAAGAGGAAATGGCCTCAAGTCACGCCAGGGGAGCTTCAGGTTGGATGTTAGGAAAAATATTTTCACGGAAAGGATTATCAGGCATTGGAATGGGCTGCCCAGGGAAGTGGTTGAGGCACCATCCCTGGAAGATATTCAAAAGACGAGTTGACACGGTGCTCGGGAATATGGTTTAGTGTTGGTGTGTGTGTGTTTGTTGGGGTTTTTTTGTGGTTTTTTTTTGTTTTTTTTTTTTTTTTGTTTTGTTTTGTTTTATGGTTGGACTAGATGATCTTAAAGGTCCCTTCCAACCTAGGCGATTCTGTGATTCTGTGTACAAGGACATGTACGTGGCGTGTTCTCTGGCAGGTTCCAGAGCCTAAGTAAGTGCTGTCTGAAGACTTATGCCCCCTTTTTTCCTCCTCCACTTTGAACTTCTAACCTGCTAGTTTCACTTGATGCCCCCGATTTCTCGTAGTTGAAGAGGCTGAGAACAGTCCCTCTTGATTGCTAATTGTGAGTTAGCAGCAATGAACACCAGTGATGCCAATCATTTTTCAGAGAAAGATGACATTTGATACAGGGAATATGGTTATTTGCTGATGTACATATGATGGGTGGTTGGACAGGACTGTAGACAGGTGATCGGACCTGGGAACCAGGACCATAAGCTTTGAAAAGGCCACCGGGTCAGTGTGTGTTCGCAGACCCCAGGACACGGAGACAATTCCTTGCAGTTGAACGTGGTATGTAGTGTTGCAGAGGAGTTCTGTTGGATCTCCACTTGCATATCTGATGTCAGATTTGTTGCTTATGTAAAGTTCATTTTCTACAACATACTCACGTCAGAGCAGATTGTGTTTAGAGACAAGGATTCACAATAGCTAAGCCTTCAGTTTAGGTAATTAAAACAACTGTCTCAAGGACCTTCAAACTCTCCACAATACTTAGGAGTGATGAGGCCCAAGGCAATGGTTTTTGCTGATTTTGATTTTTATTTCTGTTTCGTTTTTAGTAGGCATGATGATCTTCACAGTGTTTATGACCAAAATATAATTATGTACTAATGAATATGAGATGTTGGAAGTAGAAGTAGCTTTAGACACAACATTTTTTCTTGTTTCTGTGGATGAGAGTGAGGAAAATTCAGCAGTATAAATCCTCGCCCTGTTGATAACTTTGAGTAGATAAAATAAAAATTATTTGTAAGAGATTGTAATCAAAATGAAGGGAGAAGCGTGAAAGAATAGGGAAGGAATTTTGTGGTAAAATGACAAACTTATTTTGTTTTATTTTCTGCCTCTGGCTGTTTAGTTCTCCTCGTCTGAAGAGTGCTTTGCACAATATAATACTGTTAACAGGACAATGCTGAGAAATAGGTTTAGAAGATAGGCAAACTGTCAGCAAATAGTATTGAACACCTGTATTGGAAAGAAGGTGGCTTTTTTAATTTTAGAAAGATACATACCCATGAGTAGAATAACGCACAATACAGTTTGAATTAAGCTGGGGGCAGATGTCTGGCACTTCGCAGTTCACAAGAGCACTTTGAAAATGAAGAATGTCAAGTGCTGAAAAATGCGAGGAAGGGACTGTGTTAATGTCTCAGAACATTATGAAAGAATGACTAAGCAAACTAATTAGGCATTTGAAGGTTTTGCCTACAATTATGCCACTGTTTGTCATTTTAGTGCAATCTGTTAAAGGTTTCAGTGGAATATATGAATCAAATGTTAAGGTCTATATTTAAAACATCATGAAGAAAATAATTTTGTGTTCTAATAATGGAAGCATTCTGTTATCAAATTCAGCCTAGTAGGGTGGCTACTTGACTGTCTTCTACCAACTTCACTGTCCTCTGTCGTCCTCAAAATCCATTGTTTCATAGTGTACACATGCTTAAATGCCTGCCTAATCTGACTCTCAAAAATTTACTAGAGCCTATATTTACTATATTCAAAGTGTACAAAATATATTGAATCTACAGAGCTTCCTAAAGGTTGTTCATTTACATCTTCAATTTGAAGTCTATGGTCAGGATCCTACTGTGCTGAATGCTGTATAAATAAGTTTTTTGTTGTTTGTCTTCTTGTTTGTTTTTTTTTTAAGGAGGCAGTTCCTGCCTTAGAGAGCTTACAATCTAAAAGGAAGGCAATAGATAGCAGTTTAGTAAAGCAGGGAATTCAAGGGAATGAAAGACACAATGTTTTTTAGAATGAAATGCAGTTCCTTATAACTGTAAACATAAGAATACTTAATGAATTTTTTCTTCATGCAATAGCGTTTTCAGGTAAACACAGCTCTCCTTGTGATCAAAGATTGGCTTGTCCTGCAAACATCCCGATTAAATTGCTTCTAAAATGATTTAAAGAGAAGATTCCAGTTGGTGAAGCTTAAAATTAGGAAGCTACAAAATCAGAAACACATGTTGACAAGACTTGCCTAGAGATAGAAAATTACCACTTTCTTTCAAGTTACAGCAAAATTTTCCAGTTTTCTCTTCTTTCGGTGTAGTGGGTCTCTTGCAAGTCTCATTGTGTTGTCTGTTTTCAGCCCAAAAGTTCAATAATGGAGGAGTATATTTAACAGCAAGCAAATAATCTGGTTTTGAGTTTAAAGCAGGGTTGCTGGGACTCTGACCACATCACCTGCATTACCAAACCTTCTTTCCAATTCAGTATTTTATGGCCACAGCTTTAATTTCAGAAGTCCCTTTGTTTATCTTTGGTACCTTTTCTAAGTAAGACTTGGTGGTCAAACACATTTGCACAGCTGTCAGTGTTCTATCTGTTCTTTACCCGTCTGCTGCTTCTTACTGACCTTGTTTTGAATTCAGTTTAGAATTTCCATGTTTATCTGCACTGGATTTACTGACCTTTTACCCTAGCTTTTTCTGCTGTGAAGTCTTATAAGCCGTTTTGAAGTCCAAATACATTATGTCTGTTAGTCTGTCCCATCAGTTCTTATTGCGACTTTTTCACGGAAGTTAATCAGATTTGTTCAGCATGACCTACTATCTCGTGATTTTCTGTTGTACCTCTCCCTTTGCATGTGTCCCTTTATCATTTATGTCACTTACGTCCATGTTGTAATGACTGCATCCACATACAATCCCATTTTCCTTCAATATTAGTCACCTTTGCTTCCCTTCTGTTTTCTGTACTGCTGCTAATGCTTTTTCCTCTGCTTCGCTAATTTTAATATTTACCACTGCTTCATCTGTGTTACTTATTCCAGTCCAAGACCAGCACATGTTAGGTGAATAGGATGTGAGTTGGTCCTGAATATGTTGGTGTCCCCCCCCTTTTTTTTTTAAAAAAGTAGGAGGAATTCAGTATAACATGTCTGATCCATCAAGATACTTTAAATGTCAACGGCAACAGGCAAACCCAAATCCTGCTAGTTAATCTAAACAAAGACATTCCCTCAGAGGGCTTTGTTCTTCCCCGTGGGGCTAAAAAAAAAATCCTTATTTACTGATTTAATGTAGTTTTCTAGTATACAGCATTCAATTTAATATTGGTACTTCAATACAAGTAATTTCATCAAAGTAATTTTGAGGGTATATTTCTTCTATATTGACATTTGGCCACAAACAATTTCTTTGAATCTACCCATTTAAAGTTCTGTTCTTGTTTCTGGTCCATAAATGTTGATACTGGGATAAGCAGTAACAGAAATCTGTTGATCAGTGCCACAGCAGAGCCATGGCATGGCTCATGGAGACATGTTCCTTATAAACTCACTATCTGTTTTCTGGCCGAACTTGTCAAATCAAAGCATTTACCATAGAGCTCGTCTGGGAATTCCATAGAAGCCAGAGTAGGCTGTGGACAAGTTGCTCCGCGTATGAATCCCCTTTCTCTTTTTAAACAAAGAAGGGGGAGAGGGTGTGGGAAGAAAAAGGGCAAAGTGAGGGATGCAAGCCTAAGGTAGAACGGATAACAATCTGGGTAAGAGCAACAATGGATTGCCTTTGAGAAAACAAGGTTTTGATTTTTCTCTTCACTTAGAGGGACAGATAATCTTTTCTGTAGTTGTTATATACAAGTAAATTAGAAAATAGTGACATAATAAGAATCCAATATTAAGACTCCAATTCCCATTATAAATCAAATGAAAACTTGAGAATATTTCCTCAGGTAAAGCGTCTGGTACAAATTTTATAGTCAGTAGCGGTGGTGTCCCTCCCAGTCAAGAGTCATTTCTCTTTGAGGAATGGCAGATAAATGATGAGGCTGGAGGAATTCAAGTTACCTAAACTAGGGGATGAAAGCATCTTGCTGGAAATCTAGAATTGGTACGTTTTGCACCTGTCTCCTAGATGAAGCTTAATATGCTGTTTACTCCGGGTTGTAAGCAAGTCCTCATAAACTGCAGGCTAATAAGGATTATGTGCTCTGGGAGTTTGAGTTGCCTTTTGAGTATTTCTGGTTTTGATCTACTGTATTTACATTTAGCTCTATTTTTAAAGTTCTTTCTAACAAGGCCTTTGCATAGTGGTTGTATGTCTCATGGACTTTTTGGTGTTTTTTTCTCTGAATGCTTTATATGTGAAACTAGCAAGATGCTTTTCCAACTTTTTGGTTAATCTGATTTAGAATACATTTTTCTTCCTAAAAATGCCCTCAGGTGAAAGAATATTGTTGGACAAGTCCATTCAGAAAAACTCAATTTATTTCACTTCTTCCAACTGCAAGATAATTTAAAAATAAAACAAACTGTTAAAAATAAATGATAGTCCCAATGATTTTACATATTAAAACTTACAATATTTGTCCGATTGATCAGTAAGTATGCTAGTAGATACTTCTGCATTTGGAATTTTTCTGCCTTGTTTGGATATTTTATTAGAAGGGGGTAGCCTCAGAGTGGAAAAAGTAACTCTCCTAATGTTTCTGTACCACAGATACTAGGGGACAAGTGACAAATGATGGAAATAGGTGAAGTACAGTATTCAGACAATATACAGAGAATTTCAACATACAGTATTCACTACTGCAGACAGGTCAATCTTTTAAACAAGTAGAATAAATACAGTTTTTTAGATTGCAGTTATAAATCTGGAAGGATAAGTTGAGTTGTTTGTTTGTTATCCTCTCAGTGTAGGATAAGTCGTGCTACAAGAAAAGCCCAATTGAAGTTGACAGAACAGAGGAGGTGATGGGAAATGGTTTAGAGGAGGTTCCTTTGGCCACAGATTCTATAGGAATATGTGCAGAACTGGGGAGTTAACTGCAAAAGATTTTGCCTCAAAAACATGTCTAATTTCATTTTAAAAACCCTTCCAGTGGAGGTGAAACTGTCTTGTATCTGTGTATGATTTAACCCCAGGAGGGTTTCATAATGGACATTAAAATAGATGAGTTGTGACAGACACTTCTGCAGTCTGCAGTCGCCGTTCACACTCGGGGATCTAGTGACCATCACGACTGGAGCGACTTTCATGTATTTCTTCTCAGGTGTCCGGGTAGAATAGATTTGGTGCTAGTGATAAGATTGGCCCGTTGTGCAAACTTCTTGCACTTAAAAAAACCACCCTCTCCTTTTAATTTGTTAGTTTAAATGCAGACTACTTTCACATTAGACACGATTGGAATATCTGACAGGGGAAAAAGAATTTTTAGAAATTGCACCTTGCAGCCCAGAATCCACCGGGCAGATTAGATAAACTGTGAGTATACCTTGTATCTGCTTAGTTGTTGTCTTCGAATTCATCTTATGCTGGAAGTTTTGCAAAGTATAAGTCATTTCAAGACTTTCTCAGTTATTTGGCTATGCTTGTTTCTTTCCTTGAGATGCTTATTATGTTTCTCCTCACCTTTTCATAAATATTATATGCATATTGATATTCCTCTGGTATTTGATGATTTGATGTATGGGTCAGTCCCTTTTCAACCTTCCTTTTTGATCACATCTTCCTAAAGAAGTTGAACTTTTTTAACAGAATTTTACGTAATTCTGGATTCTAGTAGTGGATGTTTTCCTTCCTTTTGCAAATTTTTCATTCTTTTACATGTTTCCATGTTTCCTTTCTTTACTGTCCTAGAATGGTTAATTCAATAAGCAACAGTAACTTTATCATTTCCACATAGTTGATTGTTTCTGTTTCTAAAGAATTTCAGCCCCCCATTCATGAGCTGATTAATGAACAACTTGACAATTTCTTTACAATTCTAGAAGCATTTCTGGGTAGCTGTAGTGTGTTGATACTGTTTAAGATCCCATTCTTCTAAAACTCATGTCAGGTGCCTGTGAATTTTATTATTCCAGACACTGCCTAGTAATCACCATGACATTTCCATACTAAGATCTGTGTCCCACTGCAATTGTGAATAATGAAGATGCTGTCATTCTTTTTCATCAGTTGTTAAAATAGCTGTTGTTAATGTTGTGATGTCAAATCCAGTTGGTGGCCAGTCACGAGTGGTGTCCCACAGGGCTCGGTACTGGGGCCGGTTCTCTTTAACATC
>KZ505868.1:410973-601883 GCA_002844005.1 Limosa lapponica baueri | reverse complement strand
GAGAAGAGGAGGCTGAGGGGAGACCGTATTGCTCTCTACAGCTCCCTGAAAGGAGGGTGGAGAGAGGCAGGGGTCGGTCTCTTCTCCCGAGTTACAGGCGATAGGACAAGAGGAAATGGCCTCAAGTCGCGCCAGGGGAGCTTCATGTTGGATGTTAGGAAAAATTATTTTTTTTTATGGTTGGACTAGAAGATCTTAAAGGTCCCTTCCAACCTCGGCGATTCTGTGATTCTACCTAAATGCGAATTTTAGACTATTTCAGGGAAGGACAGTGCTTTTATACAGATGTTGAAGACAGTCTTTCTTTTCATTGTTCTGTTTGAACTCGTTCTCCTCTAATAGGTAATGGCAATGTTTGTTTGCCGGTCTCTTATTGTATGTTTTTCTCCACTACATTTTCTGCTTTCCCTTATTCCTCTGCCTTTCAGTGCCTTCTTTCTGAATATCAGGTTTTATCTGAGAACTGGGTGGATTCGATACCTGAGAAAGAAAATGCACCTTGTATTTAAAGGCTAACAGACTAAATGCATTGCTGACATGAACTCTAAAAAAAAAATCTGGAAGACATTCCTTGCTGCTGTATCTGCTGCATTTCAATGCGTTGTTAATACCAGGTTTCTCAAAAAAGTTGCCAATGGGTACCCAACTGTCACCAAATGGTACTTGAACTGCGCAGTAATCTGTGGAAAGTTAGTCAGCCTTTTTTTTTTCCAGAATCTGCAGAGAGTTTAGCGTGTAATTGATCCTATCAAAGATGACTTCAGTTCTGCAGCTGGCATCTACCAGTTCAGTGACAACTTTTTTTTTTTTTTCCCTCCCCTGCTTTATTCTCTTAAGAGCTAACACAGTATTAGTTTCATGTGACATGGCTCACTTAATATGCAGTGGAGAAACAGAACTACAAAGAATATAAGATAAGGTGAGAATGTTGAATATTTATTTTTCATGGTTGGAGGGTATTTTTCCTGTCATTCAGTTATTCATATTAGCTTTAAATTGTAACTCCTATTTAGACAGCAAAGACTTAAAGGAACATAACAAATTATACCAGTTATATGACCTTTCCACAGTAAAAACAACTTTTTTAGCCTCTTTGAGAACTAGTATTTGGCAAAAGTTCTTAGAAGCATTTATTTATAGATGGGTCTTTTCTTTTTTCCTCTTCCTCTCTTCTTTTTCTCTCCTAATAGAGAATGATATACTGTAGACTTTTTTTTCTTTTTCATTACACAGGGTAGGTTTGATTAAGATTAAATAACTGGCTTCAACAGTTTTAAAGAATCAGCTTGTAACTTAGTGCTTCCTCTCTTCAAGTTTGAGAACGAGTGGCATTCTTGTGTACCTGAGTGTGTGTTACACATTGAGGTCACTCAGGAAGCCTTCCGTGCTCCCTGGGCAGTCAGTTAGTTTTAGGATGGCTCTTTGAGGACCAGCCCTATTTTCTGGTTGCACTACCTTAAGAGATGTGTCTTGCTTTTCTGCCACACTCTTCAGAGTTTGTCCTCTTACATTTTAATGTCCCCTTTGATCTCTCTTTTCTCAGTCTTGCCAGCGCAGCTGTGTCAGCAAAGTTAGGGACATGCATTTCCCTCTGTATAGTTATAAACCTGATTCTTGTTTTAGAGAGGTTGTTCATTAACAACTCTCAACAGCTTCTTCTCACCTTGTCTTCCACAGGTGATGCAACATACAGACACCTGTAGATGCATCGTAAATGAAAATGTAGATACTTTTGTCATGGCTCTTGATTATATTTAAAATCTGAAATGATGCAAACAAATTTGATTCAAATTTTGGTATTTTAAAAGTTTACTTGATGTGGCTAACAGCTGATATGTGTATACTAGGTTAAGCTATTAAAGCATTCTTGAGACCCTGGAAATACAAAGAAATTCAGTCTTTGTTTTACTTGTCCCTGTCATGTACAGTTATTTTGGCTTTAGGCACACTTATTAGAAGAGAGTAACTGAAGCTTGAACAATTGTTGGTATTGTCATACCTGATCTGTGGCTAAATACTGTCTCCAGTCAACAGACAGACTGTAGCCAGCTAAGCCCAGTATTAGTAATCAAAATGCAATTTTAAAAATATTCTTAGATACTGTTTCAACTGACAGAAGGTGCAGTAGGCTAGAGAAATGTGAAAAAGACCAGAGTATGTGTGTTCTTTCTCAAGAGATGGCATATAGCCAATTTTTATTTTTTTTTTTTTTTTTTTTTTCAGCAACCGTAAACCTTTTTGCTTATTTTAAGTCTGTTTTGATCAATTAGATGAGCCAAGGGTAATTTTGTAGTGTTTCTTTGCATTTACACTTGTTGAAACTTAGCATTTCTGGCTATGTGGAATGGCATTTTCTGTACAGCCCTCAGCATTTCCACAAAGATGACCATGCTCACTATTGAATAAAACATTCTGCTATAGCGATGCGTGACTCCTGTAGTTTTACTGGCTAATAGTCATTTGTTCTATTACAGGTAGCAGCAAATTGCAGTTCAAGATCTGTCAGCTGCTGCTCATGTCAGAAGCTTTGCTGTCTTCCCTCCGGTTCCTTCTCATCTGAAAGTGGACGCTACAAGCAGAACACTTCTTTAAAGGTCCTTTAATTGTTTGCTTGTGGATTTTCAAAACACAGTTCACTTGAAGGGAGAGTTCTTGCTGAAGTCTTCATTGTTTAAGTGAAAGTTCCTAATTGGAGGAGAGGCTCGAGTTCTTGTGGTTTTAGTCTCAAAAGTAAGATGTGATACAAGATACAGTGATACAAGAATAAAAACACTGGTTTAGAAGGCCGGCTTAATGTCAGGAAGGCTCATGTATTCCAGTAAGTTTGTCATGACTTCTTGGAATTCATCTCTTAACTGCAGGCAATATGTCTTCAGAGCATTTAATTGACAAATGCTGTAAGTGCTATCTCCGTATCAGGAAATATGAACAGCAAACATTGCCTCACAAAGAGCAGTTTGTACTGCTGTAGGCCATGGACTGCTTGCATTGAGTAGCTGAAGCACAACATAAAGGTCAGTACCTCAACAATAATCGGTAAATTAATACTAGAAATTATTTAGTGTTTGTATCTGCTGTAGTTTTATCATTGAAGTGTCTTTGAAGTGTTTAAACTCCGTGGGTTCGCTCTATCTGCAGAGCTTTTGAGATGTAACTTTTATTGTGATCCATCATTGCTTCAAGAGCAGAAAGGATACTGTGTTGGTGATGATTGAGAAATTGGTTCTTGTCTCTTGGAGTTTGAGGCAGTAACCAGCGGCCTAAAGTACAGGGTTAAATCATGGGAAGTACTAAGGTTCTAACTAGATGTCTGTCTTAAAAAAAAAGAAAACATTTTTCAAAGAGTTACGGTATTACTCTGTAGAAAATGGCCATTCTTCTCTCTGTGCATGTGGCCGGCTCTACAGGCGATGTTTTGCGCTTCAGCTGTACTGCTAACACATATGAACAGAAGTGAAATCTGGAAAGTTATGTTTCATTATAGTGCAAAGTATAAGATGGCTGGGGCCAAAGGTTTAGTAGATCTCTCATTTAAGACTTGCTGAAAAGCCTAACTATTGAAAAGTCTACCAATCTTAAGTGTTTGGGTGTTGTTTTACTCTATTGCCATATGTCTGTGAGGATTTAATGTATACAAGCTCTTTGGGAAACCACAAGAAAACCATCATGACCTTCCTTCTGTCCTGGTTGTCTGATGATGTTTAGCCCATGTGCTAAATGATAGTGGTGCCACAAAATGATGGACTGTTACAGGTATCTGTTACTGCCCAGGCTACCTGGTTATATACTATTCAACTCAATATTCTCATTATCAGTGTTCTGGACAGGTATTTTCAGTGCCTCTTTATTTTTTTGTTTGTTTGTTTGTTTGTTTAATTACAATCTGTCTTCCTCACCATTCCAGTTATCTGCTTAAATGTTTTGAGGCCCAAGCTGTGGTTTTGCAGGAGATTTCCATATTTTACCACCTGTAGAGAGACACGTGTCATAGTGAGAAGTCCTAATACTTAATTCCTGCTTTCCAGATTACCTATCCTCCCATAAATTATTTCCCTAAGTAGGAAATCCTGCCTGACATGAGTGATACTGTTTAACATGAGGAAAACTAGGCATGAGAATCTTAAAGTCTTTGAGGGTGTATTTCCAAGGTTATTTTAACCTCTAGTTAAATATTCTTATTATTTCTTCTACAAATAGGACTCAAAAAATACAGACAAGGTATTTGTTAAAATGATAGCCTTCAAATTAAACTGAATTTCTGGTTTTGCAATATTTCTAGAGGACATTTTGAATTGCCTTTCAACAAATCTCTTTTTGTTTTTATTGTGTAATAACATTAGTAACAGTAGTGACACAGAGCTGATGGATTTTCTATGCTCATAGTGATAAAGGTTGATTTGTATCAACCTTTAGTGTGATCTGATTTTAATAAAATTATAAATTTCCTGAAAATTATTGGAAATGGAAGTCTTCCCGTGCATCTGGTTACCAAGGGGATTGCTGTCTTCTATGGTATTTTCAAATGCATATATGCTCTTCCTTCATAGGTTGCTTGCTGTCTTCTCTGTTTCCAGTGAGCAGTTTACTGTGACAGAACCCTTTTCTTCAGTTCAGCATGAGATTGATTACGCTGCATGTTCCGGGGACTGCTTGTGTCTCTAGGCATAAATTCTGCCCTGCATTTTCTTGGGCTGCTGCTTTTGGCGCTGTGCTGCAGCAGTAAGTAGTCGCATGGGGCTGGGCTTGGCGTGTCGTGCATGCAGCCGCATGTCACAACAAATGGCTTCACAGAAGCCATTGATATGATCCACAAGGCAGAATTTTTGCTTCGTGAAATTTCTACTTGGAAGGAAATCTGGCCATCGTGTCTGGGCTGAAATACAAAACATAAGGCTACCAGTTGCTGTCGTATCTCTTAGGAAGTCAGAGGAAAAAATAGTGAAGCTTCTTTTTAACAATGGACAACTTTTTGTTCTACTGTTATAATTACTATTTGCAGTGATAACACAGTAAGAAAATAAGATATTGTGGACAAAAAAAAAATAGAGGCAAAAGCTGTAATAATTTTCTTACTGGGTTTGCAAAAGCTTGTATTGGAGTGGCTCATATACACTGTGGCACTCTGTTTTTGTTATCTAGGGTGAGATCTTTAAGATATGGTGTTGACAGAGAGCTCAGCTGGGACATAAGGTCACACTTACATTCCACGGCTGCTGTACTGGCAAAGTGGAGCTGCTGTATTCCTGACCTCCAGAGGTCTTCTAGAGATGAAATCCATCAACCATTGAAACTGTTGAAAGATTGGAGGAGGTAGTATTATGGACCATATATAAAAGCTAAGGAGAAAACATTGTTATTTCTCCTTATAGAAGGAGAGTTGTGTTAGAAAATTCTGGAATTCTGTATTACCAGCAGAGTCTCAAGCTGGGCTGTGGTAGAGGAAACATGAACGAATGTCTTCAGTATTATGTTCCCGGGCTTTGGTGCTGAAGTAGTTCTCCCTCTTTCTTAAATGCCCCTCAATTTTGAATCCAAACAGAAAGAAAAGAAGTAATCTTGGCATAGCATGTTGCGACTGAAACAGACAGGTAATTCAGCATTCTTTCTCAGTAGAAAAATATAGTGACATCTAGTCAAATAAAACCTAGTTCCACCCCAACAACTGCCTGAAGTCATTGATGGCTATGATTTGCTTGGGTTGTGTGACAAAATGTCTGGCAGTTTCTTGTTATAATGCAACTGATACTAGTTTTTCTTGGCTTTTTTTTTCTTCTAGTTCAATGAGTGGTGGGGTGGGTGATAAGAAAGCTTTAGATTAAAACATGAATGTGTTTGGATGCGAAGGTTTACCGCTCTAGTAGACAATGTAGGCACTCGAGAGGCTTCAGAGGAGCTGCACAACAGGTCATTTTAAGGAACCTGCAGCTGCCTCTGCTACTGGTTGAAATTGCATTAAATGGTGTTCTTCCCATGAGTAGTCACTTCTTGGGAAGAAAGCTTCCATAGGGTCTTCGTGCTTTGTGCGGTGCTCTCGCTCACAGCTCAGAAGCGTCAGTGATGAGGGAGGAAAAGGTTATGTGCGGGGGAGAGCAGCACAGTCAGTTGGGTGATGGTGTGTTAAGTCAGCGTCTGACCGAGACGGCTTTGTGACTAATCCTGTCATGTTTGGAATTCTGACCTCTGGAGTTTTGATCTTGTAGTAAGGTTAGCAGCTCAAGTGCTGTGTACAGTACTGTCATGCTACTTAAAAAAATAAATATGAGTTTTCATTCCACTTCTTACTCTCTTTCATGCGCATTGTCCAGTGAAGCTAAGATCCCAGGCCCTTTGCTAAAGTTGTGGGAAAAAAATAAAGGGAAAGAACTTAGTGTGATTACCAGTATTCAGTTAAAATTGTTAAATAGTCGGCCAACAAGGGATTTTGAATTTAAGGAATTTAAAATCAGCTTGGACATATATATATATATACACTGAATAACTACTAGATTTTCTTTATGGATTATTCATGTTTGCCACCAAGCATCTGGTTTTTTTCCACATAAATAGGGAAGTGCCAGCAGCTGCCAACTTGCAGTTATTCCCTCTAGATCAAGGAATGCGGTATGTATTGCAGGCTAATGAACAACATCAATTTAAGCAGCATTTCCTTAGAAGTGAAAGTTTGGGCAGAGAATGATTGTTGCCAGAGAAATGTCTTGTTCTGTTCCACTTCCTCTACAAGAGAACAAAATTAGTTGGCTCCATATTTGTATGAACATACTTTGGCTGCAGTTCCCAGGTTTGGTGAAGAACAGGCAAGCCAAGTCTGTCTTCGATGAAGGATTCACTTCACTTTGAGCTTATTTCCTAGAGGATAAACTGCAGTATCCCGGATATGGAGAACATTGAAAGCCCAGGACACACTTCCAGCTCTTTTTTTATATAACCGCACAGTGATTTCATTGCCATTATGCTTTTTGCTTGCTTATACATTCATTTGGACTCCTCTAAATAGCAGGTTACATTTAGGAGTAAAGAGCTTATGCATTCTTCTAGAAAGCCATCCCAATCACATATATTTCTTTCTCATCAAAGAGATTTTCTTTCGCTATCTGATAAAGTTTGAAGTTTTCAGCATTTCTGCGAAGATTGCTTGGGAAGAGACAGAACACTATAAATTGTAGCTAAAAATACATTTTTTTTCTGTAACTGTCATAACAACATTTGGGTTAATTGATTCTCAGTAGAATAATGACATCCAGTATGTAGTGAGAAATATTCATGAAGGAACCTGTGAAAACCTAGATCTGCCTTACTCCCCCAATAAATCAGGAAAATTCATTAGAGTCCTCTACTTAAGAAGAATTAAAAATAAGCCATCCTTGGAGATTCTTTTCAGTCTGATTTGAGGACAGTTGGAATTCCTTTAAGTGTCAGTGAATTTAGATTTGGCAGAACTCCAGTTCCAATGGTTTTCTTTTTCTGCATATGCCCTGGGAGAAGACCAGAGGAATTTAGAGAATATAGATGAAAGGCAGAATTGCAGTACAAGGAGAGAGTAACAAACAGAAAGCCATAGGCATATGAGGGAGAATATAGCGGCTGTCTGTGAAGTTATTAGTTTAGGAAATGGGATGATTGAGACAACTCATAGGTTAACTTCAGAAAAGTGGACTTAAGACACTAGTAAGTGTCACTTACATTCTGTGATGTCTGAAGACTTTTGCATGTTCCGTAGATTTAGCAAACTGAGTGTGGTTTGGCAGCTGCCATACAACTCACATTCCTTGTGATTCCAGTGTTGAGTCTGTGCAGAACTTTCTACTTGTTGAAAGTGCGGTGAATGTGAAGATGTGGTAGCTGTTTTAAGCAAACTTTAGAAATCATCCACCACGTGAAGCCAAAACATGAAGGACTTGATGGGAGATTTTGGTTTGCAGAACAAAAGAACCCAAAGCATCAGGGTGTTCCAGACACCTACAGAAGCAGGGTATCTCTTCTTACAGTGTGACCTGTCAATCAGCAAAGTGATTTGTAAAGGTGTTGATTTGGACCATCCACATCTCCTCAGCTGCCATACAGGGGCGTTTTCCTGCCTGAATCTGCGGCTATGCTTGCTGATAGTTAAGGCTACAAGCGTAGTCGAGTTTAAATGGAGGTTGAAGATAATGAGGTTAGTAGGTCTGATGGATTGTTTATTTGCTCTGAAAATCATGAAGATTGCAAGAGCTTGTTTGCTTTCTTCTTTGAAACAGTCACATTTCTGAATCCCCCAAAAGCCTCTTGTTCTGTGAGCTCGAAAGCTCCTTGTTAATTTACTTGGAACTGCAACTGAGGATAAATGCTGGGGGTTTTTGTGAGGAATCCAAGTATTTTGGGCTCTTGCTGCAGTCAATGTTAGGAATACTCCTTAGTTATGAGAACTTGAGCATTTCTGCCCATAGCAAAAATGTCAAACATGTCTTCATAGGATCCTGCTGGTTTTTATTAGTGCATGTAATGTGGTGGTGGCCAGAGTTGTGCTGGCTGCCGTCTGTGCTGACACTGTTCCGTCGTCGATGCCAACGATGTGGTGCTGTCTTGTTCTGCTGACTCTGTGCCAGACATCTGCTGGCTGCGGCTGGGGTGCGTCACCCACTGAGCTGAGGAGATCTGGGATCACTGGGGCATGACCAGGAGCACTTGACAGCCACGAGGTCACAGCAGGGGACTCTGGAATGTAGGCCAAGGCAGACATAAAGCCTGTCATGTTGTTATAGTTTCATTTGCTTATGGCTGCACCGAGGCAGTTGCCTGAACTCCGGGCTTTATTTATTTTTACTGTTCTTCAGAGAAACTTTAGTTTCTTGGAATGGTAACTGGCAGCAGGCACATTATGCACAGTGCAGAGCGTGGAGGGCATTCATGTGGAATCAGCTGATCTCAGCTTTTTTTCAAATCCATCAGAGGTGTTCTAGGCTTTTGGTATCTTTTAGTAATAGATGGTAATCTTCTTCCTATGATAAAAAGCAGAAACAGTCATGCTTCTGCAGCTTTTCTATAGGTATAAAAATGGTGAAGTAGAGGACAATACCCGTGAATTCATAAAAAAGAAACTTTTCAACATCATACAGGTAAGGAAAGGGCAACAGTGCCTTTTGTTGCATGAAACCTGTATTGATAATGTCAAAGGGCATGGAATGATTCTCTGTCAGTCTCAAACAGGCATAAGGCATTTGGACTAGCAAAAGCTGAAGCTCCTCAGTTTTTATGTTGAAAAGCCTTTTTATGAAAGATGGAAGACAGATTTATTTTTTTTTTGACAGATGGGTGACCTGCTGGACATGTCTTGATTAAACCTGATAAAACCTTTTTTTGAGGGACTAAGAGGGAAAGAAGGGGATAACTAGATTAGGAAGTAACCTGCCAACAACTGGGAAATGGATTCTGGAAACAGACTGTCCATTTGGGGTGGAGAAGAGCCTGTGGCAGAAAACGTTGTGAACCCTCTGGGTGCATTAAACAATATACGTACAAAGAAGATTGTCCCATCAGAAGAAGAAACAGCACTATCTGACAAAGAACAGTGACAAATGCTTCTGTGATTTTGAAGGTCTTTTGTTTGCGGGAAAGTAACTGCAGAGTCTTGAAAATCATTCCTCTGACTCTACGAAGTAAATTACAAGGGGCACCTGTGCCTTGTGTTACTGATGCTAAAGAATTATGGACTTGCCCTGGTGAATCTGAATAGAGAGGCTGTCTGTCAAGGGCATACCTTTTCAACTGAAAAGAAAGAAATTGCAAGGATTTCTTTTGTATGTTGCAAATAGAAGTCACGGTCTGTATTCTCTTACATGGATTCTTACACTGGGGAAGAATTGGTAATAATTAAAAAGAACAAAACCACAAACAAAAACCCCAAAAACTTACTGAAATGAAACACTGTGAGCACTCTGATGTGGAAATAATGTCCAAATGAAACACAAAAATTGACGATGAACTTCTAGCATTGTGGACTTCAGTAAATGAGAGACAGAAACAGGACTCTTACCAAACTAAAAAAGGAAATACGTGCAAATATAAAATCTACGGTTTGGAAAGCAAAATTCTGACAAACTATGTAATACAAGAATAGGGAACATGGATATTCCTTCTGCTGCTCAGATGCTTTAAGACCATTAAAGAATGCTGCCTGATTCCACAGATATTTATGATTTACAGATCACAGTTGGAGGTAAACATCTAATTCTTGGAAAGGCAGAGCAAAAGCCTCACTCCTTGTTGTTTTCAGCTGGTTAACTTTGGTGATTATTTAATATATAGATATTTGTTGATTCCATTCTGGAATACCCATTTGTCCACCATACTGTTTGCAGAATTCAGCAGTGCTCTGGGTTCTGCTGTTTGGCAAGATGTCTAAAAGTTACTTGTTGCCATACCCCTGACCTTCTATGTTTGTGTCTCATAATCTCCCAAGGCATGCTAGCATACTGAGGCACAGAATAAGCACTTAGATGTACTGGTGTGAACAGAAGAGGTGTTAACGCATATAAATTGTGAACCCTATCCCAGATTGTCAGCTGGTTTGCCTGCTAAGCCAGTCTTATCATCTTACGTTGGATATCTCAAAAGAAGACTTAGCTGAAGCAGCGCTGTCTCAAGGTTCCTTCTTCCTGCCAGCCACTGACTTTTTACAGCCATTAGAATTTTCCCAAACTGTAGCAGCTGAATTTATTGAAGCTGGAAGTATCTCAAAATCTGTGTGGACACTGAGTCCCAGTTCCTCTGTGTAAGTGTGAGAGACTTGAATATGAATCAGAGCGTAATACACTGGCTGCATGACCTGATGCGGGAACACAGCTGGGTCTCAGGGGAGACCGATGGGATGGTGCCTGGTGGGCATTTCACAGTGCTCGTTTGTCTGGGATATCGGTGCAGAGACAGTGGTGCCATGTGGCAGTTGTTGATATTCTGTGTATGTGGTGAAAGCACATATTAGGGAGGCAAAGGCGGTTCCGTAAGACTGATTTGTTGTAGTTCAGACTCATTTATCACATCTTTCTCGAAGAGAGTCTTAAGCAGGTGCTTGCAGGTCATTGTGGGAGAGTTCGTAAGTATGCAGCCAGTCATCAAAGGGAAAAGAAAACATGGTCATAAGTCTTTCTAGCGGCAGGAATCTACATACGCAGCTGTGGCTGGCATTTTTGGGGAGTATAATATAAAGACTAAAGTAGACTAAAGCTCCGTTTAGCTCAACGTTCTGTCTCCAGTAGAGACCAGTAGTGGAAGCCTAGGGAAAAGTGAGAGGACAGATGAAAGGAATTTTTTTTGCCATTAATTTTTCCACGTGCTTTTTTTGTGTCCGTGTATAAACCTTAGGGTAGAATCTTTTGCCGGTGAGTCCCACGGTGTAGCTCTGCCTTGTACAAAGAATGTGCAATGCTCTTATTGAATCTGCCTCCTGATATTCAAAGATCCCATGCCCTTTGGCTTTTGTGTTAGGAAAGTGAGTGAGTAATTGACCATCATCTGCAGGCTTGTAAAGCTTAAAAAAAATGAATGTAGTCTTTTCCATCTTCTGTTTCTTTGGAAGTGGGAAATTACACACAACAGGTAATAGTATATCTGTTCCATACTTCCATTTCTTTTTGGGTCAGTAACATCTGGTGCTGGAGATTTGCTGCTTTCCAGGTTTTTTTCCTGTAATGTCATGTAATTGCGCTTCAGCTTGAGTAGAGACCTTATGGCATGTCCCTGGGAAGATGGATACCAAGGTGAAAGCCTATAAACTCCTCTACGATGAAGATGGATTAAAATAATTTATTTTGTTCTGCTGTGGCCTTACGTTTTCTGAGTGTTTGCATGCGTTCCTAATGGGTTTTTGGCTTCTGATGTGTTTGAAAAAGGATATCTTAGTTTTTATGCATTGACCACATTGGTCCTCATGCGTGTTCTAGCCTCGCATATTATGTTTTTACCTTTAACCTACTAGAGTTTTTCTTTCTTGTTTTTCTTATATGGATATCAATTCAACTTTCTGAAGGATTATTCATTATTACATTAGTGATAATCCTAATTATTACATTAGCCTCCTTCACCTGCTTAACAGTGTTAGTGTTTTGGGGACAAAGCGGATGTGGATAGGACTGCCTGCTTCTACCAGAGAAGTTCTGTTTGCTCGTGGATGATCAAACAATTGTCAGCTGAAATTTTTGAAGAGAGACTGGAGCCAACATAGATTGGAGCTGCTTGAAAGTAATTCTGTCCAACTGGATAGAAAGAGTCAAGGCACTGTTCCTTGTGGACTATTTAGCAACTGTTCCTCTTAAGTACTTGTGATCCTCTTTCCACACTTTGCCTGTGATAGCAGTAAAGTAATTAGCTTTTAGCAGAAATAAAGTCACGGTTGCAGTATATGTCACCAGGCGTTTACTGTTGTCTTTGCTACCCTAGTCCATTGTGGACAGGTAAATGACATGATTATTAACTGTTTAGAGGATGTACAGTGCATAGTTTTGTCTTTCATGTCTCTGATACCAAATGAAATCTTTTTGGAACCATATGTTCCTGGTGCTTATCACCTAATTGTGACTGTGTCTTTAGAATTTGTATCTTTATTATTTTAAGTTATATCTTTGTTTTAACCACATGGTTGGTAAACTAGACTCTGGCTTAACGCGTACATTGCATATACTTGTGTAAGTGTTTTGCCTCTGTCAGGGAATTTGTGTCTCAATTAAAATGGAATGTAAGCTGCTAAATAAAAACATCAGTTTGAAAGTTAGGCATGTATGGTGCTGAATCATGTGTTACAGCCATATACCTTGCTTAAAGCAATGTGGAGGTGTTAATCCCATTGAAAAGTTCCCACCCCAACCACCAAACTAAAAGAATTAGATAAACTGTCAAAGAAAAATGCAAAAATGAATGATGAGTTGTTTGTGCCAGTGCTTTTAATTATGTATTACAGTGCTTTTAAACGGTTAAAATTACCCTTAGAGGTGGTTTCTCCCTCAGTTTACTAAGTGCAGGGTGTAAAGGCATTTTCAAAATATCTCATATATTAAAGGACCCGGTGGCTCAACAAGCTCTAGGCTTAATTTCAAGATTCTGTTGCTTTCAAGAGATTGCTGTTTGATTCTCAGTGCCATCTATTTGGTTATGGGTTGAGCACCATCGTTTTGAATCACACTGTAGAAACCACGGAGCACGTTTGTCACTCTGGGGCAGTTGCTGCCAGTGTGAAATAACAATCTGTGGGGATGAGCCTGCTTTGAAAGGCATGTTACCATGTCCGCTGCGCAGTCAGCAGTGGTTCAGGGGAGCAGCTTTTGGTAAGCTTTGTGTGGTGTTGCTCCCAACGGATTTCATTAAAGACATAGTGAGAAAGTTGAAAGCAATATTAGAAATGTTATGTTCTTGATAAAGATGTCCTAATGAATATTCTTTTATTAATTCTCAGGGTGTGAAAACAGACGCCTGTGTCTTCATTGCTAGTTAACTGAGTTTTTGCTGTCATCGATTTTGATGTTGTTGAATTTGTATGGTGAAATAGATACCACATTCCGCATGTATAGAGTAAACCTCTGTTTTGCATGAAAATCACTATCTATGAAGAAACCATAGGATGATATTAATAACAGCTCTGATAAGTAAAAGCCACTTTTAGGATGTCTTTAATACTATGAGATCCGTTTTCTTTCGTGAGCAAAGAACATCAGTTTGTATGAGGTGCACTGATTTAACAGGAATTGTGATTTATTTAGCTGCACTGAATTCTAAATGGATGAACCACTAAAATTACACATAGAACTGGATAATTTTATAGATTTATATACTCAAGAGTTGCTTATATTATTTTTCATATGTGAATTGGTGTTCATAATGATGTGGTGAAACTCTGGAAAAGTATTATTTCAAAAGTACAGATTAGTAGTTTATTTTGTAATATTTGAGGGGGGGGGGAGGAGGTGCATAAAGATACATCTTGACAAAAAGCCTAATTTCACGTGAAAGGCTCCTGCATTACTGTTTTCAATACATAATACAAACTTTTACAGTTTGGCCTGAGGTAGATTCTTACCTGACTGTTCTTATGGCATGCTGCTTGTGCTTTTAAAAATGACAGCCTAACTCCCTTCCAAAAGTACTACACATTTTACTTTAGCAGACTTTCCGAATTACTAAAAACTACTGAAGAGTAAGATAAACCAACCTTCAAAATGAAGCAACAGCCTGATATTTAATATGAAGTCTAGACTGGTTTGTAGTAGAACGTTTTCCTTTTTAACCATGTAGTGATCTGGGCACTGAGAAGCTGCCACTGTGATTCAAGGCTGAAACAGAATTTATGTCTTTTATTAAAATACTTGATCTTGTGGAAGGGAACTTTACTGCAACTCCACTGCATATGTCTGTCGGGATTTATGATTTTATTTAATACATAAAGAGAAAAGGAGGGAGAATTTGTCATGGGTTTCCTACTGATTAGGAATCCTTGTAGTCTGGGCAAAAGGATGGTCTGCTGCTTCATTTTACTTTACTGTTACAATCATGATGAAACAATTAAACTTGATGCACACTCTTGGCTTGTGTGGGCCAAATAACTGTGAATGCCTTGCACTTAATGAGGCCAGGAAAATCATCAGAGCACCGAAACAGAAGTTTTGTTGCTGCTTCAATCCTTGAACAAAGTGTTTGTAAGTAGTGCCCAGCATGAGTTCCTCCTCTCTCATATCTTCAGTCTTCTGGTGTCAAACCCCAGCGTCACGGTGCCGTTGGGGAGCCTGAAGCTGCCGCTCCTTTTGGTGCTGCCCCTCCCAGATGTGGCGGCTGTCGGCAGCAGGGGCTCACAGCTCTGCCACTGGGGAGGGTCTTGAAATGCTGTTTGGCCAGTGGGTCAATGAATGCTTTCTGTGTCGATCGCAACTCTGGAACATCAGTGAAAAAGCATCCTTCTCATTCTATGAGTGGAAACCCTGTGTGAGTTTGGCATTTCTGGCACGCAGGAGGGCAACCTGCATGTGTGATTCAACTCAGCCATCCTTTCACAAGGGTTCATAAACTTGGAAATGGTCCTTACTAGTGAATGTCAACACCAATGGGCTGGTACTCATTTTAATTATGCTGCATCGAGGTGCTTATTATGAGTAAATAGCTAACATCTCCAATAACGGTAATTAGCTTTGCAGTATAAGTAAAGAAGGCCTTCAATTTCCAAAGCATGCAATGATTTTATTCCATTTGTGCAAATCATGCTTAATCGTTGTTAAGTACTGCTGTGGGTCTGAAGTCAAAATAATTTCTTTCCTTCTCAAACTCAGGCAGAGAGTCCCACCTGGGCTTTATAAGAGTTGCACAAGGGATAGGCTAATCCTTACCACATCATGTTGTCATCTTTGCTATTCACCCTTCATTCAAAGCTCCCAAACACCACTGATTTTCAAAGGATTCACAGAATTGTTTAGGTTGGAAGGGTCTTCTTGAGATCATCTAGCCCAACCTGTTGCTCAAGCGGAGTCACCTACAGCAGGTTGCCCAGGAAACGCATCCAGCCAGGTTTTGACACCATAAGCTTTCTGGACAAACTGTTCCAGTCCTTGACCACTAACAGAGGCAAATACAGATTAAAATATCTGGATTTTAACCATCCTTGGCTTTGAACTTCCCATTCTTGCTAACCTATCTAATACCAGAGCTTGTCTGGCATTTTCCTTCCCTCTTTAATCTTTTCTTTGAGTACTGCATTAATTGAATTTTCACTAATATCAACTTGAAAGTAATGTTCTAGCAGCCGTTGTTGCTCTGGCTGTTCCTTTGCGTTATAATTATTTAAAGATCAATAAGGAATAGTTAGACTAGTTTTAAACTTAGAGGCAGACATTCATTGCACGGTTCTGCAAAGCTTTTTCACAAAGTAAAGAATTTGCAAGGCAGCACTAAAAGAGGTCTCAGAAGTAAAGTGACATCTAGAACATTAGCTCTTGTTAATTATGGTGTAAAAGAGGACTGCTTAGCTGCATTCTGCAGTGACAGTTCATCTGGCCCTCTGCTGTCGTGTGGCAGACCAGCTCCCATGGGCAATTTCAGAAGGCACAGTGGGTGAGAGACCTGCTGTTCTTGATTGCCTGGTTCCCAAAACATGACTTTGTCCGATGGTAATGTACCACACATGTGTTAACCATGTGATGGGGAAAGAATCCAGAAAACAGATACCAAGAGCAAGCTTTTTCTGAATTAGGGTAATGAGCAGCAGTTGTGCTTGGTTAACTTTTGAACTTTGGTGACCAGTCATTCAAGATGAATTAGAGGCTGCAGGTGACCTATAGATTTAGAGTTATTAATCCAAATAATCCAAATTACCTAACCAGTAATTTCAAGTAAGAGAATATTTGCTGAAATCAATTCTGAAATTGAAAGCTTTGAAAAGGCAATGAGAATAGAATAACCTGGTTTATTACTGGTACGTAACACGAGGCAGTTGCAGATCAGGCTTCTGTCATGCCAGCCACTCAGCACTCCCCTGTGTATAGACGTATCTGCACATGCACTAAATAGGCAGAGAATATTGTTCACTACATACCCATTTCATACCATGGGAATGGCTGGCTCATATGGACTATTTCTGAGAGATAAATTTACATCTGACAGACATATCCTTATTGCGATTTTTTTTTTTTTTTAGCTGCAAAAAAATGAGAGTAATTTAAAAGTGCAGTAGATGTACAGTACAAGATGGTAACACTACTGCTGTTTGCAGCATATACTTGCTACTCTGTACATTCTGTATTAATAACATAATGTTTAAATATGTACTCACTTTACAGCACCTTACTGCTCTCACTGTACAGCACTGTGCTGTAGAGAATTAAACAAACTGCTCCAGAGGCTTTGGCAGAGAGAAGGAAGAGAAGATTTAAGGACCTGTTACGGAGGGGACCTGTTGTGCTGTTTAGCCAGCAGAGACTGTTTTGCTTCATTTTATCTTGGTCCTGCTTGGTATGTTTAAATAAATAAATAAAACCATCAGTACTTTTTGGAGATGTTATTTCAGAGATACAACATTTAAATGAGATGTTTAAGCTTAGAAAAGGTTGCTCTTTTGTAGAACACAAAAGCTTATTTTAGTTGTTCATGTGGTTGTAATAGCTAAGGATGCATGTCCGGTTAGTGTAAGGAGAATGTGGAATAGTCCTTAGATGAGTAAAGGGACTACCAAATTTAGATTTAGGTCCAAATGCTTCTACATTTAGGCATATTTAGTACCAGACTGTACTACCTCTTTGAGTTGCATGGAGTGCGAGACTGTATTTACTTGAGTTCTTTATAAAATCTTACCAAGCCTGGTTCAAGTTACTTATGTAAAGTATAATAACTTCTTGAGATAGTAATAAATGTTCTCTGCATTTGTATTATTTCTTGCTAGGCTATTGGAGCTCAGTCAGCACAAAGGGATAGTGCTGAGGGAGGGTTTTTGCTGTTGAGCCCTCAATGATGCAGATTTCATGCAGAGAGCAGCAGAGAGCTTGCTTTCCAGGCCTTTCCTGGGAAGCACACTGAGGAAATGTGTAACTCATAAATTCTGCCTTTTACCTTTAAACAGAAGAGCAATTACATTTTTCTGGATGCTTACAGGAGGTAGTGTAAAACTCGTCACTGGGTGTCACTGTCACACCACAGCAATCTGGGTGTAAGTGGGTTTCTCTGGCCTGGAATCACAGGGGTCTTAAAGGCAGATGTTGCTAAGTTCCAACGGTGGAGGCACGTAGCGTTGGCTTGACTGTGGAACCAGCCTTAGTGCAGTTCATTATATTTGCCCAGATATAACTTCTTGCATTTATTTTTCTTGAGTTGTGTGTGTTACTTTCAATCCATTTCTACAGTTTTAGTTATAAATATGAGTTACAATACCGATCACCAAAATGCTGGCAGCCCCTAATGTTTGAAGTGATTTGAAAATGACAGGTTATAGTCTATTCCTTTACCTAGGCCAGTCATGAAAATACTGGAAGTTGCAAATTCTGAACAGGCTTCTGTGGATTACCTGGCAGTGAGCTACTGGGAACTGCTGGAATTGTGGTTTCCAAACTGGTTTGCACCCTGGTTTTGCAGCATGGTTTTCATGTGAAGCGGAGTCAAAAGGCTTGCTCATACCAAAGCGTGTCTGTCTTTCTCTTCTCTCCTTAAGGATTTTTAGTTTACCCTGGAAGGAAGTTAGACTCAGTTGACATGGAAGGTGGGGGTGTGTGTTGTGTGACAAATTCATGTTTGCCGTTAATAATTTTCCTTTTCTTCCAAGTATAGAAAAGCTTTCCAGTTTCCTTTTAGATATTTTCAACAGGAATCATGGCACTGGTATATAAATTTTTGGCTCCTTCTTTTCTCCCTTTTTAAAGATAGGGTGTTTTGCCCTTTGTTGGTTTTCAAGAATTGTAACCACCTTGATAAGAACTCATAGATACTTCATAGTGGCTCTGAGAGTACTTTAAATACTTCTCTACCTGCAGCATGCTGCATACACTAGATCACCTATGTAACAAATACGAACACAGAATTAAATGCTTACAACACCCCTAACTGGAATTTTACAATTGCTTCATAAGACAAATTCTTCACTTAAACTTGCATTGCAATGATATCTGAATCCAAGTCTTTATTGTAATAAAAGTATTGTTATGTAGAAGCCGGGGCGGGGGGTGGTTTGCAAAGAAAGGACAGGAGTGGATTTTGAGGTGGCTGGAAGGATTTTAACCACTAGAAAAGAAAAATGTAAACATTTAAACATTCAATAGTTTCTAGTTATCAATTTTTTGTGCTAAGAGGTCAAACCTGCTCTAATTTAATTGCTGATGTTATAACACATATCGTTATATTTTACCTTTTCCTTGAGGTCAGTGCAGCAAGGTACTTGCAGGTCCTCTGCTGGAACTGTGCATCTTGGACAGGATTGATGAGGCCAGTGCTGTGATGGTCAACTAACTGCCCATAACACTTGGTCAAAACCTTCTAGTTAATTAAATGTCATGCTTATTGTTACTATAAATGGAAACAAGCTTTTATTTCTTCCTTGTTAATTGTCCCGCATTTATCAGTGCTGGGTGACTCCATGCTCTTGAGATTCCCTAGTTTATAGAGAAAAATCTAAATTATTTTCTCAGAAAAGGTGATTAGTACCAGAATTCTTGTCAGTTGCATTGACAACTGATGCTTTCTTCACAAGCATATTAACTTGACCTCATTAGTTTTTGCATCCAGCTCTCTTAAACACAGAAGATTGTATTTCAGTAGGAGCCAATCATGTTAATTACGTCTGATCAGTTTGCATATTCATAAGCCATTGGCTGTTTTATGGACAGCAAAAATAAACACCATATCTTTTTAATAATTTTAAGTGGGTCACTTTCAGGACTGTTTCTGTTTTAAATAAATTATCATATTGTTAAGGGCCACAGGCAAAAGCTTTTTATTAGTGATGTGGTGGTTTGGGTTTGGTTTTGTTTTTTAAGGACAGCAGTATTTGTTTATGAAATCACTACTAGCCAACCACATTAAAGATATGATAGTATATCTTACTTGGTTTGTGGGAATTCCACATACTGTGGGTAGGTAAGAAACCATTTTTACATGGAAATGCCAACTACCAATTTGAGATTACCAAACTGCACAGAAAGCAAATCAGAATAACGGATATAATTATACGGTATTTTAAACTTTGTAACAGCAGTACTTAAGTCTCTGCTAGTTTTTCCTAGTGTCCTTTAATGGTGTTTCTCATGTGTAATTTTTGTAGTATCAGTGGTTTGTGCATGGCAAGCGAAAGGCCTGTGTCAAGATAAGGTTTCAGCCTTGAGAAGTTTGCCCTGGTAAAATCTAGTGTTTCGGCCACATTGCTGCTGAGGGGCTGCCGCAGGCTCTCGGCCATGCTAAAATGCTTGTTTCATGTATTCTGCAAACCCAGCTCCTTGGCCTTGCGTACATATCCAAAACCACGGCACCCAGCGCTCGCCAGGCCTTCCCGGGTGGGCTTTGTCCCGGCTGAAGAGGAGAATCCAGCCTTTTGCTTTTAGACTTGGGGTATTCTGCACTCCTGATTTCATCATCAGACCTGCTGTTGTCCAGACCTCTTGTTTAAATACAGTAGGGTTTATATCTGGCTCCTTGAGAGTTTCCCATTTTTGTGTGCTCTTGTCTTTTTCTGCATGGTCCTTCACGAGCTCTGGTGCATTGTCATTTGCACACCGAGATTGTACAAAACTCCCTCTGATATCAGATGTGCGCTGAAATTCTTCAGAGATTTCCAGAGGGTTTTCAGTTTAACATCAAAAAATATTTTATAGTGGTTAGTTTTAACTCCTGGGTCTGATCTGTGAATTGAAAATTGATCTTACGGTATGAAGTAAATTTTCATGTTGTTATCTAGATTAAAAGGAGGTTTCTATACTGAAACCTCCTTGATTTTGCAACATGCTATCATATGTGCAATCTGCTTCAGAATTATAGCTAATAGTCTCAGTAAATCGTAACATACCTGACTGTTTACAAGCTCATTTACCTCTGGGAAATGTGTAGAAATCTTTTTTTTTGTGTGTGTACTTATTCTGTTTCAAGCGGGACTAGATACAGAGCAGGACTGATTGACAAATTAATGCTTTCAGCTTCTGCTCAACGAATGAATTATAAGTACAAAAGGCATGTTATAAACGAACAATTTTAACTCTATTCCATTGCTAAAAGCTACTAATAATGAAAACAAATCAAAATAGTAATGTAGCCTAACTCATGAAGGAACAAAAGAACAGGCAGAGGGAGGGACTGTACAGCAAAATAATTGTTCTAATTAAAAATCAAGGAAGACTAAGAACATTACTCCATTTTTTTATGGAATCAGTTCTGCAGGGGAGTCAAATAAAGCATATTTACATCTATTTCCTCTTACCATCATGCAGTATCGAACATCTAAAAGTTAGTATTATCAAAATTGAAATATTCACAAAGTATGAAATGTCACTGGAGATTTCCAAAATAACAGTTTACAGTAACTAAAAAGTATGTTTTCATTACACACTTAGCAAAAAGAGCTGGACATTTCATACTTTTTGGTAGCTTAGAGTACAGGAAATGAGATGAAAAATAATTTCCAGAGTTTTGTTCTTAGAAAAATTTTACTTACTTTACACAGGTCACAAAAGAGTAATCTGAAATATTCATCCCAAAAAATAATTTCTGATCTTAGATTCAGATTATGTTCTAGTTAGTTTTAGGGAAGTTGAAAATTAACCTGATGAAAAATGTATTGTGGCATTCATAAAATAAACAGTTCAGATGTAAAGCTGTAAATGCTTACATAAAGAGGACCACAATAACCAATTCCTTTTTATTTTTTTTTTTTTTGGTAGTGGCTCAGTTAAGAGCCAAAGAAGGTGCTTTCTCTTACTCTTAAGAATTTTTCTCTTTTTTTTTTTCTCTTGAGATGTTTTTCTACATCTGAGTAACTGTGAGGTTTTCTGCAGTAGGACATAAAACAAGGCTAAGAGGATAGGTCAAAACCATAAAAAGTACTTGTTGCATTGGTATCTATGAGTAATCTCATAATAAATTTATTTTAAACTTTTTTAAAAGGGAACAATAACTTCAAGTGTAGACAGTTAAAAGACATACTTATTTCAGATTTTCTATAACCATAAAATGTGTATTTCAGATTTGTTGACTTTTAAGAATATTAAATATTAAATAACATTTTTAATGCAAGCACAAATAAATGGAAGCACCACATTTTTATTTCCTCCTATAGGAAAAAACAGAGTCTGGAAGAGATACACTTGAATTTCTGAGAACCTCAGATATTCTGATCCAGCCACCTTTATATTTATAGAAATGCTATGGACAACAATGGATATAATTTTCCAATACTGCTGCTTTTTCTTTATGGATAAGAGTCAGAAAAACGCCACTGCAAAAAGAGAGCTCACTATGTGGCGTTGCCTTTTGTCAGTTGAGAAAGAAGAGCTTTATAACTGTAATGTAGGAGATTCTGAAAGATTTATATTTTGAAATTTGAAGGGCTGATAACGCAAGTAGGGCCCAATCTCTTTAGTGCCGAGCAGAAATCACAGGTGTAAGAGCAGATTTCAGTTCGGCATCTTGGGAGTTAGAGGACGACACATACTGCAAAATATTTGAGTATCAAAGATATTTGTGTTCATATCACTTCCATATTTTATTTAATGACAACTCAAGTGTTATGACAAAAAAAGTATTTATCTTGTTTTTCTGTAGAAAGGATTAAGGATTTTGTAAGGATAGAAACAATAAGATAAATACATCTAGTATAATGCTGATGTAATTTGTTGGACAGTTTGATGTTTTTCTTTGACTTCTAGCTTAACTGTCTTAATTAACTTTTCTCAATGCTTTAGTGTTATGATTTCATATTGACTCTACGGAATCTCAAAAAATAAGACATTATTGTCCCTATTAATTTACTGGGTTTCACATAAAGACATAAACATCTTACTTTATGTAAATCAATATTCAATTATAGTAGAGAATTATATAGAAACAGCTGAATGTAGCTGTCATACAGAATTAGGTAATTTTACTCTGAACGTTATTTACCATATAATAGAAAAATTATTCAGTGATGATTTGTTAGTATAGAACAGATTGCTGTTATTCATACAGAAAGGAATAGTATGTGCAGAGGAAGAACAACATTTGCTGCTATTAAATATTAGTGATACTTTCCATGTACTGTTCTCTGAAATGCTGTTGCAATCCATTGTTAATATTGGCAATTTGCTTTATTTTGTGTAGTATTTGGATCTGTGGCCGCTGCCCCAAGAGGCTTACAATTAAATGGATGTTAAAAAACCCAAACCACTGATCAAAAAATCATGTAAATTTGAAAGCCAGGACAAAGACCTGCACTATCCAGATTAGGCCAAAGCCAAATCCGTTTTAAGTGTTGCGTTCGGTTCTTACTCCATTTCCTGACTCTCTCTTCACAAAATCACTTGTGCCATCTGAAATTTAGTGTGGGTAGAAGGGTTGTGGCTGCTACTTGGAAAATGTGAGCTGTGTTTGGGGGCGGGTGTTGAGGTTTTGTTTGCTTGTTGTTTACTGACACTGAGGCCTGTTCTGAGGCCTGTTCCATGGCTCTGCCCTGAGTGCTGTTGGTGGTATATGCAGCAGGGGTGTGTGAATATAATTAAGGGAAAGAGTCAGACTTGATGGTTTCAGCATGGAGGTTTTTAAATTGCATTGGGAATGTTTACATAACTGCTCAGAAGAGGCTTTTTCCATGTACCTGTTTACACTCTCTATTTTTGAAATTCTTGAAGCATCCTGCCCATGGAGAGCCCTCGCAAGCCCTTGATTGCTGCGGAGAAAAGCCCTGTTAGTGAATCGTTGGGAAAACATTTCATAACAAACTGGTCTTTTAATGAGGGTGTCTGCTGGCTTTCCAGTGGCTGGAGAGAGGGACAGGATGGGGGGAGAGAGGGGCTGGGAGATGCTGGTATATTGTGAAACTGTTTGGGAGCCACAATAGCGAGGAAGAACCCAGACACCACCGGGCCTTTGTGTGCAAATTTCCCACCACAGCTAAGTGACCTTTTTTTTTTTTTTCCCCAATTTAATTAAGTGGGTTTGGAGTCCGGCGCTGGCCTAACAAGCACTTCTTCATGAATGAAAGATTTGTCTCTGGCAGTGAGGCAAGGCCCTGAACAATGTCAGCAGCAATTACTGCCCGTGCTGGCCGTTTGAGCAGCTCCCATGGAGGGGCAGCGCTGGGAAGGCAGCGCGGCATGAGGCCGGCAGAGATGTTCTGGGGATTGTCTTTGCCTCTCCTACAGCAAACTTCTCATCCGTGCACCCACAGTTTTAACCAAAGTGGGGCCTCTCATGGGAAGGATTTGTCCAAAGATGCTAATGCAATCAGGGAGCTTTCTGGCAGATGTGACACCAGCTGATAGGAGGGAGCTGGTAGGAATTTGTGTTACAAGAAGAAGTGATGTTTGGGTGAGGTACGGGACGCAATCAGTTATCCCAGAAGTAGTGACAGTAATTTCATTTAAATTGAATGGGGTGCATCACTGAAGTTTATACCGATCCTGTTTATGAATCCACTGATCTTTCTTAATTTGTAGGCCCATTTGAATGGAATTTGATGGGGACCTAATGTATCTCCTCTATATTTTGCTTTGCTTTCATTAGGGACCCACTGCTTGTCTTAGGCTTTCTCTTTGGAAAACTGAACTCTCTAGCACTGAGGTGAAATTTTCATTTGATCACTAGTTAAAAACAAAACATCAAACCCACAATTTCCTGTGTTGGGGGAAAACCGTGTGCAGCGGCAGTAAACCTACGGCTCCTACGTGTCTGCTGCCCGTGCCCTGAGGACACCTACTCTCCTGGTTTTGCTAACCATGTCCTGAGAAAAAGTTGTTATGCAGTTGATATTCTGTAGAATGTATGACAAAATCAGCATGAAATTGTGATGTTAATTGAAATTTATGTCAGCATGGTCAGTGCTCAGTGACCAACATGTGTTCCACTTACACGTACAGTTCACGGTGTGTGCGGGCTCATTGGATTTAGTGAAGACATGTCCACGTATTTTAGTACAGTCATTCCCAAACCTGATATTTTATCATGTGGCTATTGGATCACTTATTTAAGCTGTAGTGAACTTGCTTTTGTGACAGTGCCATCAGGTTTTCTACTTGTGTTCAGTCCTATTTTACTCTGTAAATGCCCTGAGACTCCTCACCAGGATAGAGAAAAATTCTGTGACACAGTTCTGCACTGTGTCGCTCCATTCTCAGAGAAACCAAATGCTGACTGAAATTGCTTTGTTTTACTCAGGTTTATGAATGCAGCTTCTGACTTGGGATGATTCCTGTCAGTTTGAAGCCCTGACAGTACCATTTAACAACTGACAAGACGTACAGTGAACTGCCTGAGCATCAGCTTTAAGTAGACAACGAGAAGTTTCTTTGGGGCATTTACACAAGCAGATCAGGGTGAGAAGTACAACTCTGCACATTTATGTAATGCTTTATCTGTATAAAGCTTTGAAATGTATCCAATTAGTGATTATAACATCCTCACAATGTCAGTCGGGGTTTTTTCATCCAAGGTGACCATTTTATTGGGTTTTTTTAGTTTGTTTTTATAAGAGATTTTTGTGGTAACAATCCTCTTGGTTAGATAATTATCTAAGAAGACAAAAATTCAATTTCTTATTTAAAAAGAGGGGGGAAGTGGCAGTTATTAGCAGTATGTTCCCAGTGAGCAGAAACATATCTATTTACCTTTTTTTTTTAAGTATTAAAAAATTCTTTCAGAAGTGCAGATTTTTTTTCCTCTCAACTCTGCACTTCAGAATGAATTTCTTTCTAGAGGCCTAGCTGTAGTCCACTTAATACTATCAGAAAAGCAGCACTCTGTGTCTGTGTCTGCTCACTCTTTCCTAAAATTACTCTGCAGGTATGTCTTCATGAACATACTAAACAATTCTGAAGCTTGTCTTTTCTATTAAGTAATGTGTTAAGTCTATATCCACATAATGTAATTTTTGGCAATGAGGTCAATACTCCTGGCAGACAGTTTTCTAGTGGTAGCTATTTCTTTCCCTAGTCGGTGTGCACAGTGTTGTACTATACTGAACACAGCTGAGTGCCACTGTTCTGGCTGAGAAGCAAGAAGGTTTTTTTTCATAGCTCTTATACTCTGTCTGTTTTCCTAATCACAAAGTGAAAGTAGTTTAAAAGACATTTTATTTTCTTCTCTAACTTTATATAAAATCAGTGCTTCTTTCTGTTTGCTGTTCTGTGCTCTGTGTTACTGTTTACCCTGTGCCGTGTAATATCTCATCTTGGGTGTTACATGGATGCAAGAGAGCACGCGGTGCCTTCAGCCACTGCTCCATGAAGTCTGAGGGCAGAAGTCTCCCTGTTCCCTTGGTCACTCTTGAGGGATTCAAGTGGCAGAGGAATGTGAGGGAACAATTAGCTTCTGTTCATCTTCAAATGCCTCACCTCATCGGTCTACCCATGGAGAGGAAATTTTATAAGTGGACAACCTTTTAATTTTTTTGTTATGTTTTGAATAGGTAGATGATGAAAAAGTTTTCAGTATATGAAAAGTTAGAGGTGTGAGGACTGAAAAGAATAGACAAAACTGTGGAAAAACCTTTGAAAGCAGGATCGTAAATTTGAGTAATGTAATCAGTGGATGCATAAGATGGGAAGTGTAAGATGTAATCACTTGTTTTAATGAAATTTGACTGCAAGTCTGCTTTTCGTATGAACAGAAAAAGACTGGAAAAAATTCTGCTCGAATGTGAGAGCCTAGGATTTTTTTTGTGTGTTTGTCTACCTTGTTGCAGAGTAGAAGGACTTTTGTATTGAATTCTAATGCAGTATTTCTGGAGTGGGAGAGCACACCCTTTGGAGCCCAAATTTTAACTAAGTTAAGATTTACACATGTGGAAGAAAGGCACATCAGTGCTTCTTGGAATTTGCTAGAGAGTATAGACGGAGTGAATCACTCTGAATAGTCATTACACTAAATTATTTGATTTTTGAAAATAAATTCTTCTTATAAAATACTTAGTATTTTGTAAAGTCAAAATTCCCACATGTTCCTGCTGCCTTCAGCGAAGGTGAAAGAAAGCAGCTCCTTGTTGAAATACTTGCTTCCTTCAGAGAGCAGAGCATAGACTGCAAAGAAAGGAAATTGCCAGATGACATGGTATCTAAGACTATGCTTTCAACAAGAGCAAAATCTTGACCAAGAGCCACTGTCCAGAGCAGTGGCTATGGCCTGAACGAAACAATGTACAGCTTCACAAGTTCAGCAAAAAGTGTTTTTTTTTTCCTGACATCACGTCTTCTGATGAAGGATTTGCTGAGGAACTCGGAAATCATCAGTCTAAGTTACTGGTTTCTCTGCCTGCCAATGGCCATAATTACAGCTGAGTGAATAATTCAGAGCAAATAATTTGTCTGACAAATTTCTTTTTCATCTCATGAAAAGTCCATGAGTAGTTCACAAGCTCTTTGCATTTGTTTGTTGTTCATATTTATTTATTTGCTCTTGCATAGCTTTTATTGGCTGTCTAAATCACATGGTATGGTTTGGGATTTTTTTTTTGTTTTTCTTTTTTCACTTGCATTGTTTGAGCCTGGTCGTACATTCATATTAAATACTGGGCAGTGGGCGATCTGTGTGTTGAACAGCTTTTTACGGTTTCAGCACTTGCAGGATGTATTTCTTAGGTGCTCTTCTCTGTATGTATGCATTTGTCTCCTCAGGTCTTCATTGCCTTATCTGGTCTCCGTGTGGTCCACAGTGTGTTCGCTGAACTTGCTGTTGTTTACATCTGGATGTTCTGTGCTATATCTGTCTTACTATTTCAGTTAATGAATTTCTGCTCTTGTTCTGAGGAACTCTACCGGTTTTTGTTTGTTTTCCTGTTTTAGGGTAACATTTGTGAATAAGACCTAACAGGTGGATTAGATATTCCTAACTTCTGCAAGGAGAGGCATGTAACTGGTTCATGATTTGTTACACTCTAACTTCTTTACTGACAACATCTTTCACGGTTTCTGCCTCGAAAGCTGTGTTGTATTACTGAACTTCAGAGTGTTTAAGGATTCCAAGTTACTAATCAAGTCCATACTTCGGTTGTTGATTTAAAAAAAAAAAAATAATTCTTTTTCTCTTTGGACATAGGAAAAATATGTATGTAGAATCATAGAATGGTTAGAGGTGGAAGGGACCTTAAAGATCATCCAGTGCCCCTCCCTGGGCAGGGACATCTCCCACCAGACCAGGTTGCTCAAAGCCTCTTCCAACCTGGCCTTGAACACCTCCAGGGATGGGGCAGCCACACCTTCTCTGGGCAGCCTGCGCCAGTGTCTCACACCCTCACAGCAAAGGTTTTCTTCCTGATATCCAATCTAAATCTCCCCTCTTCTAGTTTAAAACCATTACCCCTCATCCTATCGCTCTGCTCCCTGATCAAGAGTCCTTCCCCAGCTTTCCTGGAGCTCCTTTAGGTCTTCTTTCTTAACTTGGTCAGAGCTTTCAGAATTGCTTCAGGAAGTTTACCTAAATAAGAAGACTGAAGAGGGTTGTGCCTTTTCAAACAATCTTACAAAGAAAAAGAATTTTACTTCAACACAGGCTTCAAATGACTGAGCTACTATTAATAAGTCTTTAGTCTAATAAATATACACAGGAATGAGCTAGTCTAAAACCTCTTTCTTCATGGTAAACACATATAGTGTGCTATATTTTCAGGTACCTTCTCATCATTAGAAGGACATAGTAGTCCTTCTGTGTGTTCACAGAGTTGAATAGACTTTCTGTTCATCAAATATGAAGAACTTAATATATTTTCAGTAACACTGACTTGTGCTAATACTTTTTATTTTGGTTTACAGCCTGTGCAGAATCAGTATAAGACTCCTTTGAATGTCCTAGAGGTACTCCAAATTCTTTTAGACAGCTCTTTAAGGAAGACAGATCTAGTCTAGCATGTAATTAATGCTGGTGATTCCACTCTGATCTTTTTACTCCTATAATGTGCGTCTCTGACTAAGGAGGAGATAATGGACAATCATCTAAGAAAATCCTTGATTATGGCTTGATTGAGCTTGTGTGAGCTCTACACAGCTAGTGTTGTCATGGTTTCCAAGCTGTTTAATGTATGACATTTTTGCATAGACAAGATGTTAGAGAGCCATCCAAAAAAATTGTAATTTGGAGTATATCTAGCCCCTCTTTGAATGACAGATCAGGTTTGTTTTTGTAGAAAATCGGTAACCAGTTTTCATATTAGAAGTTAAAAAACCATATTATCTTCCATAAAATTTGTAAAACAGAGGACTTCTCTGTGAAGAACAAATTTCTACCATTCAACACAAGAAGCAGATCTGCAGCTTTTAGCAATACATATGGGTAAAAAAATCCATCTTCTCAGCTTTTAGTCCCATATCAATAATGAATTGCGATTAAAAAAAAAAAAACAAACCCCAAAAAACCAAAAACCCTACAAAACAAAAAACACAAGCGAAAAAAAGATAAAATCACATAATAATATAGGTTGAAAGGGACCTCTGAAAGTTAGCTGGTCCAGCCCACTGCTCTGAGATTGTCCAACGTAGATCAGGCTGCTGGAGGGCCTTGTCCAGTTGAGTTTTGAATTTGCCCATGGATGAACTGCAGGGACAAAACAAGACAATATTAAACCTACTGAATATAGATACCTTTCAACATGAAATGTGCATGATGGTTGTGGCTCTACAATCTCTGTGTACTTTGAGAAACTGGGTTCGTGCGTTGCGGTTTACTTGAACAGATATGACTTGAATTCTGTCAGTTGATGCTTTGGGACATTTGAGGGTAGTATCACCAAAATAAATGACAGTTCTGCATGAAGACTCTGATGCCTATCTGCAGCTAAGTGGAAGTGACTGAGGGCAGTATGAAACTGGCATTTTTACTAGAGGGGAAGAAATCCCCAACCCCAGATAAAAGCACTAAGTTTGTTACATTGCCTTCATCTGCTTTCTCTAAATGGACTTAAAAACTTTAGTTGTATTTACCAGCAAGGAGGCAGCTTGTTTGAGCACAGCAAGCTTGCTCGTTCTGATTATACTAATATGTCATTTTACACTGAAATGAGTCTTTGGTCAAGCGTCATTTATTTTGTGATAGGATGGTGTATCTCTAAACATGCCAGGTCTTGCCAGTGTATGGAGGCAAGTAGCTCTTGTTGCTACCTAAAGAACCGTCATAGTTGTGTGTTTTGTTTTATTTTTACAGACCTACACCTATTTTCAGAGAATAGAAGGACTGGGTAAAGGAGAAAATGTGGGTACAGAACATAGGAGATAATCTCTTGTATTTTAATTGCATCACTGAGATTGTATGACTGCCAATGCCACTGTCTATTTTTTCGTAGTGCTGCATTTCCACAGGCCATACAATTAAGGTTTAAAGGGACACCACATCAGACAGATACTTGTTTTCCCTTTTCTTCACTTAACACCTTCTGGGGTCCTTATCACACGGCTCCATCTATACAGAGATCACAAGTGCCCGCGGAATCTCTCTCCTGTGTGCTGGGCTGTCTTAATAGTGTGTCCTCTGTGGAGGAGTTTGCTGCTGCTCTTCAGGAGAGCGTTGTTTTCCCAACTGTTTGCAATGTTTTCCTAGGCATTAGGTAGCACCTTCCTCTCAGGGTTGTCTTTGTCAGTCTTTGAAAAAACCCAGAAGTCTCCTCCTCTGAATCTAAAGGAACTTAAGCCAAGTTATTGGGGCCTTTCCAGTGTCCAGCTGTTGTGTATTGGTAAGCATCATAGTAAGCATATTGGTAAGCAACATAGTTCTGCAGATAATTTTTTTCCAACAGTGATTTTCTTAGAACCAGCAGAGGGAGCACAATAATAAAAGTAATTGAACTTACAGATCTTTCTACTTATCTGAAGAACACTTTTAGATTCTTAGACATGTCAATGTTGCAAGTGCATTTTTCTGTGTATTGGGTTTGCGTGGCAAGATTTTGGTAGCAGGGGGTCTGCAGGGGTGGCTTCTGTGAGGAGATGCCAGAAGCTTCCCCTATGTCCAATAGAGCCAATGCCACCAGCTCCAAAAGGGACCTGCTGCTTGCTGAGGCTGAGCCCATCGCTGATGATGGTAGCACCTCTCTGAGACCATGTTTAAGAAGGGAAGAAAACCCTGCGCAACGGTGACTGCAGCTGGAGAGAGAAGTGAGAATGTGTGAGAGCAACAACTCTGCAGGCACCAAGGTCAGTGAAGAAGCAGGGGAGGAGGTGCTCCATGTGCTAGAGCAGAGATTCCCCTGCAGTCCATGGTGAAGACCACGACAAGGGAGGCTGGCCCCTGCAGCCCATGGAGGTTGATGGTGGAGCAGAGTTCTACCAGACCCACGCCAGATCAGGGGGATGTGCCTGAAGGAGGCTGTGACCCTGTGGGAAGCCCACGCGGGAGCAGGCTCCTGGCAGGACCTGTGGAGAAGAGCCCACACAGGAGCAGGTTTGCTGGCAGGACTTGTGACCACACAAGGGACCCACGCTGGAACAGGCTGTTCCTGAAGGACTGCACCCGTGGAAAGGACCCACGCTGGAGCAGTTTGTGAAGAACTGCAGCCTGTAGGAAGGATCCACATTGGAGAAGTTTATGGAGGACTGTCTCCTGTGGGAGGGAATCCATGCTGGAGCAGGGGAAGAGTGTGAGGAGTCCTCCTCTGAGGAGGAAGGAGCAGCAGAGACAACATGTGAGGGGCTGACTGCAACCCCCATTTGCCGTCCCCCTGCACTGCTCAGGGGGAGGAGGAAGAGAAATGGGGAGTGAAGTTGAGCCCAGAAGAAGGGAGGAGTGAGGGGAAGGTGCTCTTAAGATTTGTTTTAATTTCTCATTATCCTGCTCTGATTTGATTGGTAATAAATTAAACTAATTTCCCCAAGTCAAGTCTGTTTTGCTCATGATGGTAATTGCTGAGTGATCTCTCCCTCTTCTTAGCTCGACCCATGAGCCTTTCTTTCCCCCGCCCAGCTGAGGAGGGGAGTGATGGAGCAGCTTTGGTGAGCACCTGGTGTCCAGCCAGGGTCTATCCACCACACGCTGCTAAGTGAAGTGTGTAGCGAGGTGAGGGAGCCTAAGTACTGGAAGCAGAAAGGCGGGGACGTGGCTAAATTTCAAAACAGGAAATAACGTTCCTTGTTTTCTGTCATTGCCATTGAGAATACACAAATAAATGACAATATTTTGTTCTGGAATACTAGAAAATCTAATGTAGCTGCTCAAGTAATTCGGTAGCCTGTAGGATCCTTGTTAAATCATGACAGAAATGCGATTATTACAAACTTAAAAACATGCGTTACTCATTTAATCATTGTATGTGGTTCCCAGTAGGTTCAGGGAAGATCAGAGAGGTAGCATGTACACCGTTGTTAGGAGGATGTCTTTTAGTTATACATACACATAGACCACAGTGAAGATTTTGAGTCCAGCTGTAGCTTAATGTTTGTGGACAGCAATTGTAGCCATGTTCTACTGGGTCTGTTCCTGTGGTACCAAAATTTTTCTCAAACCAGTGATCATTGCCCAACTTTTTGTTTTGCATTTGAGTGACTCTTAAACTGGGCACAACTGCAATGCATAGGGATAATAGTAATTCGTAAAGCAATGGGGTTGATCCTCATCTGTTTCTGTTTTAGACCCTTATGCTATAAGTTTTTTGTGTGTGTGTCCTTGTGCAGTCTCCAGCAATGGGGCTATTGACATGGTTGACAGAACTGCTAGCAGTTTTTTCCATGTTAATGTGCAATGGAGCATACATCTTTTTGTGACTGATAAGCACTCTCAGTCCTGCAGAGATTCAAAATGGTTTGCAAGTGGTTATACCTTCTCCTGCTCTTCTGATGTGGTTAAATTTGATATATCCATTGGAGGCACCACCATCAAGCATCATTGTTAGCTGAACCATGAAAGTTTCTGATGTCCCCTGGGAGAACAGCTATACTTGATGGGGACTCCGGTGATACCAGAGTATGTCGCTTAGACTGGGTTTGATGACTCGCATTTCCCTAGCAAAGTCAGTGTTGTGGAACTCAAGAGGCAGTCCATTTTTTAGATTTTTTTCTTTTCATCTAAATTCAAAATTTACTTGGGTTAACTGAAGATCCACAGCTATAAGTGGTTATGTTGACCAAATCACAGTAGTGGGTTGGCTCAACAGTTTGAAATTCAGCATCGCTGCTGCTACCTTCTGGAACAGGCCCACTGCCATTCTCAGTGCACTGTAAAGCCTTCGGTTGTGATTAATGGTCAATGTGTTGATTGCTTTAATCTAGCATGTCAGTTTTGTCCATCTGCAGCACCTTCTTTCTACTGTCAAGCTTGTTGGGATCTGTGTGCCTGGGATGGAGCCTGAGGCGTTTGGCTTTTTAGCTGTGAAGACAGGATTTGCAAATTAAAAGGCAGAATGCTAATCACTTAATGTCCTTGTTTGTTCCTTTTTAAACTTTGTGGACTGGACAGTTAATCAATTATTTGAAATGATGGTTCCTGCAATGCTCACATATGAGCAGCAGCACCCTAAGAAAAATCAGTGGGCAATCTTGAAATAAGATTGTGAAGTGGGTAATAATTTAATTTCTTACACGGTCTTGGCAACTATAGTACACTGGCAGTCTGTGTGCTGATGTTTATTTTAATTCAGTCAAGATTCGTAAGTAGTATAGTTGTGTTTTTGTCTAACTGTAGGATGCATGGTTTATTCTGGGACACACGTTAATGAGTACTTAAACTGGAAAAAAAAAATCCATAGAACCTCTGGGGGAGGGTAGCTATGTTTTATGTTCTTTGCTTTTTCTGGTTTTCTGAGGATTCCTTTGCCTGCCTTACCTATGTTCTTTTTTCCATTTGGCTTTCTGTTTCAGAACCCACTTAGGTTTTCTTGCAGGTTGGGAGGGTGTGAGCTGTGCAGAACCACAATCCAGCTTTGTATTTTTCTTTTTAAAACCTATGCATATATGGCTAACAAACTTTAGAGGCTGATTTGTTAAGGCTGTGCTTTTTATAACTGCTTTCATTTCTTTGTGGCGCAAATAGAGAAGTCTGGTACTGCCAAATTGTTCATGTTGGAGGTCTTCTGGTACTGGTCATATGGCATTAGGTGGTGTGTATACTTGAAATTGCTGTGAATTATCATAGTAGTTCTCTTTCTCTGATTTTTTTTAAACCGCCTGCTAATTATGGGTGAATCTTATGGGTCATAAAAGCAGTCAGAATAATCCAAAGAAATCAGTCATGTGTGTGAACTTCTGGAAATTATCCAGTTCACCTGGGTTAAAGCAATACTGGTGATGGGATTTTTCAGTCACTGTGTACGCAAGCAGACAGAGAGATCCAGTGGTTGGAAAAAATGACCAGATCAAAAGAATGCACCAAAGCTTTTCTTTCCCTGACGGCTCAGTGAGAGCGCTGCGTGATGTCTTTTCCCACTCTCTCCACATCAGGCACACTTTGCTGCTGTTATGTACCCATGGAAAGGTTATTATGACACCACATCCTTCCATCGTCAGTGTGAGTGTGATACTAGACTGAAAATTGTTGTTATACAAGGGCATTACAGACACTGTAAAAAGATTGTGATACTGCGTATTTCTTGTACATCCAGTCCACAGTTCACTGTTTTTGTACCGGACTGTCTTGGACAAAGACACCAAATTCATATTACCGGCCCTTTGCTGAAAGAATTACCAAGAGAGAAGGCAACACCATGTGTCTCGTAGTTAAATGCATATTCCTGTATAGAGTATCCTCCTAAGAAAACCAGCAGTGATTACACACAAGCTGGGTGCGACAGGGATTGAGGGGGACGGAGTGGCAGATGTGGGCTGCTCTGAGTCCTGTCAGGAAGGAATGATTAATGAACAGCAGCTCCAGCTGAGGCTAACCTTTGGAGAGCTGAGCAGGACATCTGCAGAACTGTCAGAGCGCTGACAAGGACAGAGCTGAACAACCAATTATTCCACCATCACTAAGGTGGGCTGTCAGTTTAATCCCAGCCATTCACTTAGGCAAGGACAGGGAAATTTCTCCTTTACATAGCACCACTCTGTTGTGACCTTAACTATTTCAGTACCGCTGAGGGGAACCGTGGGGCAGCACCACACACGGAAGCTACTGCAGGCTGGGGGTCAGATACCCTGTGATAAGTAAGAGCTGTTTTGCAAAGAGTTGTAGTTGCTCTCTACTGCACTATAATGACGTGGGAATTCTGGTGATTTTAGAAAATGGTTTCATCAGGAAATGAATATTCTGCCAACACCCCAGTATTAGTCACTGATGTTGTCAAAATTTTGTAGTGACAAGAAGATCTGGTCATAGCTACACATTCTGACTTGACTGGGCTCAGCTGTGTTTGTCCTCCACAGGAAGGCTGAGTGTTGTTCCAGGAAGGTTGGCAGCAGCTAGTCCAGAGACCTGTGGTGGTGATAAAGAGTACCAGGAGTGTTTCAGTTGGCTGAGTGGGAGCCAGAGTCACCCAGGCTGGGAGGAGACCTTTTAGTACAGGTTTAGCTGCAGACAGGCACTCGGTACACAGAAGGTCATGCAGTAGGGTTAGGTACCTTAGCATAGCATGCAGAACAGGCAATAAAAGCTTTTGGCCACAAGCCATTTTATTTCCTGCATAGCGAGTCAGTGCTTGTGTGGATTTTCCTAAGTAAGTTTTCCAGGGATTTTATGTTAAAATGGCTTTCTCATACATCCTTCTTCAGTCACATGGGAAACTGAGAACTGGGGAAGCTGCAAGCACAGATTTGAAATCTGGAGCGTGGCTACAAGTGTATTATGTGAGATTCACCTATAACAAAATACTTCAGCGTTGTTACAGATGTCCTGAGTGTTGGGAAAAGAAAGTAAGTACTCTAAGGCAGCCAACTCAATTTTTTTCTTGTTCTGAGCAGAAGCTGTCATATTTTTTCTGAAGTTGCTTAATCTTTGTTGAAATCTCCCCATGTACAGCATTTTGTTTTCAGTTAGGCCATGCAGTGAGTTCCAAAGGACTTGTTAACACTGAAGGGAAAATTGGCTTAATTAATGGCTCGTACTGGACAGCATTTTACTCTGCAACCTGCCCCACTGTGGACCACTATTCACAGGAGGCAAGGGTGGCAAATGCAGAGGCAATGCATCTCTTTAAGACTGTAGTGTTCCAACTGTCCTCTCGGCTCAGGCCCATTCCTGCAGAGTCCCATGCATTTTGGGAGCTAGTCTGATGATTCTTGTCTGTATGAGCACTCGAAACAGGAGGAGGCAGTGTCACATAGAGAAATTCCTCAACAACCCACAAAACGAAGTCCCAAGACTTGCAGGTGGGCTTGGGGGGGATGCATTAGTTCAGAAAGAGGCTGGACACACACAAGAGGAAAATAAAAAGTTACATAGAGCAGATGTTTCTGTTGCTGAAGTCTGTGTTTAAATGCTGGTATGTCTGGATTGCAAAAACAGTAGGACTTTGCCAGAGAGCAAATCCTATTTATTTGTTTAGCTCCACTTAGTCTTCCTGCTAAAAAAATGCAAAACATTGAGAATTCTGAAGAATCATTCAGAACAAATGTGTCTTCAATGTACTGGAGAATAAGAGAATTTGTAAACATGGCCTTTTTTTGATGGATTCCTGGTGTTTAAATATCTTACATAGGAAAACCTTTAGGCTAAGTGAATGGAAATTTATTCCCGATGAGGGCTATGAGCTCAGAAGTAAAGCATCCTGGAGGCATTTTAAAAGACATGCAGATGTGGCACCTGGTTTAATGGAGGAGTTGGCAGTGTTGGGTTAATGGCTGGGCTCGATGATCTTCCAACCTAAATGATTCTAGGATTCTAAGATGTAAAAAGATGAAGCAATCTCTTTCATCAAAGATGAGTCGAACACTAAGATAAGAAAAGATGTACTGAAAAGAATGGTGAGCTTTAGGGTTAGGAGGTGGAAGCTAATTCACATCCTTTGGTGTTTCCTTTGCTTGTTTGTGTGTGTGTGATTTGATTTAGGAAACTCTGTTGAAGTCTCATGTGAACGTTGCCATTTTCGAATCTTTAACTAAGTTGCTGTGTTGATTATAGCAAATCTTGTTAAATCATTCTGATAATTGTCTGATGACTAAATGTTGTTAAAAATCATACAAGCGAATCCTATGATTTACCATGGTAGTGTTAATGAATCTTAAATTGCTGCTACCTCAAAGTCGTGTAGGATCCATTAATCGCTCATTTTGTATCAAATTGGCTTAGTTGGCAGGATCCTAAAATCACATTCGTGTTCTGTAAACACTTGTCGATTTGGAATGCCTTCCATTTTTGATCTGCTATAAATTCTTGAAGGCCTTAAAATACCCTTTCAGCTGAAGATGTACAAAGATCCTTCATGCTGACATATATGGCAGACATGAGAACAGCTTTGTCTCTGCTCTGCTTATACCTTGCCTCCTTTAAATTGTAGGTTGGCTTTTTTGTTTTGTGTTTCTTTTGATGTTGTTTTTGGTTTGGTTATTTTAGTGTTTTAGGAGCTGAACACATAGTTTGTGTTTTACTCTAAAAGAATCTGTTTAAATTTGTTACGCAGTTCAGGAAACTGTCACAGGTACCTTCAGTGCTACCAGGAAAATCCCAAGTGGGTGGGGAAAAAATGCATCCTGGGTACATCTCCGGAGAAAGCCATAGCATAACCTTGTCTTGTTGATTTTTTTTCTAAGCTCAATGAACACAGAAAATGTAATTGCCACTGCACTCCTCTCTCTAGATTCTCCCTGTAAACCTTGAATTTTGCCTTCCTTAATTAGGGCATCCAGTTTGTAATCACTTTTATCTAGGAAATGCACTAATGTCACAGAACAAGGACATAAAAAGACATGAAAATTTTGAAGTAGGATTTTGCAGTAAAATAGAATAAATCTTACTCCCTTATGGTTTATTTTCTGCGTATGTTTGAGAAGTTTTTATTAAAAATACAGAGATGATAAATTCTGTCTGGTTCAGACCTGTCTAAATATATTTTCAGGTATGTTTCTGTTATGCAGAAATTTTGCTAATGAACTCCCAGTTGAGGTTCGGGCATTACAGCAGTGTTCTAGATAGCAAAGAGCTTATCTGAATGAAGATGAAGTAATTTTTCATGGAAATATATATTTGCAGATTGCCTCCAGTGTGTGCCAGCTGTAAAAAGGTGGTATACCTATTATTGTGCCAGAAATCAGTTTTAAAACAGCAGAAGATCTTTGGATTTCTGATCAGGGCAGCTCTGCTGCACCAAACGTTGAGAAAATCCTCTCAAAATGTCTGCTAAAGAAAAAGTATACAAAGACTATTAGTTTAGTCATGCAAATTTTTCTTTACATGGTAAATTTTATCACTGCCTGAATTTTCATGTGTGCAGAGCATTTACTGTACTGTGTCCCTGCTCCAGTCTGGGAAGCACAGGAAGGAGTCATACCAGTTGAAAGAATGGAACCAGATCTGTAGGTGTGTATATGCCAGTAACTTGCAAAAATTTGTAACATATCGTCTGTATTGCACAAAAATGTTCTTTAAGACATGGAGATATGCAAAATTTGTTCTTCACTTTCAAATGGTGTCAGCGCTCTTGTAGAAGGTGGAATTCAGTCTGGTGTGTCAGGGAGGCTGCAAGGGGAACAGGCTTGAATATTGATTCTTTGATGCTGAATTGCAACCCAGAAATGTTGAAACAGCATGTATGCAAAACAGTGTTTTCAAAGCTGAGGTTAAGGCCAAAGTGATTGCTCTTCCTGCTCAGGAATGGATTAAATCTGAAATTCCAACGTTAACTTCCTTTGCCCTGCGAGTCTCATCTTGGAGAATGAATCTGTTGATTATCTTCTATGTTGGGTTTGTGGTTTTTTTTTCATTTATCTTCCTTCTCCCTGCACTTCCCATCTGGGTTTGCAGACCACACGGTATTTGCCATTGTCCAGACTGGTTCTGTACGGCAATAGAGCAACAGAAAAAATAGCAAGAAATAATAAGTGAAATTTTTGTTTTCATTTAATTTTCTAAAATTAGTCAGAAGCCAATAACAGTTGTAGAATATTATTCATTTTAGCCAAAGTTAGTTGTCTGAGGATGTGAGAGAATTGATAGGCACGTGGTACTTTGGTCTAGACTCCCTATCCTATGACTTATCTTTGTGATTTTTGTGTTAAAGTACATCATGTGGAACTCAAAGGACAGAAGAGAAATGCTCTTTTTGTGTTTTAGAAATATCTTGTCCACATTAGTAACTGAATTTGGAAACAGTGGTAGTAGTGCCGTGTACAGTGCAGAATATGTGTCCTTTCTGGATAAATCAGTTTGGAATGATTTATACGTACAAGCTAGAGAGTATACAAAGGACTGTACTCTAGTTTGTGTCTGGAATTTAGAAACAAATAATAAGGAAAAAACTAATTTTAAGATTATAGTAGATAGACTAATCTAACCCCAAATAAAGCAGTACATCCTTACTTTTACTGTCAATGAGCTTAGTCACCTTATTGGGAAAAAATGCCTCGTATGTCATAAGGTGCTGCATAAGGTTTCAGCGCAGTTGCAGGTTTGTACTTTACTAAACAGGGATGTTGTACATTCATAGAGGAGAAATGAGTATTTAGAATTCAGCACATCCCATCCTCCAACATGTTATTAATATCTTCAAGTAAAAGTCATGCCAGCACAGCAGGCTTATAGTTTCATCCCCCTGGTGGGAAATAGCAACCTCCTCATTTCCCTTGAAACCTAGCTTGGAGTTGGGTTGTATTGTTAGGGTCTGACCAATTGCAAACAAAGTGATCAAAGCAGGAATTTTAGAAATTAGTCTTTAAATTAAGCGTAATGCTTCATTTAATATATTTTGTCTGCACCTTCTCTTCTTTTCTAGGATGTCCTAGGTGACCAATGCGTGTTCAGGCAGTGGGGTATGCTCATCATAATCCCGTCTGCCTTGGTAGGAAAGAAGGATGTTCTGCTTAGTTGTGCATTTCCCTGCATTTTGATTACCTCGGCAAAGTGTAAAACTGAAGACTTTATGAGTGAATTTGAAAATGTTTCTGTCAGCCTGCAGTGAAATGCTGTTCTGCATGTTGTGGAACAACTACAGACTGCCTTGCTCCTGGGTAGAGGTTGCCTTGTGTCCACTCGTCTATTTGTGAACAAGTACAACAAATTAGTGAGGATTTAGTAAATCGGTACAATTTTGCTTAATATACCCAATATTTTATGCTATCAACTGTTACGCTTCAGTTTCTTTTCCTGGCCCCTTACCTTATTGCAACCTGAACTTGGCCAGGTTTGTGGAGCCACATTTATAAGAGGATGTGTGAGTGGGCAGAGGACTGTAGTCACGTTGATATCAATAGGTAAGCAGCAGGCCAAGGTTATTCAGTGAGAGCTGGTGTGATCTGCACGCTGACTTGGGTGGGGAACAGTACAGGATAGGCATGCTTAGACATATTTCTGAATCTGCCCTTTTTATCCAGTGCAAAGTTAATGTATCTATTGACAGAAGCAGCAAATATGAAGGTATTTAATTATTTGCAAAGTGGCAGATGCACAAGTGAAGTTCAGAACATTGCTATGGAAATTTTTAGACTGTTCAAAAATAATTTAGATTTTCCTTTCCTTTGGCCTGCTCATCTAAATTGCTAAGAGAGTCTTACTTTGAGGCTGGGGAATAGAAACAAGGTAGAAAGTGCTTCCTGGCTCTCTTATAGGGAAAATTACTGAAATATCTTTGTCTCTTAGCATAAATGTTCATAAAACTTTGGAGAATTGATCCTGAAAGTCTATTGTTCTGTAGCATATTTATTCATATCAGAAAAGCTGCATTGAAATAATGCCGAGGGTTTAAGAAAAGTATTCAGAGAGAAGGATTAACCTGCTAATTCTTGTCTCTTAGGAAAAATGTTCCAAGTGAGCTGGCAGGACACATTTGAAGGAAGTTATGACTGGCACTCACTTGTCCGCACTGTTTTTTTTTAAATTCACGCAGTTGGTATGAGCAAGGACAAAGGGATTCAGAAGGCGTCATAACTACATTTTTATTTGTGTGTGGAGGTTGGACAGGAGACTCCCATACTCTTGCAAACACCTTGAATTAATCTGCTGCAGTGTCAGTGGTGAATTTTGACGATACTATTTCAAGCATGTTGCTTTCCTTCTTGTATTCCTGTCTCACTACTCTGCAGTTTTTGGATTTCTGTGATCCTTGTGTATTCTTTAGCTCTGAGGCTCGACAGCGCAGCATATTAATGGAAGTGACCGTGATCTGCTTCTCCTCTTCTGGGAGTAAAGTTTTCCCAAATCAAATGAATGCTGTCATTCAGAGAGGTTCTGAAGAGAAATAATATCTGTTTGCCTGTACCTATAGCTAAAAGTCAAAAGAATATGTATCTTTTCTCTGTCCCACCCACTCCAGCCCCCACCCCCGTTATATGTGACCTCGTACAGCTCCCGGTACTTCCACGCTACATTCACAAAATCTTTGTAAGAGGCAGTTCCATTTACAAAGGTATTGCAGCTGGGAGAGTAGTTACTGAAGAAACACCTTTGCTAGGCATGAACCAGTTTCAGATGATTGTGTGGGTCACCTTTGGGCATGAACAGTTATAAAAATAAATAAACGTGGGTTTTTTTAAAAGTAAAAATATGGTCTTCCCAAATTAATTCATATTTTCAAATTGCCTTGAGATCTACAGATTATTGTCATCGCTTACTTCTGGAGAATGTAATTGTTTGCTTTTTTTTTTCCTCAAAGTTTGTTTTGGATTACAATTTCCCCAAAATACTACTTTTTCAAAAATAAACTCTCTTCAAAGTAGCTCCCTCTGAATCTGTCAGTGGAGCATTTTCAGATTTCACCAGTAGCTCCCTCTGAATCTGTCAGTGGAGCATTTTCAGATTTCACCAATTTCAGATTGGTGTGCAGATTTAAAAAAAAAAAAAAAAAAAAAGAGTGAAAATTGCCCATTTAAGCAGTTTCATGCCGCACAAGGTTTTGTGTGGTTTTATTTAAGTTCAGTGTGACTTTATGTGACTGCAGGCTGCATTCACAATGCGAGATAACTAGATAATTCCCTCAAAGAAGCGCCATTTCTCTTAAGAAATATTTGTTCTAAATCTACACAGATTCGAAGAACACCACTGCCATTGAGAACAGTGCACAAGCTTCTTATTAATTACTACTGGGGAAAGTTGACTTAAACCTTCCTAAATGAATTAAGAAAGGCAAATCTATTGACTACTCCACAGGTTGCTTGCTTGCCTTCTCTTTTTTGACAGAAGAAGATTAATATAGAGGCTGCTTCCTCCAGTCTTGTTAATAAATATTCACTGAGATATCCTACAGAGAGATCAGATCCTGATTCTTGAGACATCAGGCAGCTTTGAAATGTGAGCCTGAACCGTGGGGAGATTCAGGCCAGTAAAAGGTAACCAATTTAAACTAAAAAATTTTAGGAAGTTTGTTTCTTAACATCTAAATCTTTAATATGGCTGATGGGTATTTTCCTTTCCCACAAATTTGAGCAGCACATGGCAGAGGAAATTGTATTGAAGGATGCAGAACTGTGAATATCTAAATAAAGGCGATACAAAATTGTGTACATAAATGAGGTGAGCTGCTTCAAGTAGAGACTAGTACTGCTGTGGACAATAGAAAAGCTTATGATATCATCTTCAGTTTTCAAGGGCTAGAAATGGAGCTGCTTATTTTTTCACATGGGATCCTGGCAGTAAATATTACACAAGCTATTCTTTCTCCTATGGCTAACCTAAGAAAAGTCTCTACCAAGAAGTTGACTTGTGTCTCTCTTTCCTTTTGTTGTGTATGTGGCCATACAGACCCAAGTTGTTGGACACTTTCAGTAAAGAATAGAGAAGGTGCTTTATGCATTTTGTTGTCTGTTCCTATTAAATAGAAATTGAACTAGAATGAAGGAAAAACTGCTTTTGTATGAGGTTTGTAAATATTTCTGGCTATCTGAAGTTACCATCTATTGTTAGACCAAAGTCTCATTTTCTTGCATATGTTTAGTAATTTCCTGCTATAAAAAGTCATTCACATTCTTTATTGAATCTATTAAGTGTAAGCTGTGCAAGCATCTGAACAGCCACATGCGTGTGCAAAAGAACCAGATTTCTAGTACTAGTGTGACTGAGGATTTCAAACGTTTCTGGCTTAGGAATTTTTTCCTTTGCAGCAAATTGTTGACCAACGCACCTTTGGTTCCTAGTGTGTTTTCAAGTGAACTCCAACAGCGAGCAGTTCAGAGGAGGATGAAGGTACCTGCTCCAGAAAAGATCATTCCCTTGGTTCTTTCTGTATTGCGTGGTTCTTTCAGGCAACGTAATGCTGCAGCTTAGGCAGCTGCAATCACAACTTTAAGATACAAATTTTCTTGTTTTATAGTTTTTGTTAAATTCTTGGTATTCTTTAGTAGAAAATACCAGAGAAGGTTGCCCTCTAAACTGGGCGAGTATGTTCTCTGCCAGAAAGAGCATAACCATTGTTAGACTTCCCAGTCAGAAGCTCCCTTTGAACACAGGATTCACTCCTCTGTGGGATGACTGCCACTTACCTGGGCAGAGGGTTGAAGACTTATATTTATGATCAGCTTAAAGGAACATGGATGTCCATGGCCTTATGCCACAATCTGATGTTCCATCTTGGTCCACTTGACACTGGAGCCCAGCCTTTATTTTCTGAAGGAGGAAAAGTCTGGGGCAGGAAGAAAAAAAAACATCTAAAATTCCAGCCAGAGTTCTCCTCTGCCATTCCTGTGAAAAGAAATCAAAGCTTTACAGAATTGTACATTTTGTCTCTCACACATATCTGGAAAGTCTTTTTTCTTTAAGTCTGGAAGCAAAGCCTGTTCAAACACTCCAGTTGCTTTACTTAGAACCATGTTCCACACACCAGGTATGTTTTTTAAGTACAGACAGGTTAGCAGATGCGAGTCCAGGCCTGTTGTTTTCAACAGAGGTATTTGGATTTGCTGTAAGAAGAAATACAGGAAATTCTAAATAAGCTTTGTTTTGTCAAAGAGGTCAGAATGTCAGGGTACCAGGAGATGCCTGCTACTTTAATAACAAAGTTTACTTCTGATGTTGGGGATGCAGTCATTTCTCCTGCCCCTGTTGGTCATTTATATTTATTACATGGTTGCCACATGGGCTTGTGCATTTGCTGTTCAGTAAGTTGCATTATTCCTTAACAATATAGATGAAGTATGCACTAAATGAAACAAAGTAATTAATTACTGAACACAATGACACCATTTAGCCCTAAATTTTCACAACTAGAAGGATTAACTAAGTATGTAATGCATCACTGAGTGACTTAACAGAGTATCATAACTCTTTTCTTTTCACCATAAATTGTAACCTGGAATTGTTTTTGTAATGGTAATTGCCTTATCTTCATAAATTCTACAGTCTTACATAATTTAACTAGTATTGTAGCAGGATTTCCCAAGAATAAAAAAAGCAGGTGCTGTCAATGGTAATTTAAATAAGAAAAGACACGTTAAGTGGTTCTTTTCTCACTAGTAATAGAAATTAATTAGCTTTGAGCTGCTTTGGAGGTTTTACATTTTTTGCTGTGGCCTGTTATGTTTTATAGTTGTATGGAAAGTAGTTTTGATTTGGTCACATTGTCTGGTGTGCGGGTTCTGCAGGAAGGCAGGAGTACATAGGTCAAACGTCAGCCTGCCTGGGCGTGGAGACTGCAGAGCATCAAGTGTGTAAATTAAGATCTTCCAAATAAGTCTGTGAAGTGTTGGCAAAGGTTGTGCTATAAGGCTGAAATGTGCTGCTAAACATTTCTTCCTTTAAAACTAGGAGCTACTGCATGTTTTAAACTAAAATATGGCTGCTTTAGACTGACTCTACACTGATGTAAACTGTTGGAAAACAGTATTGATTAATTTAGATTAAATCAGTGCAAAATCAGAGAGAACAGGCCCACATATGAAATACAACTACTGTGCCTATGCGTACATTAGCAATGCCACTCAAATATACAGTTTGTCAAGGGGTTGTGGTATATGTCAGCATCAGAACCTAGCAGAGTCCAGTAAGTGCAGATTTCTACATAGTGCTGAGGTTCAAACTGTGTTTTTCAGAGGGTGGTGGTTTTTTTCCACTCTGGGTAAATTTTTATCCTTGGAGGCATTCAGAAGACTCGACTCCAAACAGGCCCCTGAGCAAGCTGATCTGATTAGACCTGCTTTGCTCAGGGGGTGGGACTAAATGACCTTCAGAGGTCCCTTCACTTCCAACCTAACATATTTTGCAATGAAAACACAGAGGAACGGCCTGGTATGTGATACACATGTGTACAAGTGGCTCTTGAGGTGAAGCGTTAAGTCCCTTACTGTACATTGTCTAAAAGAATCATTTGAGAGCTGCAGGAAGTAAAGGGCGTAAGATGTGTGTGGGATCATTAGACTGTACTGCAGAGTCTTTTTTTTCCTTTTAAAAAAAGCCATAAAAATTGCACAAGTCAGATTAGTGGAAGCCTCTGCACGCCTGAGGAGGTATCCAAGAGCAAATAAAGCTTGGAGGAGCCATTTCCATACTTCCCTCCATGGACCATCGTGCAGGCTGCAGGATATAGGATGTGCCGTGTGTTGTTGGACACAGCAGGAGAAAGAGATGGTGCCGAAGAGGGCTCCTTTGATTTCAGTGCTGTCTCTGCATCCACTCTAAACCATCATCATGTTCTTGCAGATCACATCTGGAACAGTAGCCATAGAAAACCGCCTTTTGTTTCCACTGAAAGCGGAGGCAGGTCCTGAAAGTGAACCACCTAATGCCAGCTAAATTAAGAGGAGGAGAGCACTTGGAATAATTCAACGAACAATAAGTGGGCAGCAATCTAGAAAACATTAATTCATTTTATGTGTTCAACATATTTGCTATGATATTTAATTACTGTTACGAGAGCTTGGAAAATCTGAAGGCAAGTACACTTTAATTCACAGTAAGTGAACACTTTTATTTATGTTGAAAAGGGCCTTGCTTTTCTCTTGATTGTGCTGGCAGAAGGAAGGTGACAGAAACAAGGGGGCTGCCTCCTTCCATCACAGCAAAGACTTTATTTTCTCAGAGCCTTAGTTGCAGGCTTCTTAATTTTTTCTGTCGGAAGAAATTTCATTTCACTTGACTTAGGTCACGACTACCTAAAAATTTTGAATAGGCTGACGTGAAAGAAATGTGGTATTCCAAGCTAAGGCAGCCTATCTGAAGATCTTGCAGTGGGGACACAATTCGTAAGGGGCCTTTTCAGCCTGGGTGAATGAAAAAATCAAATCTGGCAGTAAATATCAAGGTCCTTTGGTCTTTTTTTTGTAACTTATTAACATATAATGGAATTTACTCCTGCAACTAAAATAAATGCACTTGGGAAGCAAAATGGCTTTTGGACTGTAGTTTGCCAAGCACAGAACTAGATTTAATCATTGGGATACAGAGCTTACTTTCTTTCTTTAGGTTAAGCCTAAGAAGAGACAAAGGGAAATATTTGTTGGTTGACCTCTGGCCCCAATACAAAATATAGAGAGAATAGTGATGAGTCTCCAAAGCCTGTTGGCATAGTAAAGTGCTTGGTATTCTATGAAAAAACCATCATGTATTCCCTAAATAGTTCATTTTGTTTTCTAAAGTTCTGAAAAACTCGCTTTATTGAAATGCATGTTGTTGCATCGATTTTTCTAAAATACACCTTGTTATCTTTTCTTTGGTAATTGGTGACTGGTAATGACTTTGGCAATTTAACATGTTCTTGCAGACACTTTTCCCATTCCCCCAGATAACTGAAGTCAAGAGAGAGGGCCTGTCTGTCAATCTCTGATGCCTGTCAACCTGCTTGATTGACGGGTTTTGGTCCCACAATAGAGACCATTTCTGCAGCCCCCATTCTGTTATTTTCTTCTTTCTTAATACTTGAGGGGGATGGTGTTTGCTTTGTAATCTGTGTTTAAAATCCAACTTGGAATGAGGCCAGTTCCTAAGAAATTATCACAAAGTCTTGTTAGCTTTGCATCAAGAAAATTCTCTGGAGAGTTTCATAAGCTGTGATTCCACCTTCTGAAATTACCTTTGCTCAAAACCTAAGCTTCATTGTTTCTCCAGAATCCCCTTCAAAATCCAACAAAGAAGCTGTGAGGTCTGCCTAATATGTTTTGATACAAGAAAAGTCATTTGTTCATGCTTTGCTTTATTTAGGAAGTTCTTGCTCATGGGATAACTGGCGTAGAAATATTTGTGTGTAAGGAAGGTGGGCAAAATGTGTGAGACTGGGAGCAGAGAAGGGGAGGGACATTTGCATTATGAGGTAAATCTCTAAAACAGAAAACAAGGAAACTTCTAGAGGAAAGAGCAAACATGTTTACTAGTTAAAAAGGAAAATAATGAATCTGTCATTTTTCATCCCCAAAATCATGCTTTCTTACAAGCATTCTAATCAACCTGGTGTTAATTCAGTTAATTGTGAATTAGGATTGGTATTATTCATTTATTTCACATCCACTGTTTAGAGGTTGAAGGCGCTGTTATGGACAGGAAATAGAAATAGATGGAAGTAGACCGAGTGTGTGGATGTGTGTATGAATATCCATTTCTGTTACACAATATGGACCTTGAGATCTTGAATCACGTTCTTGCTGTATAAATTGCTGGGCACCCTCCGTTCTTTAAATGCATAGAGCACTCAGTGGTTCAAAAGAAATAGTCCCCTCTATTGTCAGTTAAACTACTGGGATGGTACCTCTGCTGCAGCATGTGCTAACCCGGTACATTTTGGCCACATGAACTGGTGATGGTACGTGGGCCGACAGTGGTAGAAAAAAAAGAAATAACAGGTGCAACTGACGTGCTAGCAGGTATTTACAGGGGTGGGGGCAAAGCAATTATGGAAAAATGTATAATCCTTTGACTTTTTCCTGAGGTCTTCGTTTCATGAATGGCTACATAACATATTCTGTGCATCAAGGAGAGAAAAACACCCCAGTATGATGTGAAGTGTTTGAGTGATAATACGCTGTGCATCTTGGGTCTGTTTAGCTGGTTGTGTTTGGATGTTGCTAACCTATTTTTCCAAAGAGTTACAAAGACTAGTTCAGGATAAAAATGAGCTCATTCCCCACAATGCTTTCTACATAAAGTGGCCACAAGCCTCTACATCAGGGAACGCAGATAGCACGTAGGAATGACAATTCTATGGAGCTAAGAGAAACCACATCTCCACTGTCATTTCCTTTTCAGGGGAGTTCTTTTCTGTCTCTGCTGAACCATTCAGAATGTATAGTTCAGGAAAAGTGTAATTTTCTGAGCTTCAGAATAGGGGGCAGTAAGGTCACAGTATTCCTTGAACACTTTTGTTCTGTTATTGCTGGAGTACGTAGTGTTAAAATGATTTAGACTGACTACATCTTTGCTTTGGAATCAGGACTTACCTCATGTAGTATGTAAGCTGACTGTTGTACAACCTCTGCTTGTCGCAAGAGACGTAGCGGTGGACAAGGTGTAGAAATTGTCTGTACCCACATTAAATAAGGCCATTCTGAAACATGTGGGTGGTACTTTTTAAAATGTCTTACAAACCATGTTATGCATTTAAAATATATCCCACTGTACAAAGAATGGCAAAAATACAATGTGTGCTTTCTCATTTGAACTCAGAGGAGAAGGTGACAGATGCAGACAGAAACACCTACCATGTGGCTTTCTTGCACTCATGGGAACCTGGAGGAAAAGTCTCATTTGTGCTGTCAGTGATGACAGACTTGGTACCAGCCTGATGCACCAGGTTTGTGGAGATGACCATCTTTATCCTTATACAGAGGGCTACAACATACGCTTTCTACACCTCTGGAGTCTCCATACTCCTTCCTACACTGAGCAGGTAGAATAGTTTCAGAGGCCAGATTCTCCTCTGTCTCAAATTTCTGGAACAATCACTTGGCCTGGCATGGCTATAGTCTCTAAATTATGTCCGAGTCATCACAACGTCACTGGTGCTACCAGCCCTTCATTTGCAGACATTTTCTTTATCTATAGCAGTATCTCTTGTGTTATGCCCTATGGAATTCTATGTGCAATTTCATTCTTTTCTCAACCCCTCTTTTTTTTTTTTTTTTTTAAAGATTGCATGAAAGGTACTAGTTGCTTTTCAGATTTATTTGTCATGTTCTTGTATTCCCAGATGCAGAAAGTAGGAACTCTTGTTTTACTCCCTATGCAGTTTGTTGTTTTGTATAACTGCATGAAATCTTTTTCTTTCTGAACTAGGCAGATTCAGTTTCTAATTATGTCATCTTGTTAAATTCTTGCTGTCCTGACACCATCTTTGTGACCTGTCTTTGAATTCTTTCTCTTCCTACTGTATTATTTCTGAGATAAAGCAAAGAAAAATGAAACCAGGATTCTGGGCGAGGCCATACTATTTAAGTGGCAATAACATTAGCACTGTTGGTTTCTCTCTCATTCTGGGTGGATCTCAACAATTGTTTTGCTTTTCTGATTGTGCTGCACTTCAGCAGAAGACTCAACGGTTTCCCCATAGTGGTGCGCAAAGCTGTTGCTCTCAGTTGAGAGCTCTGAAAGGTAGAATGAAAAGGCGAATGTGTAATGTTAAAAAGATACAGAAATGGGTGGTAAGGAGCAGATGTACAAGAAAAGGATCCAATTACAGGCTTTTGTCAAAAGAGTTCATGAAGTTAGCATAGGTCCAGAGAAGCTGGGAGAAAGAAGAAAGAAAAATAGCTGGTAAGTAAAGATATTAACATGAGAAAGTATGTGTCTGTTCTCTGAATGTGATTGGTAGCAGTTAGAGCTTCGGTATCTCACACTGGAAAGTGGTACTTGGTCTAATACTGGCATCTTTACCAGTGTGCGGCGATGTGACTGGTGCACTGTGATAGGCCTTATCATGCCTGGATGTGACTGTCTAGCTCTTAATCGATCTACTGAGGTTTTATATAGGTAACCAGAAGCCTGCATCGAATTCCATAAACTGACAGCCCTCAGTTCTGAAATAACTCTGTAAATTACAGCAGTTTAAGTTAAATCAATATGTTTTATAAAATTCAGCCTTGGCTAAACAACTGTGACAGTTTATAGCAACCTGAACTTCCGATGAACCTACCCTATGTAGAAATGAGATGTCCGATGTCTTTGTAAGCTTCTCACGCAACATCTTTCTCCGCTCTGGCTCGATGCTCTGCGTCTTATGTTTATTTCTGGCAGAAGGTGTGTTTAACGTTCTGATTGTCACTGTGTGGAATATGATGATGGAAGCCCTGAATTTGCACACAATGAATATATTGATAGATTTATCTCATTTACTATACTTATCTGTCATGCCTAAGGGCACTAATGAGTTGTTTTCAGGAACTAATGAGAACTGTAATGGCTAATGGATGTTTACAGCATCACTGTAACTTCAGTTCCTTCAAGTCTTTAATTGGCACCATCAGAGTCTTTAATTACATTGCATCAGACAATAAAAATCTCAGAGAAATCAATGAGCAGAAGTTGGTGATCCTGCTGGAGTGACCAATTGCTCTGATGGATGATTTCTTTGAATGCTATACTCTGAAGTAATAAAGTCCTTTGAGAACTAATTTTTAAAAAGAACTAACTCAAACCCAGATTTTTGCTTTTTGTTCTTTGTTTCCCATTAATTCAGCTGTGAAAAGAAAAAGTGACACTGCTAAGTTCTTTTAGATATTTTCAAACTGTGTTCATTTGTAAAATAGGAAATATTAACTGGGAAAAAACAGTGTTTCCTTTGTTCATAACAGTCCTGTTTTTTTTTTTTTAAAAGAAAGAATATGGATTCCCTGCAGTACTGGCACACCAACACACACCACCTGTATCTTATCGAGTGACAGATACAGCCAGTAAGATACAAAAGATGTTCCCTCCAAACCATCTTGTTTGCCTGTCTCCTGATCATTGTTTCTTCTGGAGAGCTGTATTTTCATGTTACAAACTGTATCACAATATAGTCTGGCTTACCTGACCCATTAAACATTTTCAGAGGTGTCTCTGTGGTAAAAGAGGTAAAAACAATGAAGCTTGGGGTATTTTTCTGGAGGGTTGTGCCTGTTTGATTACTTTCTCAATAGTCCTAGCATCTACTCACCCTTTTAGGGCTGCATATTCCTTTACATGTGCGTTTGAAAGATACTTGTAAACACCATTTCTTGTCTCAGATTCACTGCAGAATTTGTGTGTGCTTCTTACTGTAGGTTGGGATGTTCAGGTGAAAAGGGAATACTGGTGATTGCTTTCTGGGTTTTTTTTCCGCACTATAGAGTTGTCTTCCCTTTGAATATGAGTGTTGGTGGACTATTGAGTCTCTTCACTTTTTCTTCCTTCTGTGCTATCTCTAAGTTCTTCCATTATTTCTTTGGAAAAGTACTCTTTTCTCTTGCTTGCCTAACAGGAGCAGTTCTTCTGGGCAGTTACCCATCTGTCTTCTCTCCCACAATGAGGAAATGAGATAACAACTTATTGTTCTCTGCCTGATGAACTCTTGCCATATGCTGGCAGATGCTCCAGCACGACAACTGGCCTAGTGGTACTGATGCACAGACTTTTTTTTTTGCTTTGTAATCTGATATAAATGCCCCAACCAGTATCTTCAACACCGATCTGGAGCTAGAGTTCTGCCTTCTGATTTGTGTTGGGTAACAAATGGTCAGTGAACAGCAGCAGCTTTTTGCTGTGGATAGAAAAAGTCTACAATTTCAGTACCTCACATAATCCTTCTTTCCTTACTCTCCTCTTCCTCCAATGTTTTTGAGTGTGCAGATGTTTCCTAGTTGGTTATTATTTAAGTGAGCAGCTTCTTGCTAACATGTTAATTAAAACTCGCTGTCCGGAATCTCTTGGTACAATTTGCAGTGTAATCTGTAGCCTCTAGTGCATCATTGTATCTCTATTAAAAGGAATTCTGTGTAATGATGCTGGGATTTAATTAGTTTCTTTGCCGGTGTTGTAAAACATAGTGATAAATGAGCTAACAGGTCCATGGATCATTATTCTACTAGAGATGAGCTTATTAGCTGATTATGAATCATTAACAAAGTCTACATGGGATTTGCTTATCTAATTCAACACAATTTTGAACATTCAATACTCTACATTCATTTCTTTCAACTAACAACGTAGTATTTAGATTGTAATCTTTGCATCCTTTATTCAGGGAATTTTCTTCTTTAGTGTTGAATTCTAATTGTATTGCAAGTGGGAAGGCTTCGTGTCCATCTGTGATGAATGCAAAGCTGTGTTGTAAGGTTTTACACAACTGCATATTTTTTCATTTGGTTTGGAGTATGTCTGTTTATTAATCGCCTGGTGTTGCAGGAAAGAAAGAAACTAAGGCCTCACTCAACTAACATTTCTTAAACACTCACTACCTAGAGAAAAGTGAAATACCCTGCAGCTGCTAGACCTGATCATGTCGCAGGGGGCATGATCACACCACAGAGTTTTCAGTCTGGGGCTGAGGGTGGGCTGTGTAGCACCAGTGCAGTTTCAGAAATCGTGCATATTTGTAACACAAAAGTGTACTGCATGGCGAATACTCACTTGAGAGATTTTTTGAGAGTGAAATATTCAGAAATTTGGCACTGTGAGTTTATCTTCAAATAAATAAGACAGAATTTCAGAAGATTTTTCCACTTCTCATTGAGTGTGTCTTTAAAGTACAGTCTCACTGTACTTGACCTCCCTGATGCTTACCTTTTTAGCCAAACAACTCTTGGTTAGATAGACTCTAAGCTATTTTTTTGCTGTGCCCTAAGGTTAATTTGAGGTTATTGTAATTCAAGAACAAACATTTTCTGTCCTGAATTTTGTTAACTCCTTGTTTTTAAACAAATTTGTGAAAGGATATACATGTACTAGAAGTGAGAACATGCCCTGTTTTTATGTTCAGTTGTGTCTCCCCTTCAAATTTAAAATACGTGCAATTAATGAAGCTAAGGAAGCATCTCTTCCCTTCCAGTGCATCACAGGACCGTAGCAATGAGTTTGTGTTGAACTTCTGTGATACCACACCAGCAGAGAGGGATCATGCCGGGATGGTGACATCAGGGAAGAACTGTGTGTGATTTCCCCAGAGCTCTGTTATGAGCGCTCCCAGCAAACGTGTCCCAGTTCACCTCAGCTATGAGACTGGTGGTCAAGGAGCAGTGTCACAGGCAGGCAGGGTGCATCGCCAGACTCTATGAAGTTTCCTGTGAGGGCTCTGTTAGTCAGAAAGAAGGGATTTCCTGATATTTCTAGACTCCTTTTGGACTAGGTGTGTGAGTACTGCTGGTTGATAGGTTCCCTGGTGAGATTTGAGCGGGTTTCTTACAAAATAATGAAGTCTGTAAGTTTTCGGCTGAGAAAATGGACTGTTGCGGTGTGTATATTAAATAAGAAGCTAAAAAATAGGAAAGCCTAACATGATAAAAATTCCTATGCGTCAAATGCTGGATGTGGGCTGCGGAAGGAGTCCAAGCAAATGCTCTGTAGAAGATCTAACTGTAACTTTTCAGCTTTGTGCAATGTGAAACTAAAAAATGATAGCAGCAGCTTAGTTATTAATGGAGGTGAATACACAAATGTCATTTGTTTTTGCAACTTCATTGATTTTTGAACCAGCAGAAGAGAAATAAGTTTCATCTCTGTCCATTTGTCTAAGCTCTTCAAAGCTTCTTCCCTGGAAGCTACCTCCTTTCTGTCGCCCAGTGAGTAACACTTTTCTGCATACTTCATACTCTGGATATGTCTTTAGCCAATTTATTGCTATCATTGTTATCCGTATTACTAATTAAGAGTCATTTGTACAAATAGCTAGTCTGTATGCAAATATTGTTGTGCATTCCTTGTTTCTTCCAAGCATATTTTATCTTTCAGATCATAGTCCTTTTAGTGCAACCATAGCTATTTCCAGTGTTCTCACTGTGATTTGCACAGTAGTAGGCCATTGCTGGATGTGTGTTCCAGAGGCTACGGCGGCATCAGTGTCAGTAGTCTTCCTCATATAAGTAGATGGGACAGAAATTAGGTTTAGGGCAGCTCGCTGTTATTAGCCAGAATGATCCTGCAGTCACTGCAAAAGGATAAACTAGCGAAGTTATTGATGAACACATTAGCAATAGCAATCAGCAGGGTAATATTGTACTGACAGTTACCAATCTGCAAATGAGGAGCCACTGTTTGTAAACAGAAGGTATATCCAGCAGGTGCGTGTCCATGATTCTCAAGCATCCCGGTACGTCCATGGAGTATTGACTTGCCTGTGCTGTGCTTTAGGTGTTCTTATCCTGCCTTTGACCCACAGCTGGAGAGAAACGAATATTGAGAAATGTGTATTTAGTCTTCTCTGTCCAAGGTCTCCTTGACTTGAGTTCTACATAAGGATACTTCTGAGTTCTTTTTGGAAGGCAGGCTCTTTTGCTGCTCTCAAAAATGTAGCTGTCATTGAAAATGACCTCTGTGGAATCTGCCTAGTTGCTTCTGCGCAGGAGACTGTTAATAATTCTTCAGGAGAAATCTTGGCAATAATGTAAAAAGATAATGATGGTGATGGCAGAGTTACTGCCATCATACACTGTTCCATAAATACGGAGTTAAAAAACCAGGATGTTCCTCAAAAATTGGCAGCTGAAAGTGGATACAATTTTCTTGTGATTCTTGCAGGATTCCTCTCTTACGAGTATACTATTTACAGAGCCATTAGTTCTAATCCTTTCTGATCTTTTGTTTATCGTGTCAGAGGTAAATATTACTTGGTTTGTCCCTGTGGGTGCAAAGAGCATGCTATTTTTGTTTCTATGTTATTTTCTTTCACCGAGACAACCTGTTATTCCTTCCTTTGAAAAAGATTTATAAAATGACAGATGAATTTCCAGGAGCAGTAATATTTCTTAATAGTTAGGGAAACAGGTTTGTATTGCAGAGATGCAGCCATGAAGAAAAATAGGAGAATTAGAAAGACATGGTTTAAAATATGACAGGACAGTAACATCGAGTGAAATACTAGAAATTTTCAATATCGTTCATGGTGCAACAGGAAAAGTTGATTGTGTAAACATATACCCTTTAGTTTCTGTTTACAAAGGCATAATACCTTTTCAGTTGCATGTTATTGTGATCATGAATTACAGTATTATGAGCTGCACTTAAATCTTTTTATAGTTGTGACCTGATATTATACAATAATTTATTAATTTTAAACCACTTATTCAATTTCCAAATAGAGCTAATTTTATAAAATAACCTAATCTCTTTTATTTGAGATTTTTATAAACAATAAATTGGTTACAATGTCAGTATTAAAATATTCAATTGTATTCTTTTCTAATTAGGATAAAATACTTGCTCTCTAAATTAATTTTTTCAACACAGCAATGTTAATATTTATTTTGAGCAAAATACTTGAATCCTAAGAATCATCATGAATAAAATTTTTCATATCAGTCTCTGTACAGCTCGGAAAGCGATGAGAATGTTTATTTTGTAGAACACATACCAATTTCATAAGTGGTAGGATATGGACATCAAAATGAATTGAAACAAAGCAGGTTAGTTATTCAGGGGCCTCAGACTAAAATAAGTTAAGTCACAAATAATGCATCATGTGTTCTCATTATAACCTGAATGTCCCTAGATTACTGTGAGTATTGCCCCTCGCTCTTAGGCCAGTATTTTCTGTCTGGTTAGAGGTTTATTTTCCTTTTCAGTATCTATGTTGCTATTTTCAAAAACAAGATCCCTTTTTAGATACACATTAGTACCTTGATAGGGATAAATCTGTGTATCTGCTATCAGAGTACTGATTTCTGAGTTTTGTAAAGGTCGCATAAAATGTGGTTAGGCAACATCATTCTTTGAAGATCGTTATTACTACCTCTATAAATATATATAATAGCCAACAGCAGAGAAAACTAACTTTTAGCACAACATTTACAAAGCTTTATCTTCTCAAGGTGATGCCCTTTAATAAAGGACAATGCATGGTTCTTAGTTCAGCAGATCTGTCAAGTCAGAGGCAGTCATTTGATTTCACTTTTATACATATGCTTAGGTGTTCAGAAAATTACTGTATGAAGAAGAGGATTCCTGAATACTATAAGGCTAGGTCAACAACAAGGAGGTAGATTTCCAAATTCTTACTGTTGATGTTTTCTGTGATCTGACTTTTATTCCGACTTTGACTTACTTTAAAGTAAACAGCAACATGCACAAATATGAGTGCTGTTACACATCTTTTATTTCCGTTTAAAGGACTTGTTCCTTGCTTGGAGTTCTCCATGTACTGCAGATGAAACAGTTCTGCTAAATGTTTGCATTTTTGTCTCTTGCAAGAGGAAGAGGCTAGTTTGCGTTTTTTGGGGTTTATTTTGGTTGGTTTCTTGTTAATTTTATTAAGCATCTTTGAGTGGGCTGAGTAGAAGCAAAACTCAAGTATAATTTACTCTGCCTAGTGTTTGGGAAGTTCTCTGTGTCATCCATGTTTTGTCTTACTGATCGTACAGAAGAAGATGCTTCTACGGTAGCAGAAGCCAGCAAAGTAAGTCTCAGTGAGTAAAGGGACAAATTTAGTCAAACCATTGTTAGTTCCAAATAATCTCATTAGAATGACATACAAAAGAACATGGTGGGTTATTCATTGTTTGTCCCTGTACATGAAAGTTTAGCATCATTTTTAAAGATCTGTTGTAACACAAAAGCCATTATGGACTTGTTGCCTGAGTTACAAGTTCTCTGATGTCTTTGACTAGTCTAGTCTAGATATAGACATCTTTATTATGTTGTCTTCTGCCTCCAGAGGTTTGTGTCTTGCTTGTAAGTAGTATCTCTTTTCTCCTATGCAGCAATTTTTTTTATTCATCTATAATCAAAATACTGGATACCCATACGCCAAAGCATGTGTTCAGACCCAGACAATATTGTCTTTGTTGAGTATGGAGGCGTCAGTCTGTGCACGTGTATAGGTGACCTACCATGCAGTGTTGTGTGTGTGGTCTAGCACAGACCCGAGGAAGGGTTTCATGTGCACAGTTCAATGAACAGGTGTATGTAAAGTGTGCTGCCCTGCTCCATCGTCCGAGATTCCATCCTCTGTTCTGAAGCTTTCTCTTTAAAAGCTGGTGTCATCAGAGGCATGGATGGATGGGTAGTAGCATATGGAGCTCTTCTTTTCTTTTTTTTTTTCTCTCATTGAGGATGCCCCGGGAAGCGAGGGAGATTCGACTTCCTCAGTGCCCGCATCTTTGTCACACTGTTGGGGCAAATCAGGCCACGACGCGCTGTGTGTCTGTGTCACATCAGGTTGTGTCAAGGCTGTGTAACATTGAGCTTTGTTTGGGTCCTCACAGACAGTGACTCGGATCAGGAGAAGAGCAGGCCCATGGCAGCTCGGAAGTGATGAGTGCTGGGTTTCCTAGAGCTATACTGGATGTGCTTCTCTCTGCAAATATGGTGGGAAAACAAGTCCCAGGTTTCTTAGGTTAAGAGCTACGGGACTTAACATCTTCCTTTCTTACAGTGTTTATCTGTTCTGTGACACGTGCGTAGCTTCCTACATCGATCAGCCTGGAAAGCCAGAGCTGCCTTTGGCTTTTCCACTCCAGTTTTATCGTCCTTAGTTTTCTGAATTCCAAAGATACTCAGAAACGCTTAGACCAGATAATTGTTTCACAGATATCAGGCCAAATCCCTGAAACTAATACTTAGTTTGAATTCAGACATTACTCACGCAAAATTCTCAGTGAAGTCAGTAAGGTTTTTGTTGATTTGAGAGAATTTGGCCCAGTGTTTTTAAGACTTAACTCATATTGTGGCTAATGTCAGTTGAAGGAATTGAGGTAAGCCAAAGCCCCCACGTGAACTTCACACACGTGTGTAAGAAGAAAAAAGGAGGTTTGCAGCTGGGTCCAGCTGACAATCTTAGAGCATTTTATGTTTTTTCATTCATGTTTTTACATAATCATGAAGTGTCAGAATCTGAAACATAGTACTGTCCTTACCTTAAACTAGAGCAACTCAGTGCCATAGAAATAAGCAACAACTCAGTTCCAGGCTTCTTATTGTTGAACTGTAATGTGGTTTTTCCCCAGGAATCATTGAATCCTACATGTGGGTTTTAATTAACTCCAACAGGTATTTAATGGAGATTTAATAAGACAGTTATTGTATGTTAATTAAATGTCAACTGATTGCTAAGAGGTTTTTGCAATTATTGAAGTTTACTAATTATCTGATAGATAAATCAATTTTCCATGTGAATAACTCACATCTATGTAAGCAATAAATATGCTGGTCGGTAATGTATATTGTCATATTGAAATGAGATGTGCTGTGTTGAATAAGGTCCCTGCCTCCGTCTGGTTCCCCAGTCTCAGCCCGGGCAGCATTTCCTGCAGAAGGTGGCCCGCCTGCGGGCACAGCGGGTACAGTGATTGGACCTGGGGGTGCCAAGAGCATCTGTGTGGGACTGGACCGGGACCACAGTGGTAGCTCATCTCTCCACCCTCCCCCCAGGGTTCAAATGAAGATGTCCTGTAGGAACTCAAGAAACGATCAGGTCTTTCTCTTCTCTTCAGAACAAAGTCTGCGCTGTGATGTAGACTGGTTTTCCTTTGTGGGCTGAGAATGAGCGCTCTGGAACAGGAGTTTTGTTTTCAGAAACATTTTTGGCATCAAGCATGCATTCAGACACATACAAATGCATCAGTACATTCTGTGTATTACCGATTATTAATCAGTACTCAGTGTATTAATGAGGAAAGTAACTGTAATCAGCTCTGATTTATGCAAATTAAATACAACCCTCAGACTCTTGGTCAGTTGCCAGGACAGCCTGCATGTGGTTAGAGCATGGATGGTGCTTTTTGTTTTTTGTTTTTTTTAAATAAAAGGAAACAAAAAGGAAAAAGGTTCTTGCTGCTAATAAAAAAAAATATTATAGGTCTCTGATGAAATTCTCTTCTGACAGTCCTGCTTAAGTCCTAATTCATTAAATAGATTACACCTGATAATGCAGCTTTTACAGGTGGTTAATTTGTCAGGCCACCTGAGAGATGCAGACAGTTGCCTTAGAAGATAAAAGTTTAGATTTTGATGTGGAACACTTAATACTGCTGTGTAACTAAGTCTGTGCAGGAGTGTAGCACTGAAGTGGGACTGAGAAGTGCCCACCAGAACAGAAGGGATTTCTTCATTAATTATATCAAAACTAGCAGACTATTTGAAGATTTTGTTGGACTTGTAGAACCAGCTGAAGCAGGTTCTTATCTCATCTCAATTGCTTAACACGCCTCTAGGTAAAGGGCATGCTTTGGCCATCTGCAAGAATGGATCAGTTTGCCACAATTTACTTTTGAAAAGATGAAAGCAGGCTCTTAGAGTACCAGACTGCTTCATTTCCTCTAAATCCTGGTTACTCAAAATTAGAGAGAAATTCAAAGCATATCCTTCTCAGTCAGTGCTATGAAAACAGCAGACTCATCCTGCAGTGGAAAAGAATGGGGATGATGATGGTGAAAAGAACTACTACTCTCAGCCGATGCCAGACAAAATAACACCCATGACATCTGATGTCAAAAGGAAAGGTGCTGCTTTATTTGTACAGAAATCTTCCTGGACCTCGGCTTGGGTGGCAGGCATGCTCTATCCCGCTCTGTTCAGGATTAGTGGATTATCTCTGCTTCTCTCAGTCTAGGAATTGAGCACAGCTGCCCCAGGCCCTTTGTCATGGAGGCTTTTTACGTCTTTGGTATTCTCCAGTCCTGCTTCTCCTCCAAAGCCATTGTGCTCGTCACTTGCAGGAGACAATACCTTAGAGATTAAACCTAATCAATAATATGGTGCACAAGGGGGACACAGTGCTGTCGATGGCTAATCAATAAATGCTTCCTGCTGACTTCTGTGCATCTGGCATGTTCAGTAAATAAATCCAATCCCTCTGAAGATAATTTGGCCCCAGACCTACATGAATTATCTTTTTTTTATGGCTCTACCAGAGAGAGATTTAAAACTTGGACAATGTTTCAGCCAAATTAATCCTTCTCTTACGCATTTAGTAACTACTGAAATTGATAAAACATCCCTAAGAAGTTAATTTTCAATATTTTTCTACTTGAAAAATGGAAATTATTTAGCAGCTTCTAATAGAGAATTAAGAAAAATAGTTTCTTTTTTTTGCAGATACGTATGTATGAATCTTTGCAGTCTTCCTTGAGGAAACTGGTGTCCTACAGCCTGAGGAAAAAAAAAAGACCACTTTACAGGATGCTTCCATTTGGCGGTAGGCATTTGCATGCTTTTTTCTCTCTTGCCTATGTTGATTTCCAGTGTTTACAGTTCGTAAGTTTGAATTAAAAGCTATAGCCAAAATATTTAAATAACTACTAAGATACCCAACTGTAACCTAGAATCTCTTGGCAATTGACTCATTAAGATGCATTTCAGTCTTACAAATACATCTGTCCTAAAGAGTTTATTTTAGTTGTTATGCTAGCCTTGTCACTAGCTGTTGAGCTGTTGTTACTGTTTGAATGGAAGTATTTCTTAGCAGTTTGAATTTGCTTCATTCAAAGTAAACTCAATGGTCTGATTAGTTTCGTTATGCACTTAAGTGTTGAAAAATCTCTGCTATTAACACCCACCCATTCCGCTTGCCTTCAGTTCCATAGAGCAATTTGCTCTTCTTACTTGTCGTCTGGAATGAGGCTTTATTCTTGTCCTCTCTGCTGATGACTAACATCAGTTGGACTAGACGATCGTTTTGGGTCCCTTCTGACTGAACTACTCTGTTCTTTTCCAAGTAAGAGAATGAAAGAAGATGCCATATGAACACGGTGACTAACGTAGGTCACTAAAGTTCAGCAAACCCCATTTTCGCTCTGGGCTCTCCCTCTTGCAGTGAAGTTAGGTGCAATGATGTCTATCACAGGGAACTGTCTTACACCACCCAAAAATGCAACTGTGCTGTAAATGAGAATATCCGTCCTGTAGGTTGAAACAGGGATGCTTTTCCACTTCCCTTTATAATTGTGGTGTTTCCTGTGGGATAGGCTACAAGATCCTTTCAACCCATAGCATGCCTCTGTGCAGGGCAAGAGGAATTATGTCTGTAAATCTCTCTAGCCGCCAGCTGCCTTTCTAATAGGAGAAGACAAATCAGTTTTCAGGTTACAGATAAGGAAATAAGGTGTGCACGTTATGTTTTTCCAGGAACTGCGTCAGTTTACTCACTTGCACCTTTCCAGGAAAGTCCCTTGTTGCGATCTGCATTCATCTGTTACAGAAGAGCATTGGATAGGTTTTTCCTGAGGCCTTGACAGTGAATCTCCAGAGGCTACAGATGTCTACCCTGCAGTCACAGAAACGACTACAGTACAATGTAGATGTATCTGATACAACTTTAGGTTGTCTAGCTCAGGTAACAATCGTGTTTTAGTTGCCGTAGTATAAAGCCCAGACTGACCTGATTTTTCTTGATTGGATTTCAGTGGAGGTTAAGTGGCTCAATTCGAGCTATGCAATGAATACCTTCATGTATGTGAGCCTTATTGTAAAATATTTAAGGAAGAATATTGGGGGAGGGGTGGAAGAAGTCCTTGCAATGTGAGTGTCTGAAAGGCCTGAATATCACTTAAATATTTGAGCGATCTTTTATAGCAATGTTTCACCATAAGTGGACAGTTCTGCAGTGTCTTACCTTCATAAATCTAGTGCTTTTCAATAGCAACTGTTAACTTTATTTAATTTGTCTTAGGTTACTTTCCTCCTTAATTGGAAGAGTTTCTTAGTGCAATGTGGTAGCAATTCCCCTTGTCCAAAAATAGAGTACTGCCCATAGGCCGTTAGTTTAGGATATGGCATGATGGCATTCTCCTATGTTTGGGGCATTAGTAGAAATCTTTTCATCATTTGAATCATAGAATCGTTCAGGTTGGAAAAGACCTTTGGGATCATCGAGTCAACTATCAACCCTACTCTACAAAGTTCGCCCCTACACCATATCCCCCAACACCACATCTAAAGGACTCTTAAACACGTTCAGGGATGGTGACTCAACCACCTCCCTGGGCAGCCTATTCCAGTGTCTGACCACTCTTTCTGTGAAGAATTGTTTCCTAATGTCTAGTCTAAACCTACCCTGTTGCAGCTTGAAGCCATTCCCTCTGGTTCTATCGCTAATTACTTGTGAGAAGAGACCAGCACCAACCTCTCTACAATGTACTTTCAAGTAGTTGTAGAGAGTGATGAGGTCTCCCCTCAGTCTCCTCTTCCTCAAACTAAACAGCCCCAGCTCCCTCAATTGCTCTTCATAAGATCTATTCTCCAGGCCCTTCACCAGCTTCGTTGCCCTTCTCTGTGCTCGCTCCAGCACATTTGAAGTGTTCAGGGAGATGCTGCTGGATTTAAAAGAGGTTTCACACCTTTTAGTTGGATGGTGAAAATATTTGTGGCCCTGTGTAAGACAAAAGTCAGTCTTTTGGTTTGGACTAATACCTGTGAATATTTAGAAAACAGTTGTCCACTTTGATGTATTACGTGTTACTTTCCCTGAATCATTTGCAATTCCTGTGCTGCTGTTGGAATTCCAGATTTCCTCATAAATACTTCTCAGGATTGTAGTATAAAGACCAGCAAAATTTGAGCAACCTTAATCTCACAGATGTTTGTTCTCGCCTGTTTTAATAGCGATTTTCTTTACTTTCTCGTGTGTCTCTTTTCCCCGGATTGCCAGGTTCTTTCCTTTCTTCCCCATCCCAAGGGCTCACTTTGTGAGAGGCAGAATTGCTATCACAAGCAGAATGTGCAGGTTCCAACTGAGCGATGGAACAAATGCAGTTCAAACTTCGACCTTCTCCCTCTGCCTCTTACTGCCCTGGGCCATGTTCACATCTTGCTGGTGGAAACACGAACACAACTCTTTCGGTGGACCTGGAGAAACAGGGCCCCAGTCTGTGTGAACTGGCCCCACCTATCTATCAGCCCTGGGCAGAATGTATGTCTGGTAACTACCATTTTTGTGTTCCTGTCACGTTTCCCAACTGCCGCCTGTAGGTGGGCAGCAGGAATGGGAAGGAGCGAGTGAAGGACGTGCAGAGGCAATGGGGTTTGTGGAGACACAGGACAAACTCAAAAAACCTGACAGCAGACAGCTCCCTTTGAAAATGAACAACTCTGACAGGTTAAAGAGTCATTCATCCCAGGGACTGAACTGAACCATTTGGGGCTTATTTTTGTGTCCCCCTTTTTTGTGTTGCATTCTCATTGTACTACAGGAATGTGCAGTGAAGATGCTGTGAAGTGTAGAACCACATGGAGACTGGAGAGCTAGAATCCAGCTGCCTGGCCCTATATTGATCGAAGCTGTTAAGATGACATTTCTTTTTTGTGGGTGATCCTCAGGAAAATTCTGCACAAAAATACTGTAGCTTTTACTAAGATAATTTTTTAATTCAAGAGGAGCAACATGCTTTGGTTATAAGTGGCTTTTAAATTTAAGCCACTTTTCTCCTGACAAAGATTCTGTTTTTCAGAACAAAACAGTTATTTTTCTTATCTAAATGAAAATAATCCATAAAGAATATACTGAGGTTTATGAAAGGACATTTTAATAAGGCAATTCCAATCCAGTGAGTAGCATAGGACTGTGGTACCAGGAACAAATATGACACAGCTGCCTGTCGGGCAGCTTTTCTCCTTTTATTGGTTATTTGCCTAAGGAAACATTACTTACGGAATCATTTTTCTGAAACCTCTTATTTGGAACATGAGACAATTTACAATTTCTAAAGCAAAATAGAAGTTGTATGGGAAAAGAATACGGTAAACTAAATGGAAACTGAGTACCTGGGCATATAAGAGAAAGAAAACAAATCATAATTCTTCATTTTCTTTTAAGGTTTATGAAATTAGTGTGTTAACTCACATACATGTTTTACCTGTTGCTCTTTAAAAAATATTTTAGAGTCTACACTTGTCCATTTTTATTGGAGAATTTACATACACACAGGTGTATGCATACACGTACATGTGTTCATTCAAACTCCTGCTTCTCCTCCTGCAGCCTCGGTTTGGAGAAGTTATATGCCATTAGTATGTTGTTCACAATTGTAAGGAATGACGCAGGAAAAATAACTGCATTAATCTAAGATGCCTGTAAATGTAGCAGTAATTTAGCTCATAAATACAACAGAGCACTGGACACATGATCCACAGTCTTCTCATCTTTTACTGTTTGCTCCAGTGGCATCTTTGTTGTTCACCATTCAGGCTTTCTGTATGCTGAGCGCAAAATAGCTAAATCAGGAACTTGAGGCTGAAGTGAGAGGATGAATTCTAACCTCTCAGTCCAAGCCAGCCCCCAGTGATTGGTGAACCAACTCTCTGATTCTGCTATATCATAGCTTTCTTTTCTTTTGACTAGGCCATTGTCATATTGCTGTTGACCTCTAACCCTGCATACACAAACCTGAACTCTGGATTAGGCTTCCCAGGGAATAAACTATGGGCAAAGTTGAACTACTAGCTAGAATGAGGGGAAATGGTTCATGCTGCCATAGTAACATGACCTCGTACTGTCTGCCTGGAACAAAGACGGTTTTCTTGTCCTTTTTTCTGCCCCTGTGAGTGTTTAAGCCCCCCTGCTGTTTATCCACTTGGGAGGGGGATGAACGCTGTACACCACACAGTGAAAAAAGAGGTTACTCCCCCCTGCTTAAAGTAGAGCAGTCAGCTAGGAAACTGAGGAATCAGGGGAACAGAAAAAACGAAACAAAAAAACCCCAACAACCAAACCCTCTTCCCCCGCCCCCAGCCCCAAACAGGAGGTGGAGACCTTTTGGTCAATAATTTAACTTTGGAGTTTCACATCAGTACATGTGACTTTGGGCTCAAGAAGACTCCAGGCTATTAAATAGTAGAAGGTGGGAAAGGATTTAGGAAAATAATCAAGCCATCCTATGCGTATTTGTAGGCTCTTCCTTAGGCGTTGGCTATTGACCACTGCCAGGGGAACAGGTTATGAGGCTGCTGGATCTTCATCTAAACAGAGCTCAGGGGTGTTGCAGGAGTAACAAACGTAATTTAGGAAATACAATACAGGTTGACCCAAGCGATGATGCCTTTCATAACTTTTGCAATGTAGTGTCAAGTCATCATTGTCTCTGGAAGCAGTTCCCTTGATTTAGACCCAGGAACAATCAGGTAGAAAACAGTAATGCCTGCTTCAGCAAATGGCAACATCTCAAATTGATTGTTATTCACCTAATTTGCATATGTCTTTACATGAGGGGAAGGGTCAAGGAAGGAGGACTGAGTTCTGCATTTCATATTGATGATTATTAAATACTACTTTGTCACCAAATCGAGGCTTTTTCAGTAATACAAAAAGCATTTACAAGTGGTCTCCAGCAGCTTTACTTTTAAATCTCTGAAGATAAGCCTTAAAAAACCAACAAAAAAAAAAAAACACAACAAAAAACAACAACAACAAAAAAACAAACAAACAAACAAAAAAAAACAACAAAAAACCCAAACCAAAAAATACCCAAGTAAAAAAGGTGCTGGACGGGGAATGACAATTTTGCATGAGTGCCAATAAAATCATAGGCAGGTTTGACTTGAGTGTCTGTTGCCTTTGGTTGAAGCCCTTCCCAGCCGTGTGCTCTGACACTGTTAGAGACACATCTGGCCTCCCTTAAGTCCAACAGTGAGAGCAGAAAGCCCATTCTGACACGTCTGCTCTGTGTGCAGCACGGTCTCACAGAGCGAGGAATTGGTGACTAAAGAGATGCCTGGAGTGAGCTGCTTTAGTGAACGCTGGTCCCTTTGGTCAGAAGACAAACTTACTAGAATTCTGTAAAAACTCTAGTGGGGATTAATTGGTTCTGTGGACTTTACTAACAGCTTTTCACATAAAGAAATGCTGTGCAAAGTTATCAATCTATTGTCTTTTTCTCTGTTAATTCTGCTCATAAAGACTCTGTGTCTCTTTAAATTGCACATGGTAGCTCCCGTCATATACAATGCATAAGCCATTGTGTGAACCAGAACTAAGCCTATTGCGTATGTTCAGCAAGCCCAGTAAATATTTACATTTCTTACGAAATTCTTACAATTTTTTAATTTCATAATTATTTTCTTTCTTCACAAACTGCTCATTTTTCTCTGCAAAATAAATCTCTGAAAAAAGAAAAGAAGCGTGGAATAAATAACCTGCCTGCATTTGCAGCATTTCATCTTGGAGCCAGGAGAGTCTGTCCTGTGGCTGTCGCACCTTACGATGCTTCCCTCTGGCCAGACACAACCCTCCATAAGCGTGGGAAGGCAAACTTAACAGCTGAAACTTTGTGAACTCCCTGCTCTCCCCAACCCCACAAAAGACCTCGCCAATAAACCCAAGGCTTTCTGTGATTGGAAGCTTCCCCCCTCCCAGTTCTGTTTTTCTGTTTGTGTGTGTGACCTCCGTCTCCCTGCCCCTACCATTAAGGTCTGCTTGTTATCGGCAAGACCCCTCTCTTTCACCCTGGGTTTCTCTGCAGAGATTATAGTCTTCCCAACACAATGACTAACTATAACATGTTAGAAGAAGATAGTGCTAAGAAATGAGGGGAAGAACTTCAAAACCTAATTTTGAAGAGTTTTCTATTTTTTTAATGGAAGAGGAGTTGGATTCTCTTTCCTGCTTTTGAGTGTGGGCCTCACTTATCACTTCTCGGACTCTTCCCTTATCATCATCTTCTTTTGCAGCATTTGGTGGTTCTGCAGTAGGCCATACCAACGCTATCAGTGGTCAGCTGGGTGAAGGGGAGTAAAGAGATATGACTAATTTGTGCCAAGACTTACTTTGGGGAGCAAAGGAAGGTAGCCCTTTTAGGGACTCTCCAAATGACCTAGCCCATTTTCTGTCTCTCAGCTTTTGTTCTATCACGTTGTCACTTCCCACTCCTCTTTAAAGTGTGTGTTAAGATGGAGTATTGCATCCTTTGCCATCCTGCAGCAATAGAAAGTCTCCTCTGGGGTTCTCAGAAGAGCAGCTTCAAATTATCCTCTCATTAGTGATGATACATCCCTTTTGAACACTGTGCCATTCCATCGTACTGTTCCAGCATTGAACATTAGGAGATAACTGCCTTCACAACATATGTCATTACTCATTAAGGGACCCTTCTTGGATTATGGCTGAGGTTTAATGTCTTGTTAAAGATGTTTAACACTTACAGTTTTGTTTTTAATTTAGGAAGCAGCATGATCAAAGTGTGCCCTGAGAATTTCACTCCGATTTTGTGAAATTTGCAGGTTGGCCTGTTCAGAGGAGGTGATCCTTAAATTGAATTGCAGCCCTCCAAGGCGTGTTTGGATGTCAAGCACTGCCATGATCTGACATGTTAATGGCTTTGAGAAAACAATGTGTTTCAGAGGTAATTGCTGAAGCAGTGAGTTCCCAGCAATATTTTACTTAAAAGAAATGTGCTGCTTCTCCACTGTGAGGAGTGGAACAATGACACTGAACAACTGAGTGATACAAATCTCTGCTTGCCTTTTAATGGTCATTAAATTCTTCTAATAGACTGGAGCAGGACCTCTGTCCCATCCATTGTTTGGAGCTGAGGATAGCATTAGAATCAGAAATGATGTTGCTGTTGTAACTGGACTTCAGAATTTATTTTATTAAAACAAGAAATATTTTAAAACTCATAGCATAGACCTGAAAAGAACTCCCTGAATTAAAACCTCACCATTTGGCTCTTCCGCTGAGGGTCATCTTCGGTTTTACCAGATGAACTCAACCAGGACAATGATTCGTAGCAATCCTGTTGCTACACGTTCAATGCTTGTCTTTTAATTAACGTGCAAAAGAGACATGGGCGGGAATAGCCATTTTTTCAGGCGGCTAAGTAGGATGGTGAGGATGGGAAAAAGGGTAGGTATAAGCGAACAGGCTAGATAACATGAATGTGTACTGGTAAAAGGATGAATCGTCTAAACTTGACAATTTTAATCACTATAAAAATGGGTTTTAAAAGTTGTGAATCAGTCTTTGGAAAATACTTTTTAAAAGAATATATCATTGTTGATTAATCAGTTGAGAGCCAGGTTTATGTGGCTACATCTTTGCAGGGATCTACTTAAGCTGATAGATGTAGTCCTTGATTCTGTAGATTTTATTCAATACTCTTTCTGTATCTTACTGAACTGTCATTCTGAATTTCTAGGAAAAAAATTCATTCCTCAGTTCTGATAATTGGCAACAAAGACTATAGACTACAGGAGACTCCCAGTCGGTGACTCGTGGTTGTCTTCAGAAGGGTCAAGGCCTGATGATATGTTTAAGACTGCAACCCACGACCTCTGACATCCCCAAGGGCAAGTGGATGGTATCTCTTTTCTCTCTTGTAGCCTCCAAGTTTGCAGTGGACTGGCCAGCCAGGCTCGTCCTCTTCAGGGCTCCTCCTGATGTTAGGGGAGCTGCTGGTTTACAATTACTTTGCAGCAGTTCTAGGCATATCTTGTGTCGCTCGATATCTGAAAGTTATCCTGAGCACAGTAAGCCTGACAAAATCATTGTGGCTGGGTATCCTTGGCAAGGTTGACACGATGACAAGACAACAGTTACTAATCCCTTAAGCTTACACAGAAGGAATGGTGTGTGGTTCTTGATTGGGAAAGCAAAGGAAAGCTTCAAGTAGTTCCGTGCTGGCTGAGGAGCAGAGAGTACTCTTGTCAAGTGCTAACTGCTGAGCGTAGGGTTGCAGCCACATATCTAACTCATGCAAGCCAGTTGCCGAACATGTGAACCGTTGGGCTGCGTAATAAGCTTTTAATGTCTATGAGCACAGCATTTAGTTACTAAATATTCCTTCCACTTGTTGAAAACCTGTACAATCTTCTAGGCAGAGAGATAAACAGCCAGCCTGTGTGTCTTCAGATAGGCTCATTTGGGTGTAATATTTTATCATATGCTGCACCATGCACTTCAGTTTTTTACAGTGTAGGCTGCTGCACCATAATATTCAAGGGTCGGTATGTTAATATGTGTTAGTGAATGGGAAATTTTGGGGATATTTCATGGAAGTGGTCAGAAGGGAGGAAAACCAACATGTGTTCTATACTAGTGAGTGAGATGATCCAGGTGAGAGAAACTTACATTAGAGGAGTGAGGGCTATGATGTTCTATAAGTTTAGTTCTTTATATGACCCTTTAATTCCCCTTCTCTCCCAAGATTAGTTCAAGAGCTTGCCTTGCTTTCCTACCTGAGAACATCAGTGTGCTTCCTGATGTCACTTACTTCATTACTCTTTTGGCGGAGGTGATAGGTGAGATCACAGTGGATGTTAGGAGTTCTTCTTTATTGAGTCTGTAGTTGTTAGGTTGTAATAACAAGAATAGCTTGCTTTGTGCAGGGGGGTGTAATCACGTTTTCTCCCCAGTCTCAGGGAAAGCACAGTATCTAGCAGCTGCTTCTCTGATGTGAGAGGATCTGTTTTTTTAGGTTTTTACTTTCCCAAACATAATTAGAGTTTTTCCATGAAATCTCAGGATAAAAGTTCTGAAATGGCACTGCCACCATGCTCTTTGCCGTGCTTGCAGTGATTCTGACTTCTGTAAATGACACCATCTGGCATAAAAGTTTGCAGTACATAGTAAGGGGACACTGGGCAGAGAACATGGGAACAGACACTGCATCAGGCCAAAAAGTTGGCGTAGCTCGGAAGCCTGGCTGGCAGGTGAAGAGAGGTGATGTGTGTCTGCCCTCATGTCTCTGGGAGAGGAGTGAGCCCAAGTTTCAGGATTTATTACTTTGTAGGTGAACAAAATCGCTAGATCATGTCTGTGAATCTGTGACTGAATGTTACGGAGAATGTTGTGTATGTGCTAGTACTTTTTTTACTTTGTAAAATTCCCTTCATTCTCTAAGTGCTCCAAATTCACTTTAAAAATCTGTGCTTGGTTACTAGGGGTGCAGGAAATCAAAAGTCTACTGCTTTCCGTGAAAATGCAAAGTATCTGAAGATTTTTATTTTTTAGTGTGTTTGGGATGAACACTTGAAAAAGGGTTAAACAGCAGCCAAAACAATTCATTGCAAGATCTTCAAAGCAAATCAGATTTTTTAATTATATCAAATTAAGGTTATTAAAAGTTAAGTTCTGAACTGAGAGCATTTTCCAATGAAAGGTGCTGCAACATCATTATTTCTCCCCAAAACACACTTACTGTACATTTCTCAAAGCCATCAGCCTTGATTGAAAGCTAATGAAAAAGCTGTCCTGCGTCAGTTTATTCCTTGTATCCATTAAGAATAATTACAGTTGAACAATTTTTGATGCCTGTAACCTTCGCAAGTGTTGCTAATGGCATTATAAATTGCTCCTTGTCCAATGACTACAGTCTGAAGCTTAATTCAAAAGCGCTCTGTCAACAGGGCTGATTTGTGTGGTTAATGAGTGCGTTTAAAACAACAGCCTCGGCTCATGCATCCTAATGTCGATAAGAGGATGTGGTTCAATAAAGAGGCTTGTCCGTAATAATTAGCAACGACAAATGCTCTGGATTAGACCAATCGCAGCATTAATGACTCTGCTTTCAGCCTGTTATATAAAAAAAGTTCCCAGCTCTAACTTTTCTGGGCTTAGATTTAACTTTTAAGGAATGGTCTTCTATCAGCCAACAGTGCAGCTAACTAAACATCAATCTTTAATGCGCGCTGTGTCAGTAGAGTCACTGGGCAGTCCAGGGCCTCAGTAAGGACTCCCATGGACAAAGTTAGATTATTCCGAAAACATTTTTTTTCCACGATTATCGGTCAAATAGTGGGACAAATCTACCTTCCACCATGTTTAGGATATGAGCATTGTAATGTTACTCTTAGACATGATAGTATTCGCATGGCTTTTCGTGTACCGACTGTTCTGCAGTTTGATTTTGCCTTTAAGATACAGGAAATTGGTGTGGGATTTAAAAATAATACATTTAGGCTTTTGGCATAAAAAAAATACATCAGAAGTGAATCCACCTTCAGCTCTTGGCATGCAGATCTTCTATTTGAAGAACCTCTTTTTTTCGTGTGTACTAGGTTTGATAAGTCATGAATGATGAAAGCTGCATGTTGAGATGTCAGGAAAAAGACATGCTGAGACCTTTTTGTGGTATTACTGAGAAATGAATTGGCACAGCGTTTCTTTTCTGTGCTGAAGAAGTCTTTCTGCATCATACATGGATGCTTCAGTAGCAGCTTTGATATTTTCAGAACTAACACTCTATTGCAGACTTAAACCTGAGCTGTGTACAATGGTGTCTTGTTGATGAAAGAGGGAAGGCGCTGACTGAGTCACACCTGCAAGGGAACCTTCTCATGAGGGTAGGAGGAGGAATGGGAATTTATGCAAGTAAATATATCAGCTAATGAAAGTGGCTGAAACAGGTTTCCTGGTGGAAAACTTGAATTTGTCAATTCTGTCAAAGATCAGGTGCTTCAGACATCTTAGAAGCAGATGGACATTGTGCTAAATCTGTTCATTTTTTTCTAAAACAAAGCCAGACAAAATTATTTTTATATTTATGCTTTGGGGATTTATTCACATTTTTGGGATAGCAATCTTGCTCTACGTCATCCAAGGACCATCAAGTTTGGTTCTAAGACGTTGATGATAATGGCTCAGATATCTTACAGCCTAAGCCTATTACATCCATCTCAACAGAAAATAAATTCATCACACAATTTAGAGAATAAAAATCACAGTGCACAATTACAGAAGATGCTAAGATTTGGACAGTTGTGTCCCTCTTGAATGTGTCATCCAAATCAATTTCTAGCTATCTGTGAAATTAACTTCAGAATAAAGTACCAGAACTTCATGGTGGCTGCATGGATGCAGTGGAAAAACAGCTTTTGAAATATGAGTCAGCTGAAAGCTAAACTTCTATGAATGGCCCCGAAGAAATTTGCTTTTGACAACCTAGAGGAAGCTTTCACAAAATATAAAATAATGTATTATAGGATAAATACTAAGGTATGCTAATACTGTGAGGTGTCACAGAAAATCACACAGGAGGAATGATCTGATGGAGTTTTTTGTTTGGTTGGTTGTTTTGGTTTTGTTTTTTCGTTTCTTTTTTTTTTTTTTTATCTGGAGTACAGTAGTCACTCTTGAGTTTGTTAACAGAGTTGGAGGATCTTTCAGTTAGTGCATAGCGTTACTGTGTTAGAATTTAGGGTCTATTGAAAAAAATTTGTAATCTCGAGTCAAAATAGATTAATTCAACTTAAAATAGATAAAGTCTGGTATTTTTCGATATAATTCTCAAATGGAAACTGTTCCCAAAAAAAGCTGTTTACAGGAAGGAATTTACTTATTGAGAAACAGCCTAAATCCCAAACTGACATGAAAAATCAGCCCATTTGAATAATCAGCTGAGAGTGCAGGCATAGTCCAGTGATAAATACCATGAAAATAGCCATTACTTTCTAAACACTGTTAGCTCAGATTGTTTCCTCCTCCTCACCGACTTGTGTAACAAACTGTGGAACAACTTTGAGATCCAGTCTCAACTGTGGCAGTTTTCTCTAGAAGTTACAAATATTTAATAAACTCTGAAGTGCTATGAATATTTTGGAATAGTAGTTCTCTGATGAAAAAGTGCAGACGCTGTCAGGTGGGAGCGCTCTGACATCCCAGCTACTCCTTACCCTTCTGTAACATACAGTGCATGCAAAGGGGCTCCTACCCTGCCCTTTCTCAGAAGTCATGTGCATGCAAAAAAGATTAATTCCATTTACTTCCTTTAAAACCAAGTTTTTAAGAGGAACCTTCATATGTTAATTTGGTTTGAGTGAGTATTTACTGTGATTTTAATGATACTTACAAGTGGGAACAATTACCAGATATTTTGCTTGTTGCTGTTTTAATTTGATGTTGACCATGGTCAGACAAGCTCCATAGGGCTTTTGAGGGGCTCTCCTTGAGACCTATGAGGAGTAGAAGGGAGGAGACGTGCTTGAATTTGGACAAAGGATGATTCATATATTATTCATGTCAGGTAGGTGGGCTTTTTTTAATATTGTAAGAAGGAGAGCCGCATTCTTTTAAAGATGCAACTGCAAATGCTGCAGGGAATGCCTGGAAGATCCTGCTGCATAAAAGGGGCAGGAACATCTGGCCTTGGCGCTGTGGAACCGTGAGCAGGGATGGAAGCAGTTGCTGCCGAGGAGAGCGGGGACGGAGGGTGACGGTGAACCGCCTCGGTCGGCGCACAGCACTCTGCAGTCAGACCTTCAAAATACTGTTATTGGCACTTGCTCGTTATTTTTTTGCTTGTTTGTTTTTTCTTCCCTTGGCAAAAATGCCAACTAACTAAAGGGTTGTTTTAAAAGAATAGTTTTGTGCCTATAAAGTCATTTTGACATGATTAACTGAGCATCACAGCGAGTAACCCTTTCATTTAGTCGTCTCTTCTCAAAGTTAGCACTTTGGAGCGGTATGCTGTGGCTAATACTCTGCAAATTGCTGGAATGGGCAGTTAAACGTTGAGGTCAGAGGTTAAATGAACATGGTTGTTTATGAGGACACAGCCCGAATCCATTTGCATTTTAATATTCTTTCTGTGAGATGAAAAACCATTTTGAGGACAGCTTGTTTGGAAATCCCATTAACAGGTTATTTATGGGACTCATGACTGCGTGACCCTTAGCCTTGTTTTGTTAAACATGAACTAGACATGAATCAGATGGGCGGCTGGGCTGCGGCTATTGTTTTCCATAGCATTAAATGTCATTGAATTCAATTATTCTGAATCTGACACTTTCTAAGTTATTACCCTCATAATGCTCAATTTTCCTTTTTCCTTTGTCAACCTTATTATTTCTATCTGCTTTAAAAAGCAGAGACACTCTAAAAAGGCCATTTCCTCTCTTATCACTGATCTAGGTGAGAATGGAGAGCTTATCTACACAGCTCTTAAATAAATAATTGGGAAGACACAGTTTGAAGAAATTAGAAGATTCCAGCTACTGTCACAGTGCATTTTAAGGAATACGGAGGTCTAAAAATTCTGTCAGGGTAGTAAAATTAGCCATGTAAAGGTCGGGTACTGAATGTTGGAAAGGGAGGGCTTTTAACCCTTTTTGGCAGGAGCTTAAAATGATGGGTGATAAATCAGACTAAGATGATGATGTTGCTATCAATCAAAATGTGAAAAAACCTTCATAATTCCAAATTATAAGTTTTATAAAACAAGTTTAGTTTTTATGCCATTGAACACAAATCTTAAATAGGAAGGAGGTAGTGTACTGGATGACAGACTGCAGCAGAAATTAATGAAAAAACATTGATGCTTCTAACATGAGAGTTGTGTAGGTGAGAGCAACATTATCTTCGGTAAAGGCCATGGTAAATCCTAGTAATCAATATTTCCTATCTTACATATTTTTCTCTTGGCATTTGATCTCTTACTGATCCAGTCTTTATCTAATCAAATATTGAGAGGACTTCCAGCTTTTTGAAGACAAAAATCGCACCTACAGAGTGCCCCAGCTGATAGCAGGTAACTTCAATTCAGCCCAAAGCATCTTTTGACCAAAAAGAGCTTCTGTGCATATGAGCTGGGAGCTGCAGTAGGGCTATGCAGATTCAGATTTTTATATATATGCATATATATATATATATTTACAGCGAGGACTGTCTGCTTTTTTCTGAAAAACTGAGACTAGCCGATACCCTCTCAGAAGGATCACTTGCTGTTGTGTACGCTGCTGTTCTGCATGCTGGAAGTACGGTATTTCTGCATGTATTTGCATTCTTCTCTCCCTCCCTCTTTTCTTTTTTCCCTTCCTTTCTTTTCCAAGTTTAAAATAGATTTCCAGTATGAATTGGCCATCAATGAAATTCTTTAGTGGTTAATTTATTATTAATAGAAACTGGTGGGTTTTTTCTGAAAAAAAAACCCCTAACAATACATCTTTAGAACAAGTTCGCAAGTGTCATGATTTTTCTACTAATTTATACTACATACTCCCCTTTTTAAATGTTAAATTACCTCATTGTATCTCTGAATATCATATATACTTGGGCCTGAAATTAAGATTGCTGTATAGTTGTCAAAATGACCACAATTTGCTCTATGAAATGTCCTGATTGCATGTGTAATTCAAAGCAATCCTAATCTCTGTATAAACCAGTACAGACTGCTCAGGGGCAGAGTTTATGTATGCTGATTGGGCCTTCGCTTTAGCTGATAGTGAATACACCTGCGTGTTGAAAAAGATGCATTACGGATTTTCAAACTCCTAAATGCTAAAGAGAAATGAGAAAGAAAAAGACAAAAAACTGTTCTGCTGCAGTAGAAGGCTCAGTTTTTCATAGAGATGTTTGTTCCAAACTCAGTGGAAAGTTGCCTTGCTATTACCTCTGAAGTGAATACATTCATGTCCCAGAAATTGTACTGCAAATAAGACGCTTGGTTTGTCCCATCTCTTTCTGAGTCATGTGATTCCAACAACAAAGATGAATCATATTAGGAAAACCCCTTTATTGAAAGTAGCCCCATCCTGAAACTGTAATATTGTTCATCTTTCTAAGAAGTGCTTACTGTTAAGGTATTTTAGATATTTAGTCGGAAGGTGCTGGTTGTTGAGGAAAGTTGCTGTAAGTCTTCTGAAATACTGCATAAGTCTGTGGACACTTTCCGGAGGACCCCAGGCTTTCCTAAACACTTGAATGGGGTTAATTCTTCTGTATATGTCATTCGGTGACAAACCTGTTATATTTAATGTTCTTTATGTAATAATTAAGGCAGATGTAAAGCAATACAGGGTAGCTGGTGTGCTGTAAATAAAATACTTTTAATTCTGAAAACTGTTTCAGAAAGGCACATATGAGCATGCACCAGAATGGAACAGCTTATGCAAATGCATACAGATTCCATAGTGTGAGGCCTTGTATGTTTTTACACAAAGACTGTGTAAATCAGGGAAAGTTCCTACATAGACTGCATTTCTTGGTTAGTTATATATTATTTTAAAGATCTGAATTCTGCCATTGTAGGCAAAAATTACTGTTCTCTGTTTAGTGTCAATCCTGGTTACTTTGAAAATGAAAAAATACATGACTGAGTAATTTACTCAAAGAATTTAGGCTTTTCTTCTGTCTGCATCATACCTATGAACAGATAGTGATTTACTCAAAATGACACATAAGTAACACTCTTCCTTGAAAATATTGTGCTAATATTTTTTATCAACCTTGAGAATGAACCATCAAGTTGGACCTGTGAAGTTTAGCTGTGACTGAAATATCTGTCACAAAATTATTGTTGTGTTTTACTGAATAAGCACAAATTAGTTCCCTCGTTAGTGAAAAGTAGGATTTACAGTGTTATCATGCCAATAATCCTTAAAAGTTTCTTCAGTTAAAACTTCCAAAGATGAGTATAAGTCTTTCGAACAGCGGTGTCCCGCAGGAGCAGGTTATAATCCACAACACAGAAGCAGCTGATAGCAAGGGCCAAGTGGAGGCAGCTCCCACGAGCCCCGCTTCTCCGTGTTTCCCGTACGGGCCCTGCCGGGCACCCCTCGGGACAGGCTCCACTTTTCTGAAGTGTTTGTATCACCACAAGAAATTCCCCCTATGTGTAGATGTCTGAATTATGTGCTTTGTCACTGTCATTGCTGCATAAGGCGCCCTTTAGAGATTGCAGCTGCCAAAAAAGTGTTATTCAAGACAGCAGTACCAAAATAATCAATGCAAATTGAGCTCATAAACCCCTCACAGTCCCGAACCTCTTGCTGATTAGTGTTTGAAGATTCCTGTGCAGATCTGCTGCCAGCTGTAGTTCTGTTCTACTGCAAGCTTGTTCTTCACCTTTTACTCAAAGAAGATCCCAACAAAGCAGTTTAAATGATATTGACAGCTTTGCCGCTCGTTTTCTTCTTTTTCATGTTCTGGTTTTACACCTCTTTCGTATTGTGTGGTGAGAAACCAAGGCAAATATGACTAATGAGAAATACACGGAGTATTTCCAAACGAAGCATTTAAGCCCTTGAGTTTCCGTGCATTCTTTTAGATCATCTGGGCTCTTACTAGAATATGGCTCTGAAGTATTAATGTGAATATGTATTAATATTTCCTAATGTTTGGAGATCAAAAATGACCATAAATACATACATCAACTCTAAATCATCATAATCATAGTCTGCTCAGTATTGATAACAATTTTGATACGTTGTTATGGAAGAAGCATTTTATTTTCCTTCATTAAGCCTGCTTAAGATATTTTTTTATTAGCTTTTGAGTTTGGTTCATTGGACATAACAAATGAAGAGTTTGGTCAACCGTCTGAACAGAAGCTGGAATGCAACAAGACAATTTTTTCCCAGAGTGAGCTTTTTCATTACTTGTTGGAAATTTTACATTTCATCCTCGAGCTTCTGAAAGTTCACAGAAGATTATTCCCAGTTTCCTCACCTTCAGTCATATGGTGGGAGTTTCTGCTTAAATATATGTGTTTAATAACAGTAAGTAAATTCTGACATTTTATTTTTACTCCTGCATAAAAACGTTCATTGTGTTGGTGAAAATAAGCAATCACATTCTATTTAACAGCAAAAAAGAATTGTACGTATTACCCTGCAGGAGCTGAGGAATCTATTTTCATTATAACAAACATTGATTTTGCATTAAAAATTCTCATTATTTGAAATAATGACTGTTGGACTTGTTAATTATTCTTCTGGTTCCTAAATCGTTTAAACCATAACACTTAAAGAGCAAATGGGAATGCAAAAGATCCCAGACTGTATTTAAATCAACTCCCATTTTGCCTTTAGGTAAAAAATTGCAATCATATTTAAGGCAGATACATATTATCAGAAAATTATTTATTTTGATCCCATTTGAATGGCATCTGTATTTTTGACTATAGAAACATCACTGAACCTGAAGGTATTGATTTTTGGATTAATATTAGTAGAATTAATATGTGGGCTCCTGGGGGTCTCGTTCATCAGCCCATCATTCCAGTTTCTGGGCAGAGTGATTCCGGCAGCAGGGAGTCAGGGAAGAAGCCAACCCTGCATTTCTTACAGCGAGAAAAGGCAAGACAAATCTCTGCAGCATGTGTGTGTGTAAAGATGTGCATTACACATGCTCTCTCTCTGAAATAATTCTGATTATGGACGTGTTGAGGAGGGGGTCTTGTTTGTTTTGCTTTTCGTTGATAGAGTGCTGCTTTGAATAATTCCAAGGTTTGTTTTTTCTAATGGGCCCAAAAGGAAGTCGTTCCTCCTGTGCTCCCCCTTCCCCCAGTGCCATGGCTGCCTGGGCGCTAATGAATTCATTCCGAGTAACGTTGGGGGCGAGCTGGATGTACCTTCCCACCAACAGCACTATGAATTATTGACGGGAGGGATGCTCCCTAGTGTATACTTTTCCAAGGTTATACTCTCTGATATTAGATATTTATTCGGCATAAGGTAGGGATAAGAACCTCATTGCCACATTATGTCTGACACAATCAAGTTTTGGGGAATTTCAACAACATTAGAAGATTTGTATAATGTATTCTTTTAGAAGCAGAGGCTCGGCTTTAAACAAAGCATAATCCCTACTGCATATCATTTCCAACCTAATGCAAGGAGAAGAAGCGGGACCATAATGCTATCTGCATCATTTTCCTTTTGTGTTCAGTTGCAAGGACTATTCACCTAATATTCAAAATCCATGTATTCGTTAAATGGAACAGAATGATGGAAAAACTAAAGAAAGTAAGAAAATAATGAAATAGATTTCCATGAAAGTGGCATAAAATTGAGTTATTGCATCTAGATATATGATAAAGTATTTGGAAATAATTAAATAGTTGATATCTGCTACCTTTTCCAGTGCTTGAACACAGCCATTTTAGTATTTTTGATTCTAACGTTATTCCTAATTTCTTTGAATCAAATATTGTTTATTTTTTTATTTCTGCTATCTGTAACAAAAGGACCTTGTGAGCACTTCGTTCTTTGTGTCACCCAGTCTCTTCTTGTCAGCCGCTTTGTTAGCCTTAGCCTCTAGGGTTTATATCCTGGCCAGGGGACCTTTTGTACTCCTTATGCTATACTCTTAGACAATAGGGAAAAAAATAAATCTTCTGTGACAAGTTTACTTAAAGGGACACTATCACATTAAATAAGCATATAAATATACCCACAAGTAATATTATTACTCTTGAAATTTTGGGAAAAATGTTTTTTCTTGGTACCATTAGTTAACACCCTCATCAACTTGCAATGCAGTAATTGTGAGAATCACATCATTTTTCACACTTCAGGCTGTTCTTTACACAGCACTTCTCAAAAGCTAGGAGAACAAGTCAGTTATTTCGCTGTTTATTTTTAGTCAGCATTCAGGTTCTGAATATTGTGTGCTGCCCCAGTGGGAGACTGGGATGCAAATATTGTAAGGGAGCATTTGGTCTTAAAACAGACAGTTCTATTTCTAGTCAATTGTTTATGGCAAGAGGCCAAAAAAGCATATTTAGTAATGATGGGTGCTGTAAGTTAAAGAACATAAACAAAACTAAACATTTTAATGAGATTAACGTAGTCTTTTTTTTCAGGAAAAATTCTGTTAAAATATGAAGTCCTCGGATCTGTCTGGTTCTTCCTCTCCTTTTTATTTTATGCAACTTTATAAATTCACTTAATGTAATTATCTTTGAATAATTTAGCGGATTTTAGTGTGATAATAGAAGTGGTTTTATAGTCATCCTCATGTCTTACTAAATCAGGTTGTTTCTAAGTAATTCCAGCTATTTGTTTGTGAAATTCTTAGTGAGAGAGATACCAAGATCTCCTGATAAAGACTGAAGAAAACAACAGAGTTACATATTTAGAAAACATGCTGATAGATAAAATACTGCTTAATTTGTTAACTGGCTATTTAAACTGTATCAGTAAATGAGGTTTTGGTAATGCTTTTGTAGCTACACACACTCTGTCACATGCTGGCACACGAACGTGCATTGATTTCATGCACGCTTTTCAATTGGCATATGAGTGCCAGGGAAATCCTCTGGAATAGCAAGAGAAGCAATGACAGTGGATCTGCCAGATTTTTGCACTGCCAAATCCATCTGTGTGATCATCGTCGTCACCATCATTGTGGGCAGTAATTAGTTCGGGGCTGTGAGGCTGTAGTTCTCAGCTCACAGCAGCTCTTCTGCGTCTCAGCTGCTTATATGGGGATTTCTCTGTTCTGTTGCTGTGCTTTCTGCTTTTCTGTGAATCTGTCTCTATATTCATTAATTACACTGAGGGTCTTGTTTGGGGTTAGGGTTCTTTTGTTTTGTTTTGTAATACTGTTTTGTTTCGTTGAAGGGAAAGGGCTCGGGAGCTAATTGGATGTTAATGAATGGAGGAGGAAAAAATACCTTACTAAGGGGAAAAAAAAAGTTTGCTATTTGAAGTCCACTTTCTCTAGTGATTCTGGGGTGTTTTTTCTGTAGGTTTTCCCTGGGGTGTGTTCTAGGATATCATGAAGTTGTTATATTAAGCTAACACACACATTGCCCATTTGAAACTTGGATCCCATTGTGCTGGAAGTTTTACCAAGGTACGCGTGTCTGACTCCATCTGAGAAACATACAGCTTAAAAGTATCTAGCAAAAGGTATCTGCTTCAGGGATAAGGGGAACGTTTTAAGTATACATGAAGTTAAATCTTAATCTCCATTTCTGCATGCAGATGGCAGTCATTTTCTTTGACGTTTCTTTATTCTACTGCCAGTCGGAATCACTTGGTAATCTCTACAAGTTGTGTTGAGTCTTTGTCTTGGCACCTTTATGAGTTTGTGACCTTTGTCTTGGGATCTGCACTTATAATCATCACTTCTCAGGTGCCCACAGTCAGCTCATGGCGTGGTTCCCTGGCTTACATTCTGGAGAAGTGTTCCTAAGGCTGACTTGTCCATGATTCACATCTTTCACTGCAATTCCTTTCTGTCTTATTTGGTCATGTCCGGTGGGGGTTGTCTTTACTCATCCTGTTCCCAAGACCCTGAAGTTGCACTTGGTTCCAAGTCCTCTGGACAGCCATGTTAATCAGACAACGCTATTGTACTGCCTCCTTGGGACATAACTCCAGACTGTGACCCGTGTTGTCTCACCTAGGGGTTTAGGTGTGTATACATGTTTTTATTATCCCCTCTTGTGTAATTGTAACTTCGTCGTTTTCTGGTGCCCTGGACATCTGCAGTAGATGCATCCACAGATTTCCGGTACAAGAACTGTATCAGAGCCAGAACTGATACAAGAACTGAATCAGAGCCAGCCTTATCTTAGCATAAGCTTACACGTTGAGGCAATTTTTAGGAGCTTCCCATCAAGCATTAGTACATTGATTTAATTGTCTTTAGCCTACCTGAAACATCCAGAGCAGTTTATTTAGCCTTCCCTATTGGATGGATGGGTGCAGACTTTAATGTCTAGAGGCCTTCTACGTTCAAGGTATGATTTCAGAGTGTTCTCGTGCATTTTCTGAATTTCTTGAATTTTCTACTCTTCCAATATCCTAGGAAATTCTTGTTTGTCAACTGCACATTCATTACTGTGCAGTTTGTCAGCACAAGACCTATTAATTGCTTTCAGTGCAACTTACAAATGCTATTAAAAGTTCCCACTAAAGAGTCTTTATTAAATACTTGTTTCCCCAATTCACTCTTCAGACAGTAAAAATTCCCTTGTGCTGGAAGTGTTATTTGTTCAAGATATGCCACTAACCGGACAGCTATTTTACTCCTGTACTCTTTGCACTAAGAATAAATTTGATTATTTTAGCAAAGGTCTCTGAGCTCTGCAGGAAGGAAGCAAAAGCACCGTGCCACTGCCAGAAGTCTCATCCTCACAACAAAATTCCTTGCCAAACAAAAGTCATTCAAACTGTAATTGAGTTGCAGTTCAGAGAAGGTGCTTGCTTCTTGAACTTGGACATCCATAGTTAGCAGGAATAAATAGTTAAAAAAAAAACAATGCTGCAGAACAGCAGTAACGCTGTTCGCATGGTGGTTGACTTTCTTATTTCTAAGAGTATTTTTATAAAGCCTTTCTGAGAGGCACTTAAGCCTAAATATTAACTTTATGTCTATGCACCACAGTGTGGTGTTCTAGGACCTGCTGGACTTGAACATACTGCACTGCAATTCCACTAATGTGTACTGATAATTAGTAAAGACAATATTCTGTGTGCTTACAGTAACACTTTCACCTGAAGATCTCTAAACACCTTCCAGACTTGGGAAACTCTTTCTGTCTCTTCACGGCTGAGGAAACAGAAACACAAAGGACACCTGAGATTCTACAGTGGGGTAGTGGTAGACGCAAGATCTCTTTCTCTGACACCAAAATATCCTTTCACAGTCACTGGATAATGTTGCTGTAGTAGTGTTTGCTCATCACATTCTTTGTGCCGCACTTGGAAAAAGTGTGTTTTTTTCCAACTCTTTGACCTGTACAAAATCAAGAAGCTGGCCTCGAGCAACAAGGTTTTTTTCCTCTAGCACCATGACTTTTCGGGCTTTGTGACATACCGTTTGTTTTTCACCAGTACCATGCATACTGACTTTTCAGGTTAAATATTTGAGTCACCACTTGCAACACATAAGTATGCCACCAGGAGACCTCCCTGCCATTAGACCAGCAGCTGCTTGCAAAGTAGGAGAAAAATATTACTTCGTCTATCAGAATCTTCTTCCCAGCCTACTCCAATGACAAGAGATATGTAAATGATTTGTAAGAGACAAGTTAAAAGGAACCACAGGTGGAAGCAGAGGACACTTTGAATGACATCCCTCTCAAATGTAATATCCAGCATTGGCTTAATTGTCTTCCTGTGGGCAGTGCCATGAAAGAGGTGTATGTTGTGGGAAAATACATAAAAAATGGGAAGACATCTCTGTTGAAATCACTTGGAGTGAGAAAGTGTCCATCTGAATTAATTGGCTTTGCCACCCTCATGGTGTGAAATGGGCCTCTGCTGGATTAGTCAGCAGAGCATGAGTCACGGGCCATGGACACCATCCGTTCATCAGCGGGTACTGCCTGCCTGGCTCCAGAATCCAAGTGCTTTCACACAGAAGTTACTTCAGTGTTACCTACAGAAACAAGTCGGAACTCTAAACAGTCAGAAATATTTGTGTTGTTGAGGGAACAGGGGCTTTCATTTATTTCACTTCAGAGAAATAGCAAGAAGTGAAAAATTGCCCCAAGAACTACTGAAACAATTCTGTATATTGCAGTAGTTTAAACCCATGTGAGAGAGAAACAGAGAGGCTGGTGGCAGCAGGAAACACCTAGCAAAACTAGCCCAAGGTGGCTGCTGCTGAGTCCAGTCATGTTCCAGGGCTGAAAGCAAGTGGGAAGTTAATAAATCACTTCTCAAGCTCTCAGTAATCAGCAGTTGATGATATTTTTTCTTGGGGAAAAGGTGCTCTCTAGTTGAAGAGAAAATGTGGGACAGCAACAGGGGTCTTGCAGGAGAGCGGGACAGTGTCTGCAGAGGGTCCGTCACCAGAGCGGTCCCTCTGCCGGGGATTCTCCGTGTCTGCTCTTAGCCGGCAGGAACTCCTCTTCCTTTTCCGCAGCAGGAATGCCCCGTCTTCCATTCCCACCGCCTGTCTCAAGGGAGGAAGGAGGCATGGGGTAGCAGCCACCTATTAAAGCTTACAGGAAATAGATGTCCAAAGATAAATGGCTATAAACTAGGCATGAGCAGATAGAGTCCTGAGTAAATATCTATGCACTGTAGCCCGCTCAACGGTACTTTCACATTTTCATGCATGTATTTGTGGTTTGTATTAAAAAGGAGGACCGATGGCATTTTTGTAAGTCGCTTACTTTAAAATTCATTCATATGGTATGAGTTGAAAAGTATAGGCTAGCTGTAGAGAAGGACTCAGAACATCAGAGCATGTTTCTGTTCTTACGTCAATAAAAGATGCATACATACTGAGCATTAGGAGCAAGTGTGTTTTTAAATTTGTATTTTCTACACATGTCATTTTCTGTCACAACACGAAGGTTATTTAAGTGTAACTTTGCAGAATGCTGTTCTCCATGGAAACATTTATTAATTATTTTTTTTTTGAGGGGGGTGGGAGTGGGTGCGTAAGGGAGAACTATGTAAAATAATTCAGATTTATTGTGTCTTTTTTTTTCAGTTTGTAGCTGATCTCTTGTTTCTGGAGAGCATTGTGTTTGTCCTATGTGTAGTTCGGAGGAATTAGGCTGGGCTCTAATTTACACTTGTTTAACTACAGATGCATCCCCACTGCTATTTGTTTATCTCACATTTATTACACTCTTCCAAATTCAAGTTAAGCACTCAAGGGCTTTTTCTAGTAACACTAATGGAGGAGAATAGATGCATTATATGTGAATAATGTATTATGATGATACAATTTGGGTCTCTTAGCTCTAACCGAGACCAGTCCTGCTTTACATTATTTATGATTTACACACACCTTCCTGAACATTTTTATGTAAATATTTAATATAGAAAGTGAGTTAACTCTTTCGTTTGGGAGGTTTCCAGTCAAAAGCCAGGAGAGAATGTAAGAGGGCACGCAAACACCTCACCCAAAGTAGGCAGATGGCCAGTCTTGTTTATTTACAAAAATTAAGAGAGAAACATGAGACATTACAGAGGAAAAATGTATGCTGGCATAGCACCGAATCTTTTTTACCTTTCTCCTTCCCAGCTACTCTTATTAAATTGAATGAATGTTGACTGCAGGCAGTGTATTTGTGGACGCTTGGCTGGTAGCATTTGCAACCAGCAGATGTGGTTTTGGTCTTTACTGTTTTCAGACACATTTTGTCTTTTGGCATTTTGCTCATTTTGTACCAATATATCCATGTAAGAAATGCAGCAGGGGGGCCCTCCAGACAAGTCAACAGACTCCTTTTCTTGCAGCCTCTCTAATGACTGAATTTACCAACAGAAAGAATTAGTCATTTCTTGGTGATAAGATAGGGATGAGTGTGTCCACAAACAGGGAGGTTAACTGAAATTGCAGGAGTGAGATAACCGAAAAATGACTGAAAATGCAAAAATTAGACAATTGAAAAACTGCAAAAGTTAAACTTTTATGTAATAGGCGGATTGAGAAGTCTGTACCTTCCAAGTACCTCAGCCAACGGGGAAAGGAAGAGGGTTACATGCAGCCAGGGAATTAGGATAAAACGGAGGCTGCATCCTCCGGCAATTTGAGAGACCCCACAGGGGTATGCCCCACTGGACTCTCCCTTTATTCGAATGACGACATGCGTATTGTTCAGATAGTACCTTGAAATTTTTACCAAGCAAGTTTTCGTCTTTTCATACTCAAAACACGCTATGAGCAGTATTAAATCATGAGAGGCTGCCGCACATTCCTCTTGTTACTCAGTATAGACCATTGTGGGTCCGTGGCCCCAGGTTCTGCGGTGCAATGGCTGCTGCACAGGCAGGGTCCATCTAAGCTGGTGTCTGCTTTTGGCATCGGCAGCAGACAGATGCCAGGGAAATGTATTAGGAGCAGGACAGAGCTGGCCAAGGCTATCCTGCCTGGACAAAGCCCCAAGCAACACAGTCCGACCCTGAAATGAGCCTATTTCGGGCAGAAGTGGGACCGGGTGACCCCTAGAGCTCCTTTCCATCCTAAATGATTGTATGATTTTAACTATAAAGTGGTCTTTTCCCTCTTATAAACTCTTGTTCAGGGGATTCTCTAGCATCAAATTGTATGTGGAAAATAGTATGAGTTTGTCTAATCCCTTCTTAGTAGCTCTTTATAATTACTGCCTCTATGACAGCATGCAGCAATGAGTTTCACAAAGTAATTCTATGCTGCAGGAAAAAAACGCTTCTTTCCTTCTCACAAATGCTCTCCCTGACCATTTTTGAAATGGAAGGGGGGAAGACACCTAGCTTTTGTGTTGGGCTAATGGTAAATAATCATTCATTTTCACCAAACTGCTTTACGGACTCCTACCATTGTCCTCAGTTGCTTATTTCTGCAAGCTAAGCATACTAATCTATTTAATCTCATAAAGAAGGGAGGTATTATTCCATACCGCTTGAACATCTTGGTCCCTTTGTTGTGCTTCTCTAGGTCTACTCTGTCCTTTTAGTGAGGGGGTGATGTATAAAGCAGCATAATGGGGTGGATATGTTCTGTTTTGCTCTTTTTGTTAAAAGAAAGTATCGTCATCCACTGAAAGTCAGCAGCAGTGTGAATCTTTATTAAACGATTTTTCCCACTGTCAGAGGGGTCTGTCAAGTTTTAAGAGCTCAGCTTGTCACCTCGAATGCAGTTTGCATCTACTCTCATATTTTGCTGCTCATGCAGCATCTGAAACCTATGTGAACTTCATACTTTTTAGATTAGTTTTTCTCTTACTCTCTTAGGCTGCTTTGTGATGCATGATTACACAAAGTCTGAGTCTAAAATGATGAGGATAAAGTGCCCCGTTTTTAGATATCCTCAGGCATAAACACTGGCATCGAGAAACACAAGAATGGTGAAGAGTGTGGTTTTGCAATATTATGTATTTTTGTGCACAGGATTGTTGAAATGCTACAGCTCATTTCACATCCATAAAAACCCAAACAAACTTGTTCCTCATAGTGAGACACAAGTTATGTGTGTTATACAGAAGTTGATGGATTATTTAACAGCATGACAACTCAGCTACACTTTGACGTGTTGCAGGTGATGTCTTGTAACTGCCCCGTCTCAGGGGTCTCAGGGGTTGACTCAGGGTCTCCAGCTGCATTAAGCCAGGTGAGCATCGCTGACCATCTGCTTCCCTTTCGTTTTGCCCCTGCTTTCATGAGACATTGTCACATACTTAACCTGTAAATACCTGCTACTTTTGAGCTTGGAGCTCAGCAGTGTTTAGAGATGGAATTAACTATCTGTTAATAGGAGCACAAGTCTTCAGTCTTCTGAGGTAAATTATGTTGATTGTTATTTTAATTAGAGCTAAAATTTGGTTGTGGCAGAAGGGCAAGGTAGGGCTGGAACACCAGAGGTTGGCTGATAGGCAGAGGTTTTGCAGGCTGCACTTGGGTTAGCCTGAGGCCCTTCACTGCCTTATTTCTGCTGAATTAAATCCTCGCTTAAAGCCCAGAGATTTGGGCTTTGTACAGGTGAGTTTCAGTGGTGGGGTCTACTATGGGAATTGAGAAGGGAATAAAACATGGGACAAATTTCTGCGTTGTGATGAGGAGAAAAGCTGATGGTAAAGGCCAATGAAGTAAGTGGTTGATGTGAAAACCATCTTTGTGGATATGGTGCGTCTCTGTTGGAAACTAAATATTGATCTACATGCATCTTTAGACTGATCTAGCATGGCTCTTCTGATGTTGTTGCCATGCCTTGTTTTCAGAGATGACAGAGTGATCAAGAAAAACTCTTTTCCTAAACTACCATCTTCCTTTACCCACTTTTTACAAGTTTGGGGATTCTCTTGTTATGGCAGAACATGGCAAAACTGGCATTTCCGTCCATTTTGAGAATTGCCTCTGAGGCAGTGAACCTCTTTGAAGGCTGGTGAAGTACTTGTGTGAATAGGCAAGTGAATAGCTTCTGGGTCCGCAGTGCTGGTGGTACATGTGCATTCCTCTGGGGCTCTGGGAGATTACTGCTTTTTTTGTTCGTCCTGCTGCTTTGTGTGGAGAGGTACCTTCGAACTGTATCTGTTAGTTTACAAGCATATCTTTCAAGTTGTAGAAGCAGCACTTAGTTCCTGCATTTCCCCCTGTTCCATTACTGACATACACGTGCTGTCAGAATGGTGTCCCCTTAGAATGGTGTCCCACCAGGATGGCAAGGGAACGTGTCATAGGAGAATTCTCTGATGAGGGACATAAGGAATGAAAAATGAGGGTGGAAACGACCATGGAAAGTTGTACTCATGCCCCTTGGACAGGAGAGAGAGCAACATAAACTTCCAATATGAGCTTAGTTAAAGACAAGCAGAGAGATTTGAACACCTCAGGTAGCTTATGTATAAGACAAAACGATATACTGAGGTGGTTACTTCAGTCTGTCGGTAATAAATTCATGCTACAGAAAATAAGGTACTCCAGCCTTATAAAGAGGGACCTTTGATTAGGGTCTTGTGTATAGGTAGAAGCCAAAGAGAAGCATAGTTTTGCAGCAGACCTTCATTAGCATTGCTTACCCTGGTCCCCCCATACCCGCTCCACTTCCCCTTCCCTTAGCCCTGGAGAGTTCTGTCCTTTGAGCAGGTAAGGACAAGGCAAGAATAGGAGCAATCCTGGGCACTCCTCAGTATCCTTCCCTGGGGAAAAATTTTTAAGGGACAACCTCTTCTATTATATTTCGGTCAAGTAATTTATTTATGCAAATCTGATCACTTTTGTCTGCGGATAACACATACGTTTTCTGGTGTGTGCAAACGTACATGTGACAGAGGAAGGTATTTTCAAACTGTAGATCTGTACTGTCTCTTTTCTAGTGCATCTTCTGTTTTAGTAAGAGATGTTGACTCTCTTATCTGGGTTGCTGCTTTTGTTGTATAAAAGAAATATATAATTTTTAATTTTTTTTTAAAAAAAGGAAGATTACCTTCAGGTCTTTTGAAAAATATCATCCTATAATTTGAGTCCATGTACCTACAAATTCCCAGCAGGCTCCAAGCCAAAGAAATACACAGATGAAATAAACGTATAAAAAGACGGCTGCATTTCGAAATCTAAGAATTGAGTTATATACCTTTTTGACAGCTTCCTGAATCACAGCCCGTATCTAAGATGAGTAAACAGGTATCTGGCCCTTTAACTGGGTTCCATTTCATATAATTAAAGACTCCCAGAATTAAATGGCCTATATGGAAAGTGGCTTTCAGTGGACTAAATGCCTGAAGCAATCTCCCTGCCTGAGCATAGAAGTGACACTGGCTTACGGATCAATATCATCTCTGTTATTAATATCAAAAGCGCATTACTTTGTTTTTGCCTGGCTGCGCTCCAAGCCTTGGGCCCAGCTCGTGTTCAGCCATTTGCCTGGACCATAATTTACTTTCGTGAGTTTTTAAGGTATTGTTTTGTCAGGGCCAATCACCATGAAGTTATAAATGATTCTGAGGACTTGCACTCTCTGTTAGTGGCATATGCGGTGAAATTAATTTTTAAAAGTTTCACGTCAATTACTCCTGTCCTTGAGTTATGCAAGGGGACAAAAGAGCAGAGACTTAAAGACATGAGTGATATCAAACAGATGAGGTAACGACAAACAGAAACAGCAGCTTGGGACTGAATCAGACATTACACTATCTCTAATTGATGCATTGAATTAAACAATGCTAAAGCTAAATAAATATTGACCACTTAGCAAAAGAACCATTGATTTTTATGATGGACAACATTTACATCATATACTGCTCTGGTCTACAGATTTTAGGCTGCCTGCCTGTCAGCTCTGGCACAGATACTCTGCAGGACAGCTCATGCTGATGCTGCGTCCCTTTCTAGAATTATTGAGGCAAATGTTAACAATTTCCCTCACTTTCCGTTTCCAAAGATTGTTTATTTTTGGTGGGTTAAATTCTTCCAGGTCTTTCTTCTCCGGTATCAGCAGCATTTTGAAGAGGTGCCATGTTCTGCAGGGTAGCTGGAGTTTTGCGGTGAATCACTCGGCTGTGGATGGCTGATGTGGCCATCAAACATCTGCCACCTCCTTTCGTGGGGAATGGAGGAAGGGCAGATGCTCCGTTTCTGTCGACTGACAGTGGTGTCCCCGCATTGCGGTGGGCACTCCGTAATGGCAGCAGCTTCCCCTGTGCTGGAAAGGACCAAGAGCGTTGGGCATCCTCACAAGGGGTGACCTTTCCAAATGCTCCCTGTAGCTGCTTTGCTCAAGCTGACGTGTTAATGCTCACTCTATTAATATTGATTTAATTACTTAAACATGCCGTATCTTAATGATATCATGTCTACCTACTCTGGAAACAAACTCAGACAACAAAATAATTTGTTTACAGAACAAGAGTTTACATCCCTGTGACTGTTAATGGTAAAGCTGCAGAGCTAAACTGTATTTTTCTTTAAAACAGCTAATTTGTAGTTCTTTGGCATGAAATGTGCTCCTGATTGTGAAACTTAACTAAATGCCGGTGATTAGCATTTCATATTCTCACAGAAAGGGAAAATGTGAGGTCTTTTCCTGGCAATGCAAGGATTTCATTAAGAAGGACAAGTCTATATGCTTAGGAATGCCAGCTTCAGTTACATATAACTTCCTGTGTACGCATGGACCGCCAAGACACCAGTTAATAGGTTATTGTTTCAATTAGTCCATGATTACTGCTGCTAATCTCTAATTCCTCATTGTTGTGGCTCCTTTTGACTTCACTCCTGTTATTAAGAAGCATTTGGATTTTATTACAATTGACAGGAACTCCAGCCTTCTCCATAGATAAAACACTGCCTGTTGCAAAAGAAATTCAGAAGTAATGAAAAGAGCCTTTTGGGTCTGTTTTTAGGGATTCTTAAAATTACATCATAAACACAATGTAGAATTCAATTAAACTGCAAAATTATAACGCTCAAGGGGGAGAGACTGGATTTCTTAGAGAGAGAAAGCAAAATCTCTTTAATTAGTTTTCAGTTACAAACACAAGTCCAGCTTGGTAAAATGAAAAAATGAACTAACACAAAATAAGATGAATTGCTGATAATAGCAGGACAGGTAGATGGTGAGGCACCCCTATAGTCCCTTGCCCACACTCAGCTGGGAGATCTGTGCATTGCACTGGTTTGACCTTGGAAATTTCAGTGGCTCCGTTCTGATGAGCACGTGGCTGTGCGGGTGCTTGTCAGAACCTCAGTTGTTAACAAGCTGTGTGGAGAGTGGCTGGAAGGAGGATGTCTCTGTTGGGAGGACCCTGCTTTCTGGGTGTGCAGGTGACCAGGTTGTGTCCGTCCGACAGAGCATCCCATTGTGAGAATGGGCTGACCAAAACCCTTCCCGTTTGTGTCAATGGGGCACTTCGTGGTCCTTGCAGCACGTGGGATCTCCAGTGCTGGACGGGCAGCAGAGGAGTCTACATCTGTGTTTAATTCTATTTTTTTGCAGAACTCGGGGTGGGCGGAGAGGAGAGGGACACTGCTTTAGAGTAAGTGCTGAAGCTCAGTGCAGAGTTCACAGTCTTGTTAGAAGGAACACGACCTGCTTCGCATTTTAACGGTAGGGCAGAGAACAATAAGGAGAGTCTGTTTCCCCCTCCCCCTTCCCAGCATGCAGACGCCCCCAGTTACAAACGTGGTGATTTAAAAACATGTAAAAATCATAAATGAGACAGCAGCTGTGTACAGCTTCAGCAAAATGCTAAATTGCTGCATCACTGTGGACTCTAAATGACAATAAACCTTCCACCTCTCATAAATTAAGCAGACTTTCAAAAAAATGATATCTACAACTGCAACTTTTTATGGATGTTTGGTAACTTTAATCATTTTGCAAAATGTGATTCCTGGTCATAAATTCTCTCCCAAGTACAGATTTAAGGAGAGCTAAAGCACTGCAGTGAGTTGATAGGTAAGTTTTAATCTGACAGTGCCAAAAAGTGTTATTAGATTTATCCTGAGGCAGGGGCTGCCCCGTAATTACAACAGGGCAGACTTAACAGAGGTTTTGAATACCAGGAAGGTGACTTAAAAGGTGTGTCACAGGTTCAGGAGATGAACATGGAAATACTCCTTACCTGATTTTAAAAATGGTTCTTGAGCCCACCTACTTGTTAAAAAACAGTTCAGTGAAAAGCAAGTCTGTCAGGGAATAGCTGTGACCTTCCAGCATAAGCTCTGGTAACAAATATCTTGTAACCATTCAAGAGAGGTAATACACTCCTACTTTCTTGCTTTTCTTTTTAATACACATGGCTGTGACTTTTCACTGTGCAGTAGTACTTTTTTTTCCCCCTAGTGTTCAGGCGTCTCAAAACACTTTACAAATTCAATTTTGTCAGTTGGTAGTTTAATTATCCCTGTTATAAGGGTGGGCTGTTTGAGACAGACAGTAATTTGCCCACTAGTGTAGCAAACTCAGGAATGAAATCTGGATTTTCTATCTCTTTTTCCTTTCTGCAAACCATAGACTAATTGTTCACTCCAGATATGGAATGTATACAGTTATTACAAATCATGGGAAACAGAATAAGGATTAGGAAGTAAGTGCAAAACCTGCTGTTTGGTGTGCCGTTCCTTTGTAAAGCTGTTGATTAGCTGTGGATTGATTGAGAACAAATAATATTGATGGAAATGTATGAGCACGAATGAGAGGGGGAAAAGATTTGTCTCCATGCCTGAATAGGAGCTGATGTCCCTGGTCAGTATTTGTAAAAGTGGAGCCAAGTTGTCGGGATGGACCTGGCTACACGTGAGCGAAGACAGCTCTTCCACAGTGAGCTCTTCTGTTGGTTTACTTGCAGGATAATGGGGAAAAAAGACCCAGTTCCGGAACACTGTTTGTCAGTGTTGCACACTTGCAAATGAACTGCAAGAACAACGCTTTGTGTTCTGTGCAGGTCATAGCACTTGGGATCTTACCATGGAAAAAAATGTGAAGGAGAAAGAAAACCCAAAGCTTCCTGATATGAGCTGTTTTGAAAAGCTTAGCAGAAGTCTTTTGGTTTGAAAATGTCCAACGGATAAACTACGTCAAGTCACATTTTACCTCTTCTTGGAAACTGGGCAGCCATACCTGCGTTAACAGCGGGTATTTTACTTGTTATTAAAGCCAATGGGATGTACTGTAAAGAGGTGAGTAAAATCCCTCCTGGAATGAATTGAGAACTGCAACATTTTTCAGTTGGCCCTAAGTCCTCCTGTGCAGGATTAGGACGTGAATACATGGCCATCAAATGCCAAGGGCTGGAGAAGTGTTGCTGAACTGCACTGGACCCCTCATGCCAAATCAACTGGGGATGGCATTTGTGATTAATTTCCTTGTTTGAAACCTGGTTGCACTAATTGCTGTTCATCCTCTGCAACTGTATTACGAAGAAATTATTTTTTTCAGGACACAAAACGATTACTTTCAGTAACTGAGTTTCATTTTCTTTTTATGTGGGGTTTTTTTGCAAAAGTATTCAATGGTATCAGAGGGTGGCCTGGCTCACCGTGCCTTCCTTTTCTAACTACTAAGTCTATCTTTTACACATTAGTAAATAAATATAACATGAACTGAAAGGCTGTTCATTTTACGAGAAAAGCTTGGGTAGTCAATACAGATGAGAAATGCAAATGAACTAACAATGCAATTCGAGCGTTGACTTTTCACATTTATAAAATTTTGTTTTCTGTATTTCAGATTTGTTAAAAAAATTAACTATTAGCTTTTGTTATTTTCAAAACACTTAGGAACATTTTCATATTACATTTTCATAGTAGGGGGTTAATAGCACCACTGAATCCGGTTCGTTGTCAGTGTTGCAAACTCGCCTGGGGAGAGGAGTCTCTTACTAAGACGGCACGCAGAGGGAGACTCGTAGAGCTTTTTCCAGCATCACTTCTATATTTAGACTAAGACTTTTTTGTTTAGTTTTATCACTGTGTGGGTATGGATCATGTTAATTCCAAGTTACGTGTGCATATGGGTAGGGGAGCATACACTCAAAACTGGCTTTCTGTTCAGCTCCAGAGGCAAAGCTGCAGATCTGAACACTTATGGAAAAGGAAACCATAGCTCCTAAAGTCACCTGGGGGAGACGATGTTTGCAGTTATATACAGTATCATTTGGCTCAGGAGCAATTCTACCTTCACGTGACAATTTGAAGTGACATTTCCAATGCTGTGGAAGAAAAATCGCTTTCCTGGATAAAAAAAAAAGAAAGAATGCTTTTTTTTTTAAAAAAAAAAAAAAGAAAGGTATCAGCATTTGTCAAATAAAATGAATGCTTCCAATATTTTTTAAAGCTTGCTCATATGAATCAACAATTTCTGAAATTGTAGTTTATCAAGTAAGAATATTGTAGTTATATATTAGCAAACTGTCTGATGGCCATTCTGATACCTTATTACTCTATGCACTAGGGTAGCATTTTTAGGATAAAGTTTGCCGTGGTGAAATATATCATGGTTCACTAACATATCTTCAACTGTCTGATAAAAGGCCTTGCCCCCAACAACATATGAATATTTAAATAATTGTTAATTATTTATAATATATTTTTATTAACACTGACTTACGGCATGGTCAAGTAGCAGATGAAGCTCATTATGCTCCACGGTTGAACATGCATCTCAAACAACATTACTGCTGCTGAATCGAAGATAACTTCCATGGTTTTATCCTGTGTTGATTTCTGTGAGTGTGAATCTGGAAGAAGGTCACTGAAATGAGGCGCTTGTTGACTTAAATATTTTAGAGAAAGATTCTAGTATCTAAGCTAACAATTACTGTTTCTAATAGAAGCAGTTCTTGAAGTGTAGCATCTTAGCACATGGCTTGGGACAATTTAAAAAAATAAAATCTGTATCTTGCCATTAAAGTCCCAAGTAATGGCTTTTACAAACCTCTTGCCTGAGAGTCTCTTCCACAGCCTTAAGTTTCTCATTAAATTTAACCTAGGCTATCGTGTTTTCATTTTATATCTTTGTGCATGGTGTGAAAACGCAGTTGTCCCTCATTGATAATCAGACATGTTCTATATTTGCCACTTTTTTGGGTGAGGTCTTTAACCCCTTCCTGACCAAGCCAAGAGTGTTATTCAGTATTTTCCATCGTTATTTGCAGTTGTCCTTTCAGCTTCTTGTTGTTTTTCTGTTGATCCTCGTTGAGTTCCCTTTAGGTTGTTGTTGGTTCTGTAGTGAATATTGGTGATACAGTCTATATAAATACCTGGACAGATGGGTGTACTGCTCAGGCAATGCACTGCATACGACCTAATGCAGCATTCCATATGAGCTAACAAGAAATCCCTGGAAGGCTTGATTTAAATCTCTCACAAGGTGATGCCTCTGCATATGTTGACGAGATTTCATTAGCCTTTTCTGTAGCCGTATCTTCTTGCAGAACCATATCTAATCTTCAGTTTGCTGTCTCTGCTAGATCTCTTTCAGCACTGCAACTTCTTTGGATCTCCTCTCTCTCTCACTGAGTGTCTGCATTGTGGATTATTTTCCCTGGAGGTATTAGTGTATATTTTTCCATATATGAAGATAATAAATGGAAGAAGCGGAGATGAAAAGAAAAACAATTACTTGAGAGCAGAAATAGAAAAAGATACAAAGAAAAGACTGACAGGGAGATAAGGGAAGAAAAATCAAGGAAGAAGAATATGGAAAAATGAAAAAGGAGTTAAATAATCAGAATAAATTAATTAATCAAAGTGCAGATCATGTGGACTAGAATAGCAAAGCAGCAATGCAGAGAGCTAAAAGGAGACAGGGATAGGGATAATGAAGGATAAGTTGAAATGTATTATATATTTTCAAAATAATGCATTTGAAAGTGTTATTTGACTTGTTAGACCTGACTCTTAGCAAGGTAGTCATGCTCTTGGCACTATAAAGCTCGTGACAAGGGCTTATGAGAAACATCAGATTTTTCCCTTAACACAAGCAGTGATTCTTTCTATGATTATGGTTTTGTTTGCAGTTCAGACCTCCCTGGTTTTTACAATGGTGACTCATGACTTTTATCCCTGTATCACAGACATGAAAACGTGATTTAGAAAGGCGAAGTGAATTGGCAAAGGTTATAGAAGTCATTGCAAAGAAGCACACATTTCTAAGCCTCAGGGTCAATCTACTGTCCCTAAATTTCTGCAATGAAATAAGAGAGAAGGAATTCTTGTCGATTCTCACCCTTCTCTCCATATTATGGGTGCTCTTTTATCATAGAGGTTAATTATGATTTGTTGACCTCTTCTTTCACTGTCTTGCCTCAGATATTTGATCATACAATGCCCATATTATCCAGTCAAAGTCATTGCCTAAATTAAAGATAGTTGCTAGAAAAGTGTTTGATTTGCTTTTTCTTCTCCTGGTGTGGCATCACGAGTGCTCCAGCTGTGAGAGGGAGAGATGGGGGTTCACAGACAAGCATTTGGAAACCGCTGGCCCCAGAGTTACAGTGGGGGGAAAGGGGGCCTGAGCAAACCCCAGCTGGTTCTGAGAAAAGGCTGTAAGTCAGGGAGGGAATGACAGGATCAGCAAAGGAAGGTGGCTGGGGGGGCGCAGGGGAGGGCTCAGTTCATAACCAAGTTCCTGCACTCCAAGAGCTGATGTACCAGATATTGCTGCTCAAGGCATTCTCACTATTGCCAGGGGCTTAATACGATTTGCATAGTGCGTATGGGTATTCCTAGGGGAGAATGACAGAGATCATTAAATGAAAACAAATAATAAATAAGCTCCTTACAGCCCCCACAGGTACATAAATATGACGGTACGTGGGGTACACGGGCAAAGATAAATGGCTCAGAGTGTGTAGGGTGAGGAATCCATAAAGCAGAGGGGCTTCATTTTCCCTTTCCTGTCCGCAGACAATGTGTTCGTTTACTGCTAAGGAGGGTCAAGTGGCTGTCACAGACTGCGCTGGGGAGATGTAACCCGTGTCACAGCTGCCAGCCGTCCAGGCTTGAAAAGGTCGGCTCCCCAGGCAGGGGTGGCAGTGTCACAGGCTGAGCGCACAGGCTCCCCGGAGTCCTCCGCAGACCCCCGAGGAGCAGCACCAAGCCCCGCTGCACCCTGCGGCTGTCACGGGGCCAGTGGAAAAGGCTGCTGAGAACGAGCAGGCTCATGTCTGTGGTGGAGGTGCACATTCTGTCTTCGTTAGAATATTTTTAGGATTCCGGTCAGTCGTGTAATGTTGCATAGGAAGACCAAGGATGCCGGGAGATTTCATGGCTGTAGGTGTTGTGACGCTCTTACTTATTCCACATTATGGGCTGCCGTGGATCAAATCAGACTAAAGCTTAGGAAATTCTTTAACTGTGACCTTTCCCGTGACTCAGATCACAAAGATTTTCTGTCAGTTTGGTCTGGGCTAGATTTGAAATTATGTTTTAGAAGTGAAAGACACAGTGAATTAATCAAGCAGATTAAGCTAAATTATTGGCTCCAGGCTTGTAGTACTCTGTTTTATACAGGAGACCACAAATAAATGTAAAAGGCTGATTTGTCATATCCCTTGAAACAATTAAGTATTTCTTTAATTATAAACATTGTAAAGCAGCAGCCTGTTTCAGGCCGTTATATTACACAGCATCTTGTACCTTACAGGAATTGAAGCCAACACCAAATCAGCTCTGTATCAGAATAATGTAAGTTCTCTCTAGCGTTATTGTTTAGTTACATAAATATCTAAAAAATAACATTCAAACAGGAGGAGAACATTTTTGTTGCTTTCTGAAGAGGAAGGATAAAGTTTATTTTTACTGTCTTTTAAAAAAGGCTTATAAATTCGATGGGAAACAGAGAGAAATCTGCAACGTCAGAGAAAGTTTAAAAGCTATGAAGCTTGCTGTCTACAAAATCTAATTGTCGCACCAAGTATGAATGGAGATTAGAATGTGTCTTTCCACTGCACAGCATTATGACATGGTGCCTCTTGGGGATCTATTTCTATGATCTCAGGCTGTCTCTTCCAAGTAAATGTGAATGAGTCATTCATGTAATAGTTTAAAAAGTAGCTTCACACTGTCTTCTGCAGCCTTTAGTAGGTATTAATTTCTAATCTTTATATATCTGAACCTGCAACGATTCCAATAAAATGAGGAAAACAAGTCCCATAAACCCTTTAGTGCAGAGACTGAGAGAAGTGGTGATTCTGGGTGTGCTGGTGCTGGGAAGTTGTGGGGCTGCAGCTGGAACTGGGGCTGTTCAGGGCTCTGGTGGTTTGTCGGAACTGCTGCCGCTTGGGACTTCTCAGATGTCTTGGCAGGATCAGACTTGATAGTCACTTCTGAAGGTACTCAGACAGTAACAACTAAAACTGTCAGTAACTTCTCTAGCTGTGGGTTAAATTTTTTTCTCTTACGCTTCTAATTCGAGCTTGCAAAGAATGTGGTTTTTTTGGGACTATAAATGATTTATTACTGTGGCCATATTACAGTATCCTGAAAGTTGCTCCCCCTGTTTTCTGACTCTGCTTCCTCATTTGAAAGTTCATTTTGGGAATGCACATCTGTACCCGTCTCCTGATCAGCTGGGTGGTACCTATGCAGGGAGTATCTAAATTGCCAAGCTAAAACATGTCTGAAAACTCATTTGAAAATAGGTAAGAATTTTTAGAATTTCTTAAATGTTTGGAGGGGGAAGAAGTAATCACTACAGGGCTAATTTAATCTACAGAACTAATCTTTGAGCCAAACCTCCCCAATTCCACGTTAGTTGGACGTGTCCATCACTACCTCCAAATGCTCTGAAGCAGCTGCAGTTTTTCTCTGCTCTCACTGGAAGCCACAGCTCCTCAGAAGCACGGCAAAACATTTTGGTGTCCAAGTAAATAAGCGGTGTTTAGCTGGCTCAGCTTGAGCCCTCATAGTTCTATAATGCCAAAGATGCCTTATACGTAGCCTGATTATTTTTTTCTGGCGGGATTTTTTTTTTTTTTTTGTTCTAAAGTGCTGCAAATCTGACATCTAAAAAATGGACATTTAAGAAAGAACAGGACATTCAGACAAAAGGAAATATTTTCAGCACATTAGTAATCTGGCACCATCTTTTGGAAACCATGATGGTTATCCTAACGGTTCTAACTCGGCAGCTGGTTTCATGTACACATTAAAATACATCAGTAGAAAAATCCAGAGTTCTTATGAAGTATCAGATACTTTCTGAAAGGGCTAAATAAAGCTGTAATCTTCTAAATGAAAGGTGGAAGACCCAATATTGACCAGGCTGGGGCTCTTTCCTCTGTGATGACACTGAGGAACTCTCTGACGTGTTTTGGATTTCTTTCATATTTCTGATTCTTTTGAAGGCTTGAAGAGTTGAGGCCATTCAAAGAGTTGAGGAACGCTGTGAATGAAAGTTCATTTGAGCAGAAGATGCTCTGCAAATGTGACCCAATCATTAAGTACAGTTGTCTGCAGTGCTTAATTGCCCCTGCGACTTTTTTTGACTGTCTTCTCATTTTTCCTTGGTTGGCATTTTTGTGGATGAATACCACTGGGAGTTAAGGACTTGCTGTGACTCTCACTCTTACTTATAGGAGTTTTGCCTGCAGCAGTCACATAGTTGAAATATATAGATCCATGTGACTGCTAAGAGACCACTGAGAAGCCAAGTAAGTAGGACTCATGGCCATTTTGCAATTCCACCTCATTAGACATGTTTTGGGGCTCATGATTGTGCTGTGAGGATAAATAAGTATAAATATTATATTTGCCTCCAGGTTATCTTTAAAAATGTATTTCTCTGTCTCCCTCCCCCTCTTTCTTTCTTTCTTTTTTTTTTTCCCTCCAATTTTCAGTGTAGTCTGTCAACTCCTGGTAGGTGAGTTATCAACTCTGTGGTCTCACAGTATGGTGGCCCAGCATAAGGTATTGCATTGTAAAGGGTTGCCTTGTGCTGCCAATTACCCAAGGTTCTAGAAAGCAAAATGTGCAGCAGTGTGATTAAGTCAGTGTGCAAGTAGAAATTCGCATAACCCCAAAACTACTATTAGAAAAACTATTGCAAAAAATATTTGACTTGTCCTCAATGCTACATTTTCAAAATATTAAAAAGTAGCAATAGCTGTCTTTTTTAGCATTTGAACAACTCCTGTGAATTACCTTTGAGGTATACAGGAGCAAGAGACTATGTAAAAACTTGGGTGGATACATACCTAAATTGATATTGTTGCCCAGATGTTGGTCTTTCTTAAATGCATGAAGTGCGAATTCTCTGTTGAGCACACTGGTCCAGTTCTCTGCTGGCTGCAGACCTGTCTGTCTCCAGTGGAGTCCATGGACTCCCAAATGGCGACTGATCCCTCTGTTCTCTTCTATCTCAAAGTCCATGTGTTTTCAAAACTGAATGGACTGATTCCTGAAGGAAAGGAATTGCACCAGGTTGCAGGAGGTCAGGAATTATCCAGGGGGAGCAATGTTTCTGTGGTTATTGCGGTCTTTCTTGTGTGTGTGCTATTAGTCTCTGTTAGACACGTAATCATGTTGGATACAGGTTTAGTTTGGCTTTGTATTTTCACTCTTAGATATTTCCTGATTTTGCAGTTATGGCTACTGGCAATGGCATTAGGACAGACCCCTTTTGAACCCCTCTGGTCCACTGCATTAGTTTTAGTCTCTGTATTTCATATTTTCACAGATTTTAAGAGCTCCTCTCCAAGATATCACTAACATGTCATCATCAACAGCTGTTAGTTGTGCATGTACAAAAGGACTGCATTAATCACTGTGGTGTGTAGTGTGTGGTCTGAGGAGCTAAGCAGAGTGAAATCCACATCCTGATTTATCTGACTTGGTGTGATACAAAGCACTGCATCGTGCAGGTAAAATGTGCTTATTTCCTCTGTCCCCAGTTTACAGAGGCAACATAAATGCTGAAGATGCCAATACTCTGCGCCTGTGAACAGGATTGCTCAAAAGCTGCTGCCGCAGCGCAGGAGCCAGGGTCACCCCCCGACGGACCCAACCCTGCGCTGCAGCGAGGCGCTGCCACTGGTGGGCACGTCACCAGCGGACAGAAGGGTGTTAGCACTACCTTGGGAGGACCTCAGCCTGTTCAGGGGATGTAGCAGTGCTTGGTTTTCAATTTCCTACAGGCAATCCTGCTCTTTTTTTCTTTACAAGCCTTACTGGCAAGTGTCTTGTCCTTATTCCAGTGTGAAGATTTCAAATTCACTCTTGATGGCTCTGTCATGAATGGTGCCGTAGGTATTTATAGACCCTCAATGTGACAGATGCTGTCTGTGTATGGAAAAACTGAAATCAGTGAGTTGGTCTTTTGAAGCAGCCGCTACATGATGCAACAAGAGCAGTTCCTTTAAAGTAGATGGCAACAGTAGGGTTTGTATAACTTACATGGTTATGTTGGCTCATTGATGTTTCTAGGAGGTGATGCCAGGAAATAGCATTGCCTTTAGTGTTTGCGGCCGTGTGGTTCTAGAATGTGGGTTGGAATTACCACGAGGTGGCAGCGTTCAAGGCCCAAAGTATATGTTGATTATACCACTTTCCTGTTAAGTTTGTTGTCAGACCAGATAAAAATTGGACTAGATGATCATTGTAGGTCTTTTCCAACTGGAACTATTCTATTCTACATTTTCTAGTAAATATAGATGCTAAAATGTCATGCATAGATCCTGAAGGATTTCTGTTTTTACAAAGGACACTTTATACTGCTGTGAACTGATAGTCAATATATACTCCAGAGTTTTGATGAAGCAAGTTTGATTACTGCTCATGAGGAGGACTACAGTCATGTACTTAAAGGATCAGAAAAGGATTTTAGAAACAGTGACCTTATTGTTCTCCATTTCTTCCTATACTAACCCTCCACATTCTGAAGTACAAATAACAGTGCAAAGAGACTGTGCTGTCTTAAATGGGAACATTTGAGAAATACAGAGCATTCCCCTGTCTCTGTGTGTGTATATACACATACTGAGCAGACAGACACAAGACAGCCAGCGGAAAGAAACTATGCTCATGTTTGTTTCCAAAACATTTTCACTGGGACCATTAGCCTTCACTAATATTTGGGAAACCATATGCATCTCCAGTGAGGGAGAGTCAGGTGGTAACCAGGAGTCGTGAACCCCAACGATGACCAGCTTTGCCAATAAGAGGTACTTTTGGGTTTCCTTTCTTAATAAGTGTTTATTCTTTTGAATAGTTATACAATGACCGCAGGAAAAATTCCATCAAAAGCAGTGGCTTAATCTACATATAACACAGTCATCGACGGCTTGAATTCATAAATACTCTCCAAGGTTAGTCAAAACACAGATACTAACAGACACTATCCAGAAGGCTTCACATGTCTCTTTTTTCAGTAGCGTACAAAGTCTCTATACATAATGTCCACAGAAAACACACTGGATGTATCCCCTGGCAAGGAATAAGTTACTTTCAGTAGCAATGCTCTTCAGCTACAAGCCATACGCAGCTGAGGTTCATGTTTGGTCCTGTGGGAAGAGTATAATCATATTCTATCTCTGGTCAAACTACGCATTGGTCTTCTAATCACAGAAAGCTTCCTCACAATTTTAGCAATTGTTTTGACTTAATGAGGGACCCTCAAGGTAAATAAAATGGAGATGCAGCTTGAAGCATTTCTGTTGTGTGCTTTCACATGTGGCATAGACTTTAACTGTAGTATCCTTTGGTTGGTTGGGTTGGTTTTTTTTCTGTTTGTTTCTGTTCCAAGGTGTAGTTTCAGGTTTTAAAACCTCCAAAAAAATTAGTGTCTTCTTAGGTCCTCATAGTGAAATAGGTAACATCAGGCTGTTTGGATAATGAAAGTGACAGTGTTTTGGGGAGCTATGTGGCATTGCACTGTAATACATTTGCATTTATCATCTCATATTATTTCAAATTATTGTCTGTAGGAAGTCAGAGAACCTGCCCCAGTGTGTTGCCTATAAGTCTTGCAAAAGAGACCATTTGGCTATTTGTGTGGTGTCTCTTCGCTTCATGCTGTTGAGGAGAGACAATCTCATTTAAGCATCCAAGTGTTGCCTTATTGGTGAAAAGCTTTTTCATACCAAGTACCATATTTAGAAAAACTGAGCAAAATTCTGCTCTGCTTCATATATTTTTCTTCAGACCTACACATAATTTTTGAAATAGTTTCTTCCCCTACGTTCAAGGGCCCTCGACACTTTTCCATTGTACCCTTCTCCTCCCTCATTGGCCCCAAAACTCTTTTAGTTTATTTGTCGTTCGTCCCACTCTTTGCCAAATGAAAGAACCTACTTTAAGGTCCCAGCTCAGAGTTACGAGCAGTAAGGATGCTGGCTAGGTTGGTGTTTTGACTACAAGCCTTGGAAGAAGCAGTCTTCTAGGAGCAAGTAGTGAAGGATGCTGAAAGATTCAGTGAAATCTATTAAACTACTAGTAGATGATTGTAAGCCCTACCCGTTTCCTAAGAAACAAATTACATTTCCCCAAACTTCACGTCTTCTCACTGCTGCAGATAAAAGCATGAACTGGTTTCTTTTAATTTCCTGAACAAGGACAGAAGGAGAATTCTGCAAACAATTAAAATTGCAAATTGCTTGTTTGCTCAAGATCAGATTTATTCTAAAGGGTGCCTGCTCTTTGAGGACTGGAAGAAGGTTTTTTTGAGATGCATTTTGAACGAGGTAAGCATTTTTTCATATTATTCCCAGCATAATATGCCAAGAGGAATACTGTGCATTTATTATTTCCTTAAAAAAAATAATCAATTAATTGAAACATTCCCTCTAGACCTATAATATTTATTCCAATGTTCTGTCAATAAATGTAACAAGGTTAGTTTTCTATCAGATTAGTTGGAAGAATCATTTGAGGGAAGTTCTATTTGGTGAGCTCGATTGCAAAAAGCAATCAATAAGAAAAAATTCCCTTGTAGTTGTCGAAAGAAACTTGGAGCTCTGAGGAGTTGTCCCAGAACAAGTATTTATGTCTCTGCCCCGGAATTCTTTTGCTGGCACCAGAAGGCCAATGTGGTAGCTGTTCTCTCTTGCTTCCAAGTGCCAAAGGAGGGGAAATGAAAGCACGCGGGAAGTCTGAGACAATGAAGTATGGCCACAGCATTCTGAATACTGCAGTTCTGCTCCTTGTTAGTAGGAAATCCCTGTTGACTTCTTTTGTGCATTACCATAACCATAACGCCCTGTGTTTCAGAAGCTCTTGTGTAAAATCTTGACAATAGCACTTCCCAATTCCAGTGGTCCTTTCGAAGACAGTTTTATAAAAGTAATGAAAACTTATAATGCAGTTTCACCATTTATGTGTAACATTGGACAGCCTTGCCTGTCCTGCTAGAGTAATCTTTCCTTGACGTTACTGACTCCTGTTGAATATGCCAGCGGCAATGTTCCACTGAGCCCTGTGCTGCAAACTCCCTTCTGCTGTTACCAAGGATGAGACGGCGTGGAGGTATGACAGCATAGTCTGTGTTTGAAAGTGCTCTCATGACTCCTGGGCAGCTGCATTATCCATTTGGCCCAGAAATGGTCAGAGTTGTCATCACTTGGCATAGGGGACTGGAGAAAGTAAAGCCAGAATGCAAACAAACACAAAATATTTTAAAATGAAAATAAGAAACAAAACTGTGAGGATTCTACACCAGTCTTCTAGTGTATCACAATCTAATCCTACATCCCATGTTTCTTCTAAAGTGCATTTTCAGCTCAAAATAGTTTGGGGGACAAAGAGAGATCCATGTAACATAATTTCCCATATAAAGATAATCTCTTGATTATTATCACTGGTTTCTGTGTATTCTGCAATATCTGTTGTAATTTATTGTTATAGGTATAACTACAAGCTGCATGTTTCCAACCTGTCTGCGTTATATTTTGCAGTCCAGCTTTTGATAGGAGCCTGCTTTCTGTACAGTTTGTTTTTACAGCACTCTGAGGAATATGAGGAAGGTGGAAGTAGTGGCACTGAAGTCCCATAAGCATGTGGAAAAAAACCCACGAAAAACCCCTTATAAGTTATGAAATATTTTCTCAACCAGGTTGAGAGTAACTTACTGCACAAAATGGTGGTGGCTAAAAGGAAACCATTTCTGCAATAGAATGATGATGCTCTGTGAAAGAAAAAGAGGGAAAAAACCCCCAACCCAAATGACTAGCACTGAACTTACAATTTAGTTAACTGGTGTCACAGTTCTTAAATCTCTTGACTTGACATCAGTGCATTTCTGCGTATTTCGGCCATTTTTCCAGTCATACTAGATGCTTGTTTTAAGCTGATTTTTTGATTTCTACTGCAAAATCACAGTACGTGCACTTAAACATGGGATACTGCAGTATTAAAGCATTTAGGAAGTAGCTGTACTAGTACTGAAGTGGTCACCAGCCTGTTAATGTGTGCAATAGAGAGCAAACTAGATTCAGTTGGTATCTTCTTTATGCATTTAAGTAGCATGGATTAGCCTAATTGACTTGAACTTTTACCCAAGCATTGTGTTATTTGTAGGTGCACACATTCTAATTCCTGGTGCAACTGTGCAAACTGTGTGTGTTTATATTGTGTACGAGAGGATGAGCTGAAACTACACTCTGCATATTAACTGGTGATGCTACAGCAAATAAGATTTGAGTTAGAAGAGCCCTTACCAGATTGTTTGAGAGCCAGTTCTAATCAATTTAATTCTTTCAGCCTTTTTTTTTTAATCTTCCAAAGGAAATCTTTATAACTTTGTAAGGCAAAAAAAAACCCAACAAAAGTAGAAGTTACCATAGCGTTACCATAGTTGAAATAAAGCAGTTGAAAGCAATTTCTTTGAGGTGGCATTGTTCATCAGGCATAAGGGAAACATGAAGAGTGTCCCCTTCCTTCATTCAGCTAGATCAACGCAGTGCGTTGACAAGGGCCCACTCTTGTGGGAGCAGTTGGCCAAAATTGCTTTTATAATATATTCTGGAACAGTGAGTGGGGAGGTACTAGAAGCAGCCCAAAGGGGCCAGGGTACAATATAAAGGCTGAATGAAAAATAAATTTCTGTGATTATATATGGTCACTGAAGTGCTGAAAAAAAAAGAGGGTAGAGCTAGTAAAGAAAAAGCTAGTAAAGATAGAAACAGTTCTCAATAATACCAGTTTTCCCTTCAGAATATAGGCAAAGGTTTTGGGGTGAATTCTCTTAATATACCTGTGTTAACATTAATGGAGAGTCTCAGGTATTCTTTGCTAGAGAGTTGTTGGATGTAAAACCTTATTTTATTGCTTAAAATGCCAGACAACTTGAGAACTGCACAATTCATGAGTAGCTTTTGTGATTGGTTCTTTTCAGATTACTACTGGTATTTAGAAAGAAGAGAGAAAAGGAAGAGAAAAGACATTAGAATCCAAAAATACATGGCTTTGGTCATTGCAGAACTTCGGTCTAAATGTTTCTCCTAATCTCTTCATAGTTGTGAGGCATCACAGTTGCCTGTGAATTTTTTTGAAATACAGTTTTTTGCCTTTTTGTTACCCTTCCAGGACAGTACTGTGATAGGACAGGGAAGAGAGGACAAGAGCTACCTTTTTTTTATGGAGGTTGTAAATCTGTCTACATTTCTTAGATTATGTAACCTTTAGAACCTAGTTTGAAAGTTTATTAAGTGGAGACAAGCAGATGAGGCTCTCCCAGCATTAGCTAGGACATCGTCTCATGAAGCCTCACATGATAAAGGCTACATAGTAGTCTTCAAAGCTTTGATGGCGGGAGATGGCAGATTATTCCCCAGCAATAATTTTCCAAATTGTCTGTTAACAACAAAGGCAGCAGAAAAATTGAAGCATGTGACACAGTTGTACAGAAGAGGAGCTGCATCATGTCACTGATGGGTGAGATTCATCCCACAGCACAGCCATGCTTGTAGACGTGTCATTAGCTGTTACGTTGCGTGAACCAGCAGGAGTCTGGAATGCAGCTGGGCTGTGGGGAGGGACACCCAAGACAATTGCCAGGGCCACGGAAAGTCCTGGGAATGCCATAGTGGGGGCAACTGGCTTCCAGGTGTGGTGGTGATGTTTGGTTCAACTTCTCCTCTAAGCCCTGAACTCATTGTCACTCTCTATGGAGGCAGCAATCTAAGAACACCGTGGGAGTCTTGCTGTGCATTGTTCATTTTACGTAGTAAAAGATGATACTAAATTGGGTGGTGAGGAGGATGTATCAGAAGGGAGAGCCAGCCATCGTACAGAGACCTGGACAGGCTGGAGGCGTAGGGTGGCAGGAACAGCATGAAGACAAGTGCAAAGTCTTGCACCTGGGAGCGCAACTTGAGCTGTTCTATGATTCTATGATTTTCTCCACAATTTAGTCTTCTGTGTTAGTAGATGTCTTCTAGATGCTGACATCCAAAGCTACTGCTGTCTTTCGTCAGTGGCCACTTGCCACACGAGATGTACAGAATTGTCTGGGAAAAGCAAGCCAACATTTAACCTTTCTTTTCAGTTTGCCATTTAGAGCAGAAAAAGATCTTTACAATACATTCATACAAGCTAATGATAGACAAATTGCCTTTTCTGTTCTGATCTGATAGTTGAGTTGGTTTTCCAAAAATGGTGATAATTATCTTTAAAATTTCTTCTCCACTAACCTAAGAATAGTATTCACAGTGGCAGAAAAAAGAGAAACAATTTTCATAAGGTCATGATCTTGTGGCCTGCAGAGAACTAAGAGGTCACAGCCCACACAAATGGACTTGACTAGACAATTCAGGGAGACAATATAGAGAAATCACAGGGGGACTTTCCATTTTAAGTTAACATTAGTGTTTTGACAAACCAATGAAATAGTGTGATAGTGAATATTTGACATTGTTCTCCGTTATTCCTCTACAGGCAGTTAAAATTTTGAAATTAAATACTTACACCTTTTTTTTTTTTATCAGTGCTGAGTTGTATTTTCTATGTATACACAATTAGTTAACACATTCAGGAAGGAAGTGAAAATAGAGCTTAAAAACAGTAGAAACAAAACTCGCAAAAGCAGGGATTTGGCCTTTCATTTGTTTGCATTTTCCAGCATGTTAGAGATTGCAGTCATGATATTCCTGGGTTCCTTGTGAGTCAAGTCAGAGGATCTTCCTTTAAGCCTCCAAGTGCAGTATGAATGATGAGGTTACATCACTTTGAATATTCTACTAGTATGTTAATTAAATTGTAACTTTGGTTTAACTGAATACTTAAACTTGTAATTTTCCTAGAAGCCGGTATTCCAACAACTGCAGATATATTTAGCAGAAATGTGTTAACTCTGTATTTGCCAATACCCTTAAAGATGATAAGAAACAAATCTATACAGATGTTCTATGCTCCAGTGGATAAGTGATTTTCCACTGTAACAAAAGGTAAAAGCCTATTCATTGAAGTGTGGCCAGAAATTATTTCTAACTGCTATGAAAGAATACTTAAAACTGTATGCTGCTTTTAACATTTTGGGCTTAAATTACAGTTAATGGTTCCCATAAAAGAGATAGGAGAAATACTAAAATCAGAATCCTTGAACACTAAACACTGTCTAGATTTCCAGTCATAGCATCATCTCTAGCGGTTTTACTGTCAAAAATAAAACATCCAGAAAGTTGTTTATATGAACACAAGATGACAAAGTTTTTGCTAAATATCCCTAGCATTCCTCGGTGGAGAGCTCTCCAGGTGTGAAGCCGTGGGCTTAATTTCAGCACACGCAGGTATGAGCCTGCCGCAGTGTAGGGCATCTCCCTGTCCTCGCTGCAGGATGCTCTCCCTCTCGCTGGGAAGGGGATTTTGGTGCTGCTCGGTCTGGGGGTGTCGCCAAGGGTCATCGACAAGTGGGCTGCGACTGGGTGTGAGAAAGGCTTTTGGCACTGCCCCATTGTGTTCTGTCTATTGAGTCTGATTGGGCTTCCTCTTTCACAAATGTTTTACACACTGCTTGTATGTTTTGCCAAAATCAGGAAAGTTTTAACGTTAGATAAGCATTTATTCATCACTCAGAAATGGATGAATATGCAGAGTCATATTCTTCAAATTCCTTTCTCCTAATCTTTTTTGCATGAAACATGGTAATAGGAGCATCATTGCTCATTGCCCCAGGCAGCTAGTCATGCTAGTTTCTCAAATTAATACTTGATTGTGGCATAGAAAAAGTATATAGGCTTAGGATTCAAGTGACAGCATGATTATCTCTTTGAGATAGTTGGACCTACCACTACCATTAACTAATCATCTCCTCTGCCAGTGTTGTAAAGAGAAAGGTCAGGTGATGGCTGGATTCATAAATGTCAAAAGACTGATTGTGTTTGAAGATGTGGACTGAGGCAGACGTCTAAGGAGGATGTAAGTCTTGGCTCGCCTATCTGAGTGAGAGTCAAGTTGTGTTTCTCTTTCAAGACTAAGCATGTTTTTCAGAAAAAGGGTGTAACATTTGTGTGAGCTTTCTTGATGTCTTGAGCCTTGTGCTTGGCTTACATTCTTTGTGAAGGTTGCAGGGTCTCCTCCCCTGTTTATGAGAAGACCTTTCATGGCAAGCACAGCTCAGTCCATGCTCTCTCTGCCTTTTCCCCAGGGCCGTGCAGTCGGGCACGGGGAGGAGGTTTGTTCAGTGAAGCGAATACGCCCAAGCCTGGGTGAAAGTGGGTCCCCCGTGTCAGGCTGCCAGGATAAAATCTGCTGCCCATGAGTCTCTGGCAGAGCACCAGTAGCCTATTTCGTTCCTAAGGATTTACATAGAGCTAGTATTTGGAGTGTTTTGTCAGTCCAACAAAATTGCCTGTGGACTTCGTGCATTTTTTCACCCAGAATTCCACACAAAAAGGTAACCAGTATTATACACCATTATCTTGCTGTAAAGCAAACAATCCATCGTATTGCACAGCAAACCTGTGAGAATCCAATGGTAATCAGTTTGCTGTGAAGTTTTCCTCTTTAGCCTAAAGACTCTTTATATTAAGAAGTAATTCTAAGTGGAATCCTTTGTATTTACTAATTCTATGATTCTTGAGTTCTTTTTCTCATAAGCATGAGCTAATGTGTGCATGCAATGTGAACCTGCTCTGTTGTTTGTACTCATGGAGCTAGTTTTAAGCAAATGCATCTTTTATTCACGTAAGTTAATAATAAAGGGAGGCCACCGCATGAAAGCTAATCTCAGAACTCCAGTAAGAAGAAAACTTCCCATAATTCCCAAGCTGTATTTTTGTGGTTTTAAAAGAATGCTGTGGAATCTGCACTTGGAAGAGAGTAGCTGACTCTTATTTATAGCTCTGTTCCGTCTGGTTCATTTCCTCTCACTTCCCTGCAGAATGATATGAATGAAAATGACACTATTGACTATGTGGGTAACAATAAAAGAGCTTAGAGAAATATGATTTTTATAGTTTCAAGTCAAGGGAATCAAAAGCCTAAGAATTATGATCTTAGGGAATTGGAGATGGATCAGGCTGTGCTAGCTGAATAGGTCCCGCTGGTGGATCTTCTGGGTTTTGGGGTGGTGTTTTTTGTTTTAAGCACAACTTCACAAAGAACAAATTCACATAAATGATGTGAACGTTTAGAAAGACATGTGGGCATGGGAACTCTGCATCATAACTCTAATTTTTGGTTTCATTTCCAGCCAAATTGCAAAGCAGAATTAATTTCTACAATGTACACTTTTAAAAATTAATGTTGTTTTTAAGTATTCTTTTTTTTTTTTTTTTGGCTATTCAATGTTTTACAAATGAGCAAATAAACCATAAAGCACTCAAACCTAAATCTGCACAAAGCCAGCAAAAGTCACTCGCCTTAGTACCTCTGGAGGAGCCCTTTGCAGTGGGAGGTGGTGGAGAGAGCTCCTTGTGCTTTGTGGGATGGTGGGTGCTTTGTCACGAAAGCATCTGCAGTGGGCCACGTACAGCGCTGTCACCATAAGCTTTATTCTTCTTGTTCCATAGTCATGTTTGATGCCTCTACACCAAGAGATTGGCACTGATTTCAGAGAGAGTCCCGCACTTGGGGGGTCTTCATGTTAGCATCCTGAATACAGCATTTCAACTTTAAAAGCATTTACTGTTTTAAGGGGAATTCTCGTTGTAGTGATGGATGTTTTCTGGCCCAGGCACCACTGACAAATGGTGACAGATAGAAAGACTTATATTAGACGTAAGCAAACACTATGACATCTTCAGGGTAATTTGAAGTGAAAATGTTCAGACCATTTGTAATAACTTACAGGTAAAAGTATATTATGAACAAGATTACATTCAGTATTAATCACACAGAATAAGTACATACAGCTATCTTATTGCTCCTGCCCTGGCATTTAATGGCATTTTGATGTACGTAACATATGAACAACAAATGTGTAAAAGAAAATCATCAATATATAGAAGAGGAATTATCCCAGTGGTGTGTATGTGGCAAACAAAGAAGGGAACTTGAATTCTCAGAGAATGCAACTATGCAGGTAAAATACTGTCAAATAACATGAAAATCTCAGCTTTGTTGCTTATAATAAAGAAAAATTCTACAGGTGCTAGTGAGTTCTGTCAGACAGGCTAAATATCTGGCAGTGCCTGTGAGACAAGGGTAAAGGGAAATGAAAGCTGTAAGGTGCGAGAATACTTTTCTCAGTGCTTGTCTGTGCAACACCTTGCCCTTACAGCTTTCAGTCACCACTCCATATTTAGTGAAACATAAGTGGCTTAAATTTAGCTGAATACTTCTCTACTTTATACTGGTGTGAAGTTGATGAAACAAAAGATGAACATAGAAACGTGAATTGGTACCCCAGTGCCCTGGTGTGGGATGCCAGCATAGGTCTGAAACTTGTGTCACCGAACAAGGACAGTCCTGGGGTCTCAGTGTTGACACCAACCGAAGCCCTGAGCTCATGGGCCTTGATTGCAGCCAGCAGGGAATCCTTCTTAGTGATGAGAGAGAAAAAAACACAAGTCTGTCTTTTCTATATGCTGTTACTGCGGTGAAGGTGGGGGGAAAGCTACATTTGTACATATTTTCCTTCTGTGTGCAAGAAAACTTCACCTGCTGCCGTCTTTCTAGTTGTGCATTTCCATTCAGCAGTTTATAATGAAGATTTGCATTTTTTAAGATGCATTACAGATTGTTTCTTTACTGTGAACTAATAATTGGTTTTACATTAAGGTTGATAGCTGGTGTGTGGTTAGTCCCCACTGAGAAATAACCACTTTGCTAAACACAAACCAATCAAATGAGCAATGACTTATCAGACAACAGGAGATGTTCCAATCTTTACACGCATATGTATAAAAAATGTAGTGCAGCAATATTAGATGTCACATTGCTAAAATAAATTGTTGTCTGTCAAGGGACTGCTCAGTCAGGTTTTGCATTTATTTCAGTTTGAAGACATTTACTTTTTTGTTTTCAATTTGCTTTTTTAAGAAACAAAAATCAAATTACATTTATGTTACTGTGCAGATTTCCTGAATTTTAGAGTATGTGTTTGTCAGAGGAAGATTTTGACTGTTGTCATACTTTGTTCAAACACTAACTGTAAGTTTCATCATCTAAGTTAAGAGACAAAAAGGATCTATTCAGTAGTTCTGCTTATTCCTCGGGACCAGTTCAGGATCGTTCTTCACAATATTGTTCAGTGTAGAGCTTTGTCCAGTTTCGTTTTTCTGTGTCTCTTGGGTTAGAGCTCCTGCCTTGTATCGACACATCATGATGTTGAAAATTGAAGCACGTGAAGCTCATAGAGTTCTTGCTCTTGCACAGTAGATCTGAACACAAGTGGATGTGTGCATGTGGTTGGATTTAGCAGCAGTGAATGTGGCTGGGATCATGGCATTCAGACTGACTTCACTTGCAAGTTTATGGTTCTGGATTACAACCAGCAGGGAATCCTTCAGCGATGAAAGAAGAACACATTCAGCAGCCTGTCTCTGGGTCTGCTGAGCACACTTTCCTGATCTCGAGTTAGACATGTCTGAGTTCTGGGAGTCAGGGCCCTTGTACAGATGCCAGAGTCAGAGAAGTAAAAAGGGAACAGTAGTACAAATAGTACTGTCACTACAGCCTTTCCTTCCCTGTGCTCGGTGTCCTGCCTGTATGGGCACGGGTGTTACTCCACTGATAAGGCCACGAGCTCTGTGCGGGGTCCAGCCCATGTCCGTGCTGACCCTGTATTACAGTCATAGATATATGCTTGTCAGTGTGTCTCAGTTTCAGAGAACAGGAGCGATAGCTCACGTACTGTTTCCATCATGGCTTTAAAGAAGGCAGTTTGTAGGTTCATAGTTTATGCCACAGTTGGAAGGGAGGTCTGTAGCTCAGCCTCTTAGAAGTGGTTCATTTAAGAGAGTGGAAGGTTTCCTCTTTGGTTTTTTTTTTTTGTGAATGACCACAGCACCATTGTTGGGGATTATATTATATTATTGTACTTATATATTTATAGGGCCTGTGTACCTGTGACAGAAATCGAATGGATTATTCTTACTAAAGTAGTATATGGCTGAATGTGTTGTTATTTTATCATGTGTAGTATTTACCAGCTGAATACCATTACAAGTTATGTACATGTTATTCCAGTTTTAAATGCAATTATTTAATACCTGAATTTATGATCGCTGTAAAAAACCAACAAACCAACCAAACCCAAAACTTAGCTGTATATTCACCCATAGAACAGCTGGATTGCTGATTCCTGTTTCTTATCTTCTTTCTTTAGCTCCATGAGTAGTACAAATGTCCCAGTCCACAACACTCTTAATTACAAAGGTTAGAAATGAGCAGTATGATATAGACCACTTTAAGTAGACAATCTGTATTGCATGGGACAATAAGCCATCAGGAGCAGGATGAATAGTTGGCATAATGGTCTCATATTGGTTTCCTGTCTCATTAGTGTATTTCCTACTTAATCTGTAGTCTCTGAAATACGGAGCTCTGCTCAGAGTGCATGTAGTGCTGCAGATATCAGCGCTCGATGATAGTTGTCTGTAGTGTGGGGAAAAGTTATTCTATACATAACAGAAAGAAGTATAGGAGACATGAGCAAATGCACACTGCACCACAGACTGTTTCACTTTTCCATGTGTTTTTTAATTATTTGCAGATATTTTGAGGATAGAGGACTTTGAGGAACACAATTTCTGGGGCTGACACTGGGTGGTCCTACGCATTCAGGTGTGTGTATGGGACTTTCCTGACCATCTCCTTATGTCTGTCTTCTGCCATTCCTCTGGACATCTCTTTTGTTATCATCCCTCCAGTTGTCTTTACCTAAACCCCGTGTCCCCCCTGATTTGCAGCTTATTTGCCCTGTGCTGACCCTTCTCACCTGTCTGTTCTCAGGCAGTGCCCTGTGTTCGTTTCCTCTGTGGTGATGAGCAGAACAGGATGTTTTCTGTGCCTCACGAAGCATAGGACCTGGGAGAAGCTCTGTGGCCTGCTCAGCTGTTCTTCATACATCTCCCAAGTGCTAAGTGAGAAGCACAAGAGGTAACACCTTAAATGAACCATCTCATGTATATATTTTAGTTTGATCTAAAAAGGGAGTGGAACTGTGTTGCCTGATGCTGTTGCTTAATAAAGTCAGTTGATGGATGCTTGGGACAATCAGTGTTGCACCCAGAGCTGGGTACCAAGGATATTTTCAGGTCCTTTGGAAAGTTACTAAAAGGAACTTGGCTGCTGATCACAGTTCTGGGTCAAAGTGATGCTGACACAAACTAACAAAATCTAATCCCACTCTCTGCTTCTCCTGTCTTTGGATCTTCTCTGCTTGTCTGAGCGCCTCTCAGAACAGCATCCAGCGCTGTGCCTGTGTTGAGCCCTGCCTCTAAGGACGAGACTCTGGAGCACATATACACTAGTAAACCTAAAGGAAATGGGCACTGCAAGAGAGACACTGCTTTGTTATTATTTTCCCTCCTCCCCAATTTGATTTTGATGGGGAGAGCAGAGGAAAGTAATTTCTTAGTATTCACCTGCAACACCCAAGAGAAAAATCTTCTGTGCCCAGCTCCTGTGTGACATGCCAGGAGTGCTGGAGCCTGGCTCAACAGGAGGCCAACTGACAACTTCCCGGGCAGGCAAGCAAAATACACATTTTTCTAGCTCTGCTCCACATATCAAAATACTCCCCAAATTGATCTAACATTTTATGCTGGAGAGTTGGCAGATGTGCTTCTCAGATACGGAGACTGTGGTACGCGAATATGCTCAGGATGCCCTGGGGCTAGTAAGAGGCATCTTGTCAGATTTGCTAGGGATTAGCACAAGGGAGTGGGTTTCATGTGCTGCTCCCAAACTCAGCCACCAGTTGTATCTTAGAATCTGCTGAGGTGCAGCAGTAAAGATGAGCTGATCATGAGTCTCACTGTACAGCACTACAGATGCTGTGGATCACAAGACTTTTCCCACTGCAGACAAATGTAAGCAAGGACGGAAGTTGACCTTCTATAAGAGTGAATGTGGTTGGGCAGATGTTCTGCCCAACTTGCAACTAGTTACCTCATTATTTTCCTCTCCGCTCATGCAAATAACAGTATGTAGTATGGGTAGGACTTCTTTCTCTTGTTTAGGGTACAATATAAAAGAATGTTTTAAGAATTCTATAGTATATGCCCTTCTTATTTTAAACCAACATCATCTTGGTTTGCAGCTAAATGATGCACCACATCCAATGACGTAGATATTTGGGCTGATGCAGACTTCATTTTTCAGGAACAGGACAGATGGAAAGTTCTCATATTCAGAGATCTCAGAGTTCTCTGTAGGTCATATGTTAAAGAAAGAGGCACTAAAGGCTAGGAAATGTGTAATTCACTGCTTCACTGAGAAGGAGATGGAATTTAAATTTTTTTCCCTTGTGGTTCTTACCTGCCTGTTTGTGACAGTGCGTAAGTTTGTGTGTGTCTGTGCCTCTGTGCATGCATGTGTGTGTGCCATATTGCTGGTGCTCAGGTTGCTTTTTTTCCTGTTTTACTTTTAAGTTTGGGAGGAAACCTTGAAACTCTGGGAGAGTGATGGAGCAGTTTGACTTTAGCATCGGTTCCTGTGATGTTATTTATGTGATGTGTTTCTCCCAGCTTCCCTCCAAGTAGGAACAGTTCCCCATCACACCCCACCCCCAGTCCCATCTGGGCTCCGATCACTCCCCACATTTTCTCTATAAACCTAAAAAGATCAGCTGCCTTCTTTTGTTCTCCTGCCTGTGCTCAGCCAGTCTGTGTAACAGCATCCTTTCTCTCAGACCTTCTAAACCTGGCTGGAATTGCTGTAATGAATGTGTAAGTGACAAAAAGAAAAGCAGAGTGTAAAAGATGCTAATCAGCCTTTGTTCTTTTCAGACATGACATGCAGGACCTGAAGTATAGATTTTGTATGGAGAAAGATAGATTTTAATTAAGCATCTTAATAGAGAAATCCTTCTTGTTTTTTTCAGAATAAATTAAGGAAGTAACTTTGATGCAATATCATTTTCATCTAATCAGTAACATTCTGAAATTACCATGTTGTTTTCCATTAGAAATACCATCATCCAACAAATCAGATAAAATTATTTAACATAGCTATATTGCAACCTCAGCTAACATTAGCCTGGGCGTGTGTATACACAGAAAAGCAGATGGTGAGTGAATTGACAAATGTTTATAGGGAGAAAGGGGCAGACAGTATCAACAATTTTATATACTCCTTTGAATAAGATGCCCATATCCGACCTAGATTCACTAATAATCAAATAAAGGCTTATCAGGGTTTTGCCATCTGCATATAGAGAATACTGATTACTGACACCAATAAAAGGCAATCTCATTAGCTTTTACTTGTATTCACAGGTTATTAATATCTCATATTAATATCATTAAAACATTTGACTTTTACATTTGGCATGAATTCAGAGGTTTTTGTTTGACATAAACTGATACACTGACAGAGACATTCCGAATAGCTTTTATACCATAGCATTTGCCATTTTTTAACATACAAAACAAAGTGCATGAAGAGAAAACACCTTGCAACACTGGGACAATAGTTGTAAGTCTGGAAGAGCGATGGAGTTGCTGCTGCATCTTTGATAAATGTGTGTGGCGGTTATGACAGTTTTATACAACTGTAGTTTCTGTGGACAAATTTGCAAAGTTCGTATTCATGACAGCCAGAGGCAGCCCACAGTTAGCCTTGCATGTCCAAGCACTCTTTATTGTTATTAATATTTATTTTCTGTTACAGGAGTGCCTTGAGGCGAAATCAAGTGGGTGCCCTGTTTGCCCAAAGCGAGAGCTTGACAAAGTGAGCAAGGGCTGGGAAACTGAGACACCTGGAGATCAAGTGACTTAACAGCATACAGAGAATCTTTATGTGAGTTGGAAACAAAATGCAGCTCATCTAAGTAGAATCTCTCTCTTGACCCACGATAGGCACTTCTTTTTCTAATGGAAGGACATTCCTACTTGAGATGTAGGGAGTGTTACCTCTTGGTCATATCATTCAGTTCAGTCAACAAGTCACACGAGGATCTGACTTAATAAAAAGCAAGGAAACCAGAAGTAATCACGTCCCTTTTTTTCACCTACCACAGAAGTTTAACTGAGGGTTTAGGGCATATGAATAGGCATTACAGGAGCATGCAACTTTCCCTCTCAGAACAGACTTTCAGGATCACTGCATCTGTCATCTTGGTTCCTTTAGTTTGTCTAGATTTTTACCAACTCAAGCAATAGGAAAATCTAAGACTGCCAGTTTTTTTTTTTATGTGACTTGAAGTCCTGTGTAATAGGCTCCATCAAAAAAAAAAAAAAGTCACTTTTATTTCCATCACTGCTGTAATGCAATTTCATGTGGTGTCCTCAAGGTTGCTACGCACACTGTAATTTCTCATATACAGCTGTCAGCAATAACCTTTTGTGGCAGCAAAGAGAAAAAATCCCCAAAATACCTATTTGTCTAACATATACTTGTAGACCTTAAATCCTGTCTAACCACATACAGCTGTGTTTCTCCGATCGCTGGTGTAGTGGAGGACTGTGCTTTTTGCTTGTAGGTGGAGCAGAAGCAGCTGGCAGGGCTTGTGCGAGCAGGATCTCAGAGGCAATTCCGTCCAGCCTTAGTTCTGCTCACCCAGTGCATGCAAGAACTTGGCACCCTCTGCAGTCCTGCATATGCACAAAAACATAAAATATTTTGTGTTCTTGCCGTTCACTTTTCCTTCTTTAATTCTGAACACAAATAACAGCTTAACCTAATGAGAAGTCAGAGGAAAAAACCCTAAAAAGATGGTAGAAGTCAAGAACAGATGAGGACTGCAGGACTCATGAATTTCAAACACCCAGCAGTGCGTGTTTCACTTCCTGCTGCCTCTGCTACTGTCAGAGACCAATTTATATTTTGCGCCTCAACAGGAGATGCCCCACTGCCAGCAGAAACTTTTAATGATCCTCAGCCTCACATGCTGCTCTGGAAACAACCTCTGAAGAATACGGAAGATTTTACAATGTATTATTCCTATAAATGAAAACATATTTCTCACCAGGAATTTATATTCAGATACTCTTCCACATTTTAACATGGTGGGTTTTCTCTTCTGGATATGCATTGCCCCTTGTTCATGTCCTTTTAGCTTTTTCAGGTGTCTCTTTGTCTTGGGAACTCTGGGGTCTGCACAAGCAGGAATTCAAGCACCATCCAGCTAAGATCTGACTCACTGGGCCTTGTTAAGACAAGAGTCACAGACACCCCCTCCACTCAAAGCAGGACCAACTCTGATGTTTGACAAGGTTGCTTAAGGTTATGCTGCAAGATGCCAGAGGAGCATAACTGACCCACGATTTTGATGCAAGGAAGAGACTTAGAGTTGTGAGAAGATGAACTTCTGAAGTTCTGTAGCCCGAAGTAGATAGTGCTCATCATGGATAACAATCTCCCAGACTTTCTCATGGTACGTTAGTGGGATTAACCATCTAAATTGCCAAGTTTTATGTAAGAGGAAGACTTCTAGCTAAGATCAGATCAGCTACAGAGAGACTCACTTGACAGAACTGAGTCTTAGTTCATTTCGTGCTTTGGCTGATATCACACAGGTCGCCTACACGGTGCTGTCCTGCTAAGAGGCTTTGCTGAATTTCTGAAACTCGAGTACCTTCCTGAGTCTCTGTTTTCCACACCTGCAAGTTTAGTCCATTTTTATTCTCTCTGTCTTGGCTCTGGCACTCCCTAAAGCTGTTTGGGAGTATTTTTATGCTTCCCTTTTATGAACGCTGTGCTTAAGCAGTATATGGCTAGCAAGCACACAGCTTTTGTAGATCATAATCTTCTTTATTTTCTCAATGTGGTTCGTTTAGAGGCACTTTAAGGAAACGTTTTGCTGCAAGTTGCTTGTGAAAGGAGATTGCTTTGGGTAGTTCCTTTATATTCAGTTTGACTTTTACACAAAGTGCAACTGTACATTGATAATACATGGAAATGGTCAAACAGAGAAATTAAAACTGCTTGCATATGCTTTTTGAAATGTGTTTCTGCTCTGAAAAGTAATTATGTGAATTTGACCTGGGCTCACTTAGCTCATCTTCTCCCCGAGAGTCAGGTCTGCTGACATTAGCGGAGTGGTTACTGTTTTCAGAATGGTCTTCCTGGCTACTCTCTGAGAAGACTGAATTAAATTTGAGATTTAATGCATCATCAGTAGATTTTTTTTTCCCTCTAAATTCTAATTGCAGGAATACCTCAAGCACTCCTGTGCCTTCAGGATATGGTTGACAGCATTGCACAAGTGTGACTGAGATCCTGACAAGCAAGTGAAATGACATGGATGCATAAGTTTACCAAAAACAGAGCTGAAAGAATCTTGCTGTGGTGACAGATGGAACAAAGCTTTGGTGAATATGGATTGAGAATGCTTTGGTACCTATTACAGGTAAGAATGCCATGTAGTTTCTTATATGTCTGGATGTATAGTGCACATACATACACCTCCGAATTTTTTTCTGATCCCATGAAGAATCCCAGAGACATGTGCATGGCCACATTTCTTCTTTATTTTTAAAATCTGGGCATGAGTTTGTGCAAATTTAGGCTTTCAAAGATCAGATTTGTCTTTACAAAAATCAGAACTTATTAGAGGAACTTCCTTTTCCCCTTGAAAACTGCCATCAGATACCCCTGAACAGCTCTTGGCTTGGAAATGCATGACTTGAATTGTTAATTAGTGTTTAGGTTTGTACATGAAAAGATGGTATTTTCTACCTCTCTGAAGGAAGAGAAGCCAATGACCATGTTAGAACCAGTCCATTTCCAGTCTGCTCTCAATTTCCACCACCGGTGCTCCTGCACTTGCCTGTGAAATGAACCAGCTGTTAACTCGATTTCACGAAAGAAAGATGCAGACTCAGTGATTGTCAGGAGATTGTGTGTATTCCGATTTGTGAGGGTTCTCCTTCATTTGCCTGAAGAAACTAAAGTGTGTGAATTTAGAAGCACCATGATACCAGTATTCTCATCCTCTATATGATACATTCTCCTCTTTTTACTGAATCAGAAATAGGTGTTCAAAAACTCAGATATTTTTTAAGAATAACATGCAGCTAAGAGGATTTTTTTTTTACATAACAAGTAGTAACAGAAAGTATGATCATAACACAGGTGCTTTTCCGCAAAATATTGACCCTGAAGTGATAAAAAGGGCTTAGTAAATGACTAGTATCAGAGTGAGGTGTGTCGGGAAGTACACTGCAGGATTTATTAATGCTAATACCTGTTAAGAAAATACATTTTTGTTAGTCCTTCTCCACATCCAGTTTCAAATCTTTCCATTGAAATCTTGCTGTAGAAATAAACCTGTTTAAAAGAATTTACTTCTGTGGCACAGCTTGCCTTAAAATTTAACCAAAAGTCAACGTGATAAAAAAATTGATCAGTTGAGTGAACACATTCCTTTGCCTTAAACTGAAATGTGCATTCTGAAAGAGCATGGCTTGTGAATTGGAGATCCGTGAAAGGAACAGACCTGCTAAAAGAATAACATTTTGATGCAACAAGCTTATTTGCTTAACAGCTTTCTACTGCAATTAACATATGCGGCAAATGCGTTTATTGAACGTGACAGTCTGCTCAAATAACCCTCTTTCAAGAGCGGGATTATATAATCTGGAACTAGCAGAGTTACACTGAGATTAAAATTATTGAATGTCTTGTTTATCCAAAATGCCAGCAGCTCTGCTCCTCATTTTCTCTGTACTTCATGCTGACTTGTAAATGATCTGCTTGGGCTCTGGTGTCCTTAAATTAATGAACTGTCTGAGAGCACCATTCAGCATAGTACTGCTGTTGGGAAGAAAAGAAAGAGAAACTGAAAGAAGCCCTGGGGAGGAGGCAGCAGCAGTATTAAAATGTTTGACCTCATCAGGCTTTATGGGTGGGCAGTTGCATTGGTACTACAAGACTGGATTTAAGAGGAGGGTAATGGCAAAGCATAAAAAAGGTGACAAGATTTATAGTTGGGGATCAGCCTGTCCCCTGGGCTCGGCTAATGAGTGGTTAGCCTGTGTTCAGTTGGCTCCATTGAGACCACTTTCCCCTGAGACACGCTGGGGACCTTCTGACCAGAGAACTGGCTTGGGCTGAACAAAGGGACACAGACAGCATGGTCTACTGCCTGCTGCAGAAATGCCACACAGAGCATCCTGAGCAGGGTATGGCGGCAGGTCCCAGCAGCTGCCCTCAGATGGACACTCTAAGCATGATTTAGTCTTGAACTGTGCTTCTCAGGAATCACTCTGCTCCCTCCAGCCTCCTCAAGAGTGTTTAAAAAATACACAAATTGTTTCTTTCTCATGTTGTGAAATAAACAAATAAAAAGGGAGTGAGGTCTAATATCTGTTAGTTAATGGGTAAACAGGAATTACTGGCCCAGCACACACCGAGGGTGGGGAATTGGCATGGACAGGGACTCATCAGATGGCAGCCAGCAGAGCACTATAAGGAGCGAGGAAGGTGACACAATCCTCCCAGAGCAACCGAGACTTCTAAGCCCCTGGAAAAGGTAGTGGGGGTTGCTGCTCCCTCATCCAGTAATTGGATGACTTTCATTTCTATTGATTTAATTGACTTGGCCCCCAGAGTGGGCAGTCTTTGAGCTGTTGCCTTGTTGTTTGTCCTTAAGATCATTTCTGCAGCTACTGAAGGATGTGGAAAGGAGGGAAGAAGGATGCTGTGTGCTTCTGCATAGGCTGGTTTGAGACACTGGAACCCTAAAGTGAAGTCAAAACACAATCTTCAGAAATCATCTATGAAATCAGATTTCTCCCTGCAGCTGCTTAGAGAGAGGAGCCAGTAAAACACAAAGCTGGTGATGTTTCTACCCTGCATGCCCTTAAAAGGGTTCAGAGTCATAGAGAGCTCACATCCACTCTCACTGCTAAGCCAAGAGACTGTCTCCGGTTTCAGTTAATTTTAGACCTGTAACAAATTCCTCTTCCCAATACCTCCAAATGTTGGGATTGATGAAGAAAAGGGGAGGGTTTTTGTGACTTCTGAGTCTGGTGTTCTCAGGTTCTAGTACTGCCAAGGTTTCGCATAGTTACATATCATTTGGGTTTTCCATTCTGACACCTATTCTGCTCCATGGCTTTTTCTTGAAATAGCAGCTACATATTTCAGAAAAGAAAAAAGTTCATTTTGGGTATCGGTGTGAGCTAGGAACCCAGGGCAGTAATCCAGCTGAAAGTCATACTTTCCCCTCATGAATACGATATGGGGAAACTGAATAGGACTGGTTTGGGGAGCTGCAATTCTGCTTTGTATTGGAGAGCAAGACCCAGGGGTCTGTATACGAGAGGGAAACTCTCATGTGTGCAGGAGCACATACCATTGATCCCAGATAGATGAAGCTGGGAAGACATCATCTAGCCAGGTTGCACATGCACCTACAGTTCCCCTTCTGCCTCCTTGGTCCTGTTGGGAAGCTTGAGAGCAGAGCTAGGTCAGGGGCTCCAGACCATAAGCTGAAGCAGGACTTGTAGTTATCTCAAAGATTTTCTGCACATTGGACTGCTACTACTTTCTGCTGGTTAGTTTTGTGTCATTCTTCTTCCTCCTTCCCTGGCACGTCTCTTCACTTCAGTTTTGTTCAACCTGTGCACCTCTTACCCTTTTTCTTGGCTGTCCTCTTCTGCCTTTCCTATTTATTTATGTTGCATTGAATTTTCTCCTTTACTTAAATTGTGGCAACGTTACACTGTTTGTTTCCATCAGTTTGTCTCTTCTGCTGAGCTATTTTTCCCAGCTGTAGAAGTTCTTATATCTAATCAGGTTGTGCTCTCTGTTGCTCTGTTTGTTCAGTGTTTAGCACAGTGTGCCCCTATTCTTGGTTACCTCTCAGGATCCAGGCCTGTAAAAGTTACAATTTCTTAACAGTAGTCATGCTTGAGGATGCCTAAGTAGGATTTTCTGCAGCCCACTGTAAAGTACCCTGAGTACAGCCTGCCCACTCGGGAGCACACTGCATAAACATATGTAAAACTGTGAGGAACAGGGTAAGGAACCAGGTCTTTTCCCTTATCTGGCAAATATCCCTTTTCTTTGGTCAGCACTATGCTGGCAGAAGGTCCGTTTTGAACACCTTCTGAGAGGAATTGTGAAACATCTAGAGACCACAGTATGTGTCACTAATTTTTTTTCTGAGAGTCTGGGAAACTGCTCAAGACATCCCCAACCCTGGAAAACTTCCAGGTATTCCTAAGAGAGCATAATGAGGCTTTAACTCCAAGGCATTGCATTTTCAAATGTGCAGGAGGCTGTTTCCATTCTTGCCAGAGGATTTGGCAGTCACTGCGTCTCCTTGGGACTATCACCCATTTCAATTTGAGGATGCAAAGCCTTCTTTCAGTGTGGTCTTTGTAATATGGGACATGCAGATGAGTATCTGGGCAACATGGAAAAAGCTTTTGCTTACGGATAGAGGATGAAGAGAGCAACCAAAGAATTTTTTAGTCCCATTCTCCCCACATTTGAAAAATGACTGAATTGCCAACTGGTGTGGCCTGTTGCCCAGAGAACACCGGGTCACCTCTTAGGGAGTAGTGTTGTCTCTTCTACATGCTAAACCTGCAGACTCTTCAGGCTACAGCACCCGCATTTCCCTCAGGTGTACTGAACATTTCAGGTGATGATTGACCGCTCTCCCTGATATTTGTATGATTAGTAGTCTCTTCTCTGTGTGCTATTCAGCGGACAACACCGCTCATAAAAAGCAGATAGGAGCAAGTTGGGCTGCTGCCCCTGGTGAGTAGGAGAGAGGATGGGCTGATTGATGACCCTTGCCTGTTTTCTGAGGTTGCAGTAGTTTTTTATGATGTCATTAGGAGGCGATAGTCACATTAAGGAATCCCTCATGACATCATAAAGGACTTGATATTTCACTAATGTTATTTCAGCAGAGTGGAGCTCTGGCATTTTATAGTCTTTGCTTTCCCCGTAGAATTAGGAGTTGTCTAACTACAACCTGGAAGAAATGCAAAAATAGTCAAATGCCGACTTCAAAAGTTATGGTTGAAGAATGCTAATATATTTGGCTCTTTCGGAGCACACAGCACCTTTAGGTGGAATACATGATGTGTTTATAAAAGATGCCATCACTGAATACATATCCTCATACAAAGGAAGGATCAGATGTGCCTTCCACTTTTTTCTGTGCACAGACACACAAAAAAATATTTTTTCTGGACATTTTCTGGAATAGCATGAGAGATAAATGGACCATAGAACGGCACCATGGGACCATGTGGGCTTTGTCATAAGAAGACAGAGTTGTGGTGTAATGGTAAGATCAGGAAAACACTGCCAATGGAGCCAGAAGCTATCATTTCCTAAAATAAGAGGGGAATGCTAAACCCTTTACTGAGGAGAGACACTATTTTGAAGAGCTTGGTATAGGTGGAGAAAGCACTGTGAGTGCTGTTGCCAACTGTACCATAAGAGGTTGTTTGTAGGGTCTTTGTGCAAGTGAATTTCAGATGAGGTACCTCCTCATAAAGGTTCCTTGCCACATTTTCTTCAGGCAGCCCTGCCTGTGCCTTTGAGTCCTGTCCTTAGATCTGAAGAAGGGAGGCGAGGCAGGCAGTCTATGCATTTCAGAAGCTTACCAGTAGCTCAAGGCTCCTGAAATCTTGCTGAGGAGACTGTCCTTTCTCGGTCTTTGTGGTCCTGAGGCCATCTCTCTCTGCCTCTCTGGCAGCGCCCTACTCATCACACTAACGCTAAGCCTGTGGCCCCTTGACAATCATAATCCCCAGCAGCACATTTAATTCTTGTCAAGGGTACAAAAATGTGTGTCTGAGAGCCTCCCATCTGCCATTATTCTGACTGCCAGCTTGCCTGTGGTTGTGCATGGTTTGATCTCAACAAGATTTGCCTGCGAATGGCACAGTCACCAAATAACAAACCCACGCTCCAGAGTCTGTCCCTTGCTCTTCCCTTCACAGACACAAAACTCAGGCTTTGCATCAGAAGTGAGAGGCACTGGGGAATGGCGGACACTGCAGAGTGATTTGGTGTTCTTCTCTTGCAGTCAGTGAGTAGCTTTGCCAGCAAGTAGGCTACATGTGTCTTAGGCACTGCTCAGCCCTCCTGCTGTTCTGTTCTCAGCTGAAGCCAGTCCCCTCTGTGTGATAGCGCAGTCAGCTGGCTGTGATACTGCAGGTAGAGTGGGGCTTCAGACAGCCGGTGAGAAGCAGGGGGGCACAACTCCCTGAGGAACAAACAGTTTTACTTTTGTGTATTAGCAGTGTCACGTACGGTGAAGATGAATACAAGGGGAAGTCCTCAGAGGACATTCTGGCACTTGCCGTTTCCCAGGGTCATTGGTGGCTTTGTGATTCTTTTTTAAAATGTATAAATCACTGATTAAATGTCTGTTTGCCAGGCTGCACCACCCTGGACGTGCCTGGAGACGTCCCAAAGGAGGAGGTGGGAAAGGGGGAGGGGGAGAGTTGCCTGCAGCCTGGGATAGTTATCTGTTTGCTTTGAACAGAGCAACTGATCTACCTCTGGGGTTTTGCTTTCACACAAGTTCATCCAGTTCACCTACTTACACTGCTCGTTATTAATAGAATTGTTAGCAGGTTCACTCCACAGCTTGTAGGGAAGGTGTGCACATGGGTGGCACCTGAAGACAGAAAGTATCTGATTATATCTAATACTTAGTTGGCTCGTCTTCCCAGGTGTGCTGTTCTACAGATAATAAACCAGGCAACTTCACAGAGGGAGGTACAGGCACACCCTAGCTGTGGGCTCCGGCTCTATTCCAGCATCGGCTAAGAAGTGGGCTACCCTTGCTGGTGAGGAGTTAGGGCTGTACCTGCACATACAAGGGAATACAGACATGGGTGCTATGACCTCCAGGAATGGCATGGGTGAACAAATTTGTCACGGAGCAGTAGGTCTTCAGAGGCACCTGTGTTCCCACCGAGCGCTGACACTGAGCTGCTTTGCTGTCTATGGACACATCCTTTCCTTTGTGCATCCCCTTTGTCCCTGACTTCTGCCCATTTATACATAAGCTCATTATGGCACGACTTGCTTTCTGTAGGTGCAATGCAACGAGATGTGGCTGCAGCACAGGTATATTTACTTGAATTTGCTTGAGTGTACCTGCTGAGGTGCAGCAGCTGCGTAGAGGTAACCTGTATGTTGGAGCAGAATGTCCTGTAACAAAGCTTAGGTCTGGGGTGTGCATATGGGGAATGGACCACACACCGTGTTCGTGATGAACTGCTGCTCTCGGCATGTTCAAGGAGGAGGAGGTCTGTCGTGGACCTGAGAGCTGCAGGCTGAGCTCTCCACTCTGTGATATCTTCTGCAGCATCTGTGGTCTTCCTCTGGCAGCGAGGCTGAGCGCTGATACTGAGAGGCGAGGTCCAAGATTTCAGCTGGAGGCAGATGAAGAACAGAAAGGAAAGAGAGGAAGATGACCGTTAGAGGTCACTTCCAACCCAAACTATTCTATGATTCTATGAAAGAAGGTCTTCTAAAACAGACTTCACCACCTCTCAGCATTATCTACAACAGTACATGGACTTCTTCAACTGGATTCCACTTACAACCTGCCACACTACATCTAGCAATGAGCACGTAAGGGTGAGCAGTTCATTATTACTGAACACTCCGTTCTGCCCTCACATGCAGATAGTGATCTTGATTTAGCTGTTCAGCCATGGATGCCTTTGAACTCAGACCTAGCAGAGAGAAGGCTGAATCTTTTCCATCTGATTCATATCCAGAGCTTCTGCTATTTACTCAAGCCTCTCGGGTGGAGACATTGGGCTGGAGAGCTTGTGGGAACAACTCCCTTCAAGTTCTAGCTGCAATCTGAAAGCTGTGGTGTAGGAAGAAAAACAGGGTAACCAGCCTGTCTTCAAAGTGAGTCTTTCTTCTCCCCAGAGCAAGTGTAGTTCTGACCCTATTTAACACCAGCTCTCTCACAATAAAGGGTAGTACATGCAGTGTTTCAGGCTCATAGAAGAACAACTTCTCTGCCTGAGTAGAGCAGGTACTTGTGTTTAATAAGCACTTTCTTCAGTACAATTACAGTAAGGGTGGCAAGTGATTCTTTTCTTTGCATCTGGACTGCCAAGTTTTCATGGCAGTCTTGACGTTTTTGCAGTGCTAGCGCTAGCAGTAGCATGTGCTCCGTGCACCGAGTGACCTCTCAGCAAGGTAGTGCTTCCAGATCTACCTCAGAGTGAGCTGCAGACCTCTGGCCAGCATAGCACTGTTTTAGTTTGTTGAGATGGCTTCATTAGAATTTTCATTGCAAATTTAGTGCATGAAATAAGTTTGGCTTCCAGCCTGGTGACTTGTCTCAGTCACCTATGCTTTTAGCCTGTGTTCAGGATGAGCAAGAATGTCTTACTCAGTGGTAATCATGTCATCTTGGATTTTTAAACCTCACCTTTATTCCTGGCAAACCAACACCTAATTAGTTTGATAGTATTAAATGCACTGGATATTTATGTGTTATCAGTTATTAATGTATGTTGCTGATATATGATTCTCTTTGACTTGAACAAAGCACCTTTTACACTCTAGATGAAACAGGTGTTACTTCGCTTAACTACTGGGCAGATGGCAGCCTGATAGTCACTCATCTGACCCTAGAAAGCATAGTGCTAGTGGACCAGTCTCTTGGGCAATGTCTTTTTGTGCCTGGTAGTCAAGGACTGCCTTGGTATTTCGGTCTCAGACATCTTTGGACATGAGTTTAGAAGGTGTCGTGGGAGCTCTTCAGACTAACTGCATTATATAGATTTGAGGACTATGGTCGTAATATCCATGAACAGGGAAAAAAAAGAAGGCAGCACACACAGCTTAACGTACCTGTCGCGTACCTGCTCAGAACAGACACAGCACAATGGCTGTTTGCTAAATGTTCACAGGCAGTCGGCTCAGTGGAGCCGTGCCGCAGGGCTGCAGAGAGTACTCCATGAGCAGTGGCTCAGGAGTTCTTCAGGACATAAAGCAGGTCCCTTTTTCAGTGGAATTTTTTAGTGCGCCTAGATGTATAACAGCAATAGGAGTATTCTGTAAAAGGCAGGAGCTCGACCAGATAAACTTTACAATAAAACAAATATTAAAGCTTATTTGTAGTGCCATTCTCTCCTTTATATTTATGAAACCTTGATATAGTTATGTTTTGTTTAGAAATTATTAGTCCCAAACTGGGCTCTTTTTTGAATTATGAGCAAGAAAAAATAGTAGAGCAATGATACCCCTGGAGTGATGGCGTTACATCTTTAATCTAATTAATTTATGAGCATTTCTAGGGACTCCCTACTACAGCACCTGAATGCCTGGAAATCCGGCATTTTAAGATTTTACTATCTGATACTTTGTTTCCTCCTGCTGATGTGGGTCTCATCTTTCCAACCCCGTAGTGTTCAGTACATAGGAAAGCAGTATTAGCGAGTCTTAGTGCTTATTATGTCAAATAAAATTGAATCAATTTCTCTTGACTTGTTTGTTGGTTATGTTTGTCTTGTTGTGATGAGATGCTCACTGATAGCAGGGTAAGAGGTCCCTATTTGTGGCTTCTCCTGTTGTGTGTGAGGCCTCACCTTTGCTTTGTTTTCTGTGACAGCAATAACCAACACGTTGATGTGTTTTCCTTAAACCTTGTATTACAGTGGCTGAGTTTCTCTTGAGCTGCCTTTAGTTTTTGTAGGCTTCCAGGAAGCAGTGGTAGATGTAGAATCGTGCAATGTGTCAGAGATATCAGGCTATTTCAAATCTAAATCGTGCTCCTCTTTCCCACTGGCAGGTGGAGAGACGGAAAACTCCTGAATTAGCGTTTGCTGTTTGTCAGTGCTGCGCTCCCTGACAGAATCAAACTCGTATTGGCTCTTTTTCTCCCTCCCTGTTAATTAATTTTGCCTGTGCTGAGCAAGCGGGCTCCAGCAGGCTCGCTGCCGTGGACTGATTTCCCCGTCTCCCTTTGATGTGTCTCCTGAGAGGGGCAGGGCACACTGGAGAAACTCATCAGAGAGACCTGCTATTGCTTATTTTCATGCTGCCTTGGGCAGAGCTCTTCTCTGTCCTCTACTCTTACATTATTTCTCTTTCAAAAGCAACTACTTCGTCATAATACAGCAGGCGTTTCTAAGTCCTGTGCGCTGTGGGAAGCCTGGGGCCCCCGTGCTCCCTTGCCACAGCAGGAGTCAGTGCTGGCCACGCACCGGCCGCCAGGACGCTGTTGGAGGCCACAGGGCTGGGCCATGGCGCTGGGCACCCCTGTCCCGGAGCGGAGGTGGCCGGGCCTGCGGTTACAGGCCAGTGCTGGACTGGGTGCCGCTCTGCTTCGGTCGGCGTGCCTCTGCCCACCCAAAGGAGGCTCGGTGCCCACGGAGGAGTTTGCGCTGACCTCTTACTCCCTCGGCCGGGCCTGCCCCGCGCCGCAGCCAGGGCGGCTCCCTCCCTGTGGGGCCCGTGGCCCAGCCCAGCTAGCAGGGTGCCGGTGGAGCGTGGCACCAGAGCCAGCAGGGTTGGGGGCCAACAGGGCAGCAGAGAGGAGGCCCCTCAGGCAGGGGTCTCCTGCTTCGGGCCGGCATTTCCCGGGTGCTGCCAGGGGAGCTGCTGGGCGTGGGAAGCTGTGGGGAAGGTGGGTGCCCGTGCGCATCCCCAGGTGTGGGCACCCACGGGCACCAGGACGCAGTCGGGTGGGCGAGGGTCGGGGCCTGGGGCACTTGGCTTCACTGCAGCAAAACAAGTAATCACAGCGCTTTGCTTTCTGCCATATTTTCTCTCTCACTCTTTTCTTTTTTTTTTTTTTTAAATATTGCCAAGTGAATGCTAGATTTCAAATGCCCTCATTATTTAGATTTATTCATGAGATTCCCACTTGATATTTCTGTGTCGTAAAAACAGTTTGTGAATACTTCGTAGTAAATTTTTTATGTGAACTTTTTAAATTTACTTTGTATTAATTAATTATTTAACTTTTGTAAAGTATGCCTGTTCCATGACTGGACAGAGGAATGCAAGTCAGCAGCACAATATCAAGTGCCAGTGCCAGTTCTTTGCCAAAAGCTCAGCTCAGAACTTGGTGACAGTACATGAATTAATTGTCTTACTCCTGCATTTCCACTTAAAATACATGAAAACCACTTTTGCAGATCTTGGCTCAGATATCCACAGAAAACAAATATGCCCCAAAACTACAGACTTAATCTTATTGTGAATCTTTAATTCCAAGTAAGCAGTGGACAAATAATACTGTCCTATCTGGTCAGCATTAATCTTGAGTGGACAATACTTAAGAATGGAAAATTCAGGAGGGTAAGCAGGTAGATTACACTACAGCATGGTTGGAGAGAGACTGAAAATGAATGGAAAAGACCTTTCTTCCTCTATTGTTGGAGAGAAATAAACAAGAAAGCCCAGGGAGTACCCTCCCATCACCATCGTGGTCTCTTTCAAACCAAACTCATGAGTTCCTTACTGGTTGTCTATTGCCTGAATTATAAAATGACAAACTTTCTCCCCGCATCATCCTCAGCTCTCACTGCTCAGAGCATCATTTCACTGCACTATCTTTTTCCTCGGCTGAGTGGTGGGGCCCACGTGCCCGGCAAGGTCAGCTGCTCTCGCAGCCCCGAGGGACGTTCTTCTTTTCAGATACAACATTTCATTTCAAGATTTGTGTATTTTCCTGGGGTTTTTCCAGGGGTCCGGCCTGTGACACAAACAAGGATTTATACTTGCCCCGTGTTCCCACACTTGACTTGTATGCTGCTTGTTTCAGTCACTCTTTCACACTCTGCAGTGGCAAGAGGCCAAAAGAAGCTTGTAGCAGCCTGACTTCTGTGTTGGCCAAGGAAATTAGTACAGCACTTATGTGCGGCAGGATTCTGCAGAAAAAAAATGCACTCTTTCGTCTCGGTGGCAAGGTGGCAGTGAGCTGCAATCTGACTTCTCTTCCGCGGAAGCTTGGATTCAAACTGCCAGCGGCTCCAGTCAAAGCGGGGTGCTGTCTGGGGGGAAGTGGGGCAGGAGCAGCGAAGGGAGACGGGGCTGAATGGGACCCTCTCTACGGGGTGGTACCTGGCCGGCTCCCACTCCAGGGCTGGGCAGCCAGCAGGGCTGGCCACTCCAGCTCGGCCATACACCCAGGGGCCATGAGCGCAGCACAACGTGGTCACCTCCCCTGGTTTTGCTGGTTCTCAGCAGCACCCCTGGGCTGGAGCCCGGGGTCTGCAAGGACAGGGCAGCAATGGCTTCGGGCGCAGGCAGGGCAGAGGACGGGTGTGAAGCAGCACAACCAGGCAGCTGCTGGCCTCTCCATTTTCTGCAGGACAGAGCCATGTTTGCTGGGGACGATTTGTTCTCCCAAGCTCATCACCAGAGATAGCTGCCCTGTTCTGGGCAGAGCACTAAAAAGGGCAACAAAGGATAAAAATCCTTTCTTTGGTGAATATTTTCAAGGTTCTTTCAGAAAAGTAAGTCAGAAAGCTTAAACTGCTCTTCAGGTGTCTCAGTGCACCATTCTTTCCAAAATGTGAATTTGCAGGTAGGTGAACAGACAGGTCTGCCATGGGCTGCTGTGACGGGGTGTGCATCCAAGCAAGTGTGAGTCGGAGGCCTGTGCCGTGTGTGATGTGCTGTATGTGGTATAGGGTAGTTTTCCCTCTATTTTTCTCTATTGAATGGTACAATAAATACGCTCCCTGACCTTGTAAGTGAACAGGCTGGAGTACCCCGAGGCTCTGCCATAGCATACACTTTTCTTCTCTTTTTAATTGAACTGCCAATTATATATTTTAGTGAAAGAACTAGAAGTAAACAAGCCACAAATCTGGTGAAGGAAAATGGTCACAGAAGCCACATTTGCTAAAGCACATATTACCTCACCTTTTGTTCTCTCTCTCCGGTGTGTATAGGCCTTTCTGTGGATTTTCTATACCTACTGCAGCTGTGGGAATTCCCATATCCTTATCCTGCTTTCAGTTTGTTCCTCTCATCTGGCCGGGCCTGCGAAAGCACCTCTTCAGCTGTTCTCTAAGGAATAATATTGTTGAGTGCCTCTGCTTTGGACACATCTCAGCAGTGCCCTACTAAGTATTCAGATAGCAAGTGGTGGTTGGAATATTTATTCTGACCTTGTAGAACTAGCAAGAAAAAAGCTGGGAGTGGGTACTGGGCCTCATACAGTGTAGCCTACAAAAGCAAGTCTCACGTGGCTCTCACCATATACTCAGGTCTTGTTCTTCTTCTCATGCTTGCTGCTGTCCTGGCCACAAAATATTTTCCTCAGTTCCCATCAGTATTAGTTTTGCAAGAGGAGCTAAGAATGATGACAGTGGGAACAAAGACAGTGAGGAGCTGGGGGAGAAATCAGAGATCTGGATCAGGGAGGGCAAGGAACTCAGAGAAGGGCTGGATCCTTGCTCCTGATGCAATTTGTGACACCTTTGGCAACTCTGAACCATTTTGAGGAAGCCTATGGCAAAAACAGCTCGGTGAACACTAGCCATCTGCTATCAAAAATATCTGAAGTGGTGGCATGACTTAACATGGGACTGTTCTTGTCCAACTGATCTTCTGGTGAATCCACCAGAGGCCATGTAAGAGCTTATTCTCCAGCTAAAAGGTATGTGCTATGCTTAAATGTTACGCACCTGCATAGCTGCACACACTGTGTGCTGAATGCGTTCCTGCTGAAGCAGGAGCTCCAGTCCATGCCACCCACTGCCAACGTGGTCAGTGGTGCAGAATGGTGCACGCTCACTTGTGAATGTTCTCAGCAGCATTGGCATGCTGAAGCCACAGGGACTTCTCTCTCCTTTGTGCTTTGATTTGGAGGTGAACTAGTTCAGTATGCAAAGTGAAATCTTGCACTTCATTGTGATGATGCAGCCCTGCATCCATAGAAGTCCTGTTTCTGAGAGCTCATGTTTAAAAACATAGGCAAATGGATCATTAGTTGTTTTAATTACCTAAGTCTGCTGAGGCAGTTACTCAAACTTTTTGCAAGGCAACAGCAGAAACATAAAACTGGTTATCAAAGATCACTTTTAATAGAAAGAAACCCTTTCCTTACAGTGGTTGGTGCTTTGCTCAAGCCCCAGCTCGCCCAGAGGAGGAGGCAGGTCAGCCTGCATCATTCCACCACCAGAGAACAGGCTTAAACTTCCTGGATGCCATAAGCCATACTGAGAAGACAGAAAAGATGTCCAGGTTACGGATGGTAACTCAAATAAAGTTTTTTAAAGGATTCTTGTTCCCAGTCCCCAAGAGGATTCAGCTGAAGGGCACCCAGGTCAACCAGATAGCTCTAGCAGGTGAAAACAGAGCCATTGATGAGGGAGGTTTTGATCCTTCCTGTACTGACATGATCCATATGTGCGCTTACAGATGCCTTGGTGCCACAATACAAGGATCTTCCAGCTTAAGCACAGACATTGACCACTTTTCATTTTAAAATGAAAGAGAATATTATTCACACATGAAATACAACATTCTGCACAGCTACTGCTTGGGTAGTAGGGAAAGGAAAGAAAGGGCAACAAAGTCTGCCTAGTACAGATTGCTTGAGTCATGAATATTCATCATTAAAATGAGAAGACCTGGAGTTTTCATAGCAGCTCCACCCACCAAATTGAAATAACTGTTACAGCCTTTGCCAATAAAATGCCAAATGAAATGGATAGCAAATGAAGCAATGTAGATTGTGCAAAGTGGCTGTTTTCCACTCTGTGAATTTAGTGGACAGAGGTCTCCAGCAGCAAAAAGCAGCTCTAGTACTTGTGATCAAGTATCTTTTAGCAAACCCCAGTGCAGACAGTGTGTGTGATCTGGACTTCATTGCCATCGCCTGCACCCTCACACTGCTCTCACCAGCACCGTGTGGGCACTCCAGCACAGACTTTTTCTGGGGCCAAGTTGTTTTGTATGACTGTAATAATCCTCTCCTGCTAGCTCTGCTTGCTTTCCATGTCAATACTCTTGTATCAAAACACCTAAAAATCCTTCACTGCTGGTTTTAATTACAAGCGTGTTAGCTGCTTCTCTCCATGTAATTACTAAAATGAATGAGGAAAGCAGAGATGAGAGAGTGTAAATGCTCTTCACACAGAAATGCAATTAACGTCTGCGGGCATCTTTCCAACTACTCCGTATGTTATGTAAAGTTTTGTGTGTGTATGTGTGAGTTAACGAGGATATTTATGTTTTCCCTTCTTACCTTCACAATGGATTAATTTCAGACATATTTTATAAGGTATTTGTGATTGTTAGGTAGGCAGATCAGTATCTCCTTCAGGTACAGTCATACCTGCCTCAAAAAAACAAAGAAAGAGATTACGTGATTATTCTGGTGTATGTACACTATAGGCAAATATTCGATCCTGTGTGCTCAGAGTGCTGCTAATTGTCTGAAGTCAGTCAAAGCGCAAAGAGCCCGAAGAGCCTTTGAATAGCCTCCTGAAAGAGGTGACTTTAGGGAAGCACCTGCACCTGTGCATCGTGACTTGCCTTCACTGTGAGATTAAGTCAAGTTGTCTGCACCTGAGCTTCTTCTCCCCAGTTGGCCTCACTGGAATAAAGGCAACTGCAGTTAGCAAGTTTAGTTCTTTGCCTTGAGACTAGCTAAGCTGTTCTGTGAGTTGTTGTTAACTCAGTCCTTCTGGGATGCATGACAGGATGCAGAAGAGAAGTCTGGAATACAATGGTACGTGAGTGGACATAGCCTGCATGCGTGTGGTAGAGTGATTGTTATAGCCTCTGATGAGTTGTACTTAGTCAAGCTTTATCCCATGTCTCCTGCTAAGGCAAATAAGCTAAACTGTGCGCTGTTGCATCCGAGCTAAAGAGTTTCTGTGTATGGAGGGCGCTGGCATAAAAAATGGATTTGTAGTGTGGCTAAACTTATATAGCTGTTGTTTTAGGATCTGGCTCTTCCTGCTCTCTCTCTGGTCGCTGCAGAAGCTCAGGGAGAGGTGGCCATTACCTCCCCTGCGCTTGGGAGAGTGTCAGAAACACGCTGCTGCCTTCCTTGGGAAGGACGGAAGCACGGGGTTGCTGTGAGCAGCCTTTGCATCTGGTTGTTCCTGCTAGGGAAGTGAAAGGAAACAAATGCTCACATGTGATTCTCAAAGGTAGCTACTATGCTATGAATACAAAAGTGAGTGAATTGTAGAATTAGTAAAGCAAAAAAAAATACTTTTTTGAGATTTATCAGAAAAAAAATGAAAAGTTGAGTAATATCAACAGTAAAATCACAGATGCATGTTAAAACAGGGTTTTCTTAGATGTGTTTGACCTGTATTTGCATAATTTTTGCAATGCTTTTTTGAATAGGTATTTTTACATGAAAAAGTCTTTATTCCATGTTCAATGCTTGTAAAAGTGAAGCTAAACTATCTTTTCAGGAAACATTTGAACCTGAAAGCCTTTGATGCATAGTAACTTAGAGAGAAGTGGGAATCGGAATGATGCCACGTGGCTCATGGGGTCCAGATGGCAACTTTAGTCGTGGACTAGAGAGTACATATAATCCACAGAGGGTGTCATAACATCATTAGAAGTACTGAACAGTTTGTAGGTAGATGTGTCTCTCCATTTAAATTCTACAGACAGAGATGAAGAAAAGTGTGTGTATCAGACATGTTATTGTTAGGAGTCATTTTAATAGGTTTTTAAAGAAATTGCAACTGTCCTTTTACTGGGTTGATTCAAATATCCTTACTTGGGTAATGCTGAAATAAATGCAAGTTATAGTTAAACTTTGGGGACCATAAAATCACAGGTCATTTTTATCACTCAAGATAGAAAGAGAAATCTAGCTTCAGTGAATTTCTTTTTGCTATGCTGCACTTTGAGGAGGCTCTTAAATGGAAAAGGTATTTGGCTGCGCACTCAAGGAATATTCTAGTGACATTGTACTTACTAAAATACTCCAGAACTTAATATACAGTAACATTCTTTTTGAAGAGGGGAATATTTGAAGAACATTCCATTTGAGTGGAAATCAAAAACTGACTTGATTTAAAAAAAAACTGTAAGACACATGATAATATATCAAAAATGGGGAAAATATACTTAATAAAATACAGGAATTTGCTGCCATAATGCAATTAAGATTTTTCAGTCAAATGTACTGTTTGTGCTCCCTCTGTTTTCCATGGTAGAAATCTTTGTTTCTCATTTTTGGCCTAATTTTTGGCTTATGTCGTGACTCCTCAGGAGTATCAAGAGGAAGTTTTTATGCAAGACAGTGGTTTCTGAGATTTGTGTGACAAGCCTGGGTAAAATTCAAATGACTCTGTGATTTAATCCATTTGGAGCTGTTGCACTAAATCACTGTAGCTGTTGCTGACATACCAGCCCACAGAAACCTGGAAGCCGATGATATAAGTTTATCTGCGTATCTACAGGTGAAAACTCAGGCAGCCTTGAATTGCAGTGAGAAGTGTTTGCCTCTGTTCTGAATATATTTGGGGAATGAGCAGGGTCTGCTTCTCTGAGCACTTGGAAAGACGTCTTACAGTGCTTTTCCCCCGAAATAAATTGTCCTCAAGGTCATGCTATCTTTCAGAATATATAGTAGGAACTTTCCCTTTTATTCCTAGTGATGCAGGCCACTACCTTATTTATTCAAGAAACATAGATCAGGAAGCCAAAAATATTCATAAAATGCCTATTGCTAAAGTAAGTATCCGCTTGACAGGTTTGTAGCTGGCCTCGGTCTGCAGCAGTGGAGGCTCTGGGTGGGAGCCCGAGCTTCCCACAGTCATCCTGTCTGCCTTCTCTCCTGCCTGCAGAAACCACTGACTTTCTGGGCTAGGACTCAGCTTACAGGTAAAAGGAAATAGAGAACGAGGGAGGCTTTAGTCATCTGTATAAACCCTTTTGACATGGCTTTGGGAAAGTGAGCAGTAGCATTAATCTTCCACTGTTCTGATGCCAGATTCACATCTACTGTTACTTTATTTATAAACTTTGAGGTCTCAGCCATACCCCTTTAAGCTGACCGAATGTATTACAGAACAATTGCAAGATTCATAGTGTCTAGAATTGCAGGTGAGAGAAATAGTTCATAGCAGCTAAGACTGAGAGTATTTGAATACAACAGGAGATAACATCAAACAAGATATGTCACTTTCTAAATGGAGAAGGAAAAGTTAGAATTTTCCATTTTTGGTTTTCCTCTCAAGAAAGCAATTTTTAACAAGTCCTGAAAGGAATGGGCACAAAGATTAGGGCCTTCAGCTTGCATGTCGATATGAAATGGACACGAAAACTCTGAGTGGCAGAGCAGCACACGCAGGCAAATCATTGAGATGTCTATTTCTGGCCAGAGAAATTTTCACTTTTTCAATCCAAATGTATTTTAATTTCAGTTAGGTATTGTTTTAGAGGCTATCAAAGTAGTCTTTCTCTCCTTCAGAAGAGCATGTGACTGACGTGGTCACTCACAACCATGGCTGGCCTCTGGTAGCCACCCCGGCACCTCCCAGGGACAAGGGCCAGGAGGGCACAGTCACACAGAGCCTCTGTGCCAGTGTTTCCCTGTGGACAAAGAGGCAATTTTAGATCCCAAGTTGTCAGGCTGGTACCTGATGCACCTTTCAGCATCCGTTACAGTGGCTTAAACACTTATAAAAAGAAGCAAAGAGGAAAAGCTGTGTTTCGTCCAGATCATCTGCCAAGCGATGCTTTGTCCCAGTGGGGTTCAGCTCCTGATTTACTTTGGGTAATCTTTCAAGGTTAGGAACATGTTGTGTGGATGCTGTGAACAGGTAACGGAAGTTTCTGTGGGGCCTCTGTAAGTCACCAGATATGGATTCAAGAACTTGACTTGCAGCATTTACCTGCCACACAGGATTATGCACAGGAAGCTTTTGGCTGGAAGAAATACAGTGTAATGTTAAGGTTCTGTTCTGCTCTTGAGTATATTCTTTCTGGCAGCTGCGCTGGAGTGCAGCTGTTGAGCTTCCCACCTTGTGCCGGAGTCTCAGCCGTTCCTTCCGGCACAGAGGAGAGGACTGCAGAGACAGTTCTACTCATTAAACACATTTTTTCTCTTTAAATCCATTTTTGTAATTTTATTTTTGGATGAACCAACAAATAAAGAACTCTATTACGATAAACAGAGTACTTGCAGCAGCTGTAATGGACAAATTAAAGCTGGAGCAGGAGGTTTGAAATGTTTCCATATTTCATAATGAAGCTTTAGTCAGGTCTGTCATCACTGTGCTGAGCCAGATAATGTCTGGGAAGAAATACATGAGAGCTTCCCTGTCCTGTTTTGGGGTAGAGGAGAGCAGGGTGCCAAGTTTGAGCAGGTGGAGGAAAGTTATAGCTGTTAAAACATTCCTGAGAGTGAGTGCATGTGAGGAGAGCACAGCCCAGGTGTGGTGCTCTGAGAGGTTCTGGACACAAGGGCAGTGCATATGCAATGGCCATTACATCATGTGGAGGGCAGCTGGGGAATGAAACTGGTGTTTGGACTGGGAGTGTTTCCAAAACAATACCAAGTTCTTTCCCTTTGTCCTCTCAGTTATACCACCTGTGTGCCTGGGAAAGGCAAAGCCTGTGGAAAGACTCCAGTAAATTGTAGGTGTGGAGTGAAATGCCTGGAGAGCACAGAGAGAGGGTAGGCAGTGCCAGCCCTAGCCACTACCTTATTAAATTTAAGATGAAAGGCCTCAACCCCCTTCCAGTCTCTCTTCAGACAGCCCCAGATTAAAATTTTCTGAATCCTGCGAGCTACTCTGCTTTGCTCAGGAAAGTTAATAACATTTTCAAATACCTGCCTTATGGTGAAGAGACCCTGACAGGAGTAGGTGGTTGGAAATGGATGCCAGATCTGGAGTGAACCAATTTCAGAAGGGCGCAACTTCTTCCAAGTGTGAAGTGTCTTTCAGGATCTCTCTTGCATGCCTTGTAGAGCTGGCAAGTAAAGGGAAAACCCAACCTCTGACATTTTTCTTTGTGTCCGTGGATATCCTGCTTAAATTTGCACAGCTGTTTCTTTCTTTCCTGCATTAGATTCATCAGCTGCTATTCAAAAGCTACATCTCCTTCTCAGGAGTCTCTGCTGTACAGCTTCCCTAGAAATTCCCATTTTATCACACTACTGTATGATTCTGCTGTAATTCCCATCTCAGATGGGAGCAGAGCAGATGAGCTCTGCTGAAACAGGACCATGATCAGAACAGAGATACTTCTTTTTCAAAGAAGACAATTTTATAGTAGCTGGGAGAAGTAAATAGAAGAATTTTGTTTGGTTTTCCTCGCAGCCCCTTTGTGTTGGCCTCTTGCAGCATCCCCCGTGGAGAGCACAGGGCAGAGCAGCCTCCAGAGTACCACCTCCTTTCAAGGGTCTGTCACACCGTGTTGCCCCGCTCCGGTCGACATCAGAGTGAAGGCTTATCTGCAGTTCTAGTGTAGTCGGGGCTGGGTCTCTGCTCAATAGGTAATAGCTGATGAGGGGCAAGTAAGCTTGCTAATGAGCAAGCTGATTGGCCTACCTCTTAGAAACACTTCGGAAGCTAATTGTAGGGTTCTACGATAATGGTTAATTTCTGCCAGATAAAATAATCTCCTCTGTGGCATGGATTTGAGGTGATACACCTCAGTTGTATCCTACATTGAGAAGGGAGTGTCAGGAGATGGCAGATATATTTCTACCCAAGACTTGGTGTAAGGGGCCTGAACAGCGTGAGCATCCTCTGCAGCACAGAAACAAGTTCTGCTCATTCCAGGCACAGGGCAGACGCTGTCCTCCTAATGTTACCTCTCCTGGAATAACACTGAAAAGAAGGAAAAAAGCATCTGGTGATCCTTTTCCTAGGGAGTATTAGAAGATTCTCTCCTATGTGTCACTTGTTTGAGCTGCTGAAGTGCTAGATTTTTTCTAGAAAAACAAAAATGTCTGAGCTCTTACGCAGTGAAATGGAAGACTACCGTGGCCATGCTCCTATTTCTGTGTTCAGTTTTCCTACCCTGGCTTTGTATGTGCCGGGGAATCTCTGTTAAGAAAATCTCTTTACTGCTCTTGTTGCAAGGAGATTTGATTTTTAAAATAATTTTAATTAAAAATGGAAGAAACTAGATAGAAGAAAACGAGTGCCTTCCCTGCCTGCTGTGCCTCCCAAACCTGAGTTTGTTCTCATTTGAGTGGCTGGTATTGGCTATTTTTGCTCCCCATGGTGCAAAATGCATTTTTTCTTCTGCTCTGTCTGACAATGTGTTTGCAACTCGTGCTAAACAAGTGAAACAAAGCCCTCTTTGAAGTGCATAAAGCCATTTATTTCAAAGGGGAAGCATGGAGTGTGGCAAGTTGGCAGTGCACTTGGCTTGAATTTATCTTGAAATGCTGAGATGTCTTTTGTGTGTTTTTATAATTACATCGTTAGCACCTTTAAAGTCTATTTCACTATATTCTAAATGTTCTGGGTAGAAATTCAGAGGCGAAGAGGTGTATCTGAGTGAACGGAAGAAACTCGGGCACACTTCACAGGCCAATGCTCTTGACCCATCAGACCAGCGGTAGCACCCAGCCCTCTGGAAGACAGAGCTGTCTGCTTCACCCACAAGCACCATGTGCTTTTCCCGCAGGCTATTCTTACACATACATAAGGGAAACTCCCTTAAAATAGTCACTTCCTTAACCTTCTTTAAGGCCCTCTGAAGACTCATCTTTGATGCCTGCAGATCCCTGCCAGCTGGCAGTGCAGAGCTGCTGCTGAGCAGAGAGTTCTGCTTAATGTGCATAATCTGCTTGTTTTCCACTTCCTCCTCCTCCCTCCCCTCCAGTTTGTCTCCTCCACCTGCTGCATCTTGTTCTAATCTGGTTTGTGAGCACTTTGGGGCAGGGACTGTCTGATTTATAGCGTGTCTGCATGGCCCCTAGCACAAGGTAAAAGCTATTAATTCAAATCACCCTATACTTAAAGAAAGCTTTATGGGATCAATACAGCTGTGCTATTAATAAATAACCCAGCTACAGTGTAGGAACTTCATACTGTACATCACCTTAGAGTAGCCCCATAACCCATTACAGAAAGTCATTTCCTCAGTGCTATGGCTGCAACCAGACCTGAAGTATTTGCTCTGCCTCAGAATTCTAGTCACAAAAACAGACCAGGCTGGGCACGGCGCTGGCAAAATTGATTTGATCTGTAAGAATTACAGAAATGCTAAAAGTGCTAAGGATACTTTCTCCTCAAATCACAGTAAGACTGCATCACAACTTATTTAAAAGCTTTCTTATTCTCTGCTTTGAAGCTGTGACTCATGTTTAAAATTTCTGTGGTGTCTTTTCAGATTAGAAATTATTAGTGATGTTTGCTCAAGTGTTTCCCTTCTGGTTTTTTTGAAATTTCCTACAGAGGTGTTGACTGAAGAAAAATGGTTATTCTTGTTCTCGTGCTGTAGAACATAAGGCTGCATGTGGCTGGCAATGTGACGTCCTTCCCTGGGGAGTCCTGCCCTGGTTGTGTGTGTTCCCCGCGAGCGCTGCAGGCTGCAGCTGGGCTCTTGGCAAGTGGTGGGGCAGAGGTACTGGTGGTGGGGCAGAGGGACCGCCGGGGCTGCGGGGCTGTCACTGTCACTCGGCCACAAGAAGCAGCGACTATCGGGTGGGGAAGGTACTTATCATTTGGCCACTAAAAGCATTACTGTAGCAGATCTATGGTTTTTGGGCTACTTGTCGTATTGACTGGTGCTATGCAGCTGTGACACGATATCATCTCATCTCAGATTATTTTTTTGCAGACTGCCAAAGGCTGTCTTGGTGTGACATTGTGTCTATGTTATTAAACATATGTACCCTGAGACGGTATCAGAAAATGACATCCTCTGAGCAGTGAATTCTAAGGCAGCCCAGACAAATATGTGAAAACATGATGCTGTAGAGCTTTTACAGTGATGCGAGACCCTAGACCTTGGGCAAAGTGCCCCAGACCATCACACTTAAACCCAAGAAGTGGCAGTGCCCACTATTACACAAACGCGTTGCTGTAGAGCCTGTAGGTGCTAGTGAGCTACCTGTGTAAGAAGCTTGTTTAAAACACTCTAAAGAGAAGGCATTTGTCTTTTCTTTGACTCCCTGGAGAAGTCAGTCCCATAAAGCTCTAGCAACGTATGTCTGAGCTTTTCAGCTCTGCCGGAGGTCCTGTGGGAGTTTGCAATTGCCGGACCGATACCTGTTCCCTGCAATATGCTGCACCCTGAAGGTGGGGTCTGGGAAGACAGTGGGTCTTTGTGCACTACTCTGCCTTCCTGCCAGGTGATTTTCATGTTGAAAGGTCTCCTCCCATTCCACCTTACTGAACTCTAAACTCATCACAATGAGGAAGTAGAAGCACATGCTTGGTTTGATGTTCCTACAAGTACAATCTGATTAACTGCCTTGGAGAAACCAGCTGGGACCTATTTTCCTGCTGTGACCTCTTTCTTCCAGGGCTTCACAAGCTTCTGGCACAGCTTTGACATCCAACCTGAAGAGTCAGGATGCTTCTGAGAGCGACAAAAATGACTACAGAGCTCGGGAGCTTGCCCTTGCTCCTGATGCTATGCAGCCAAATTCAAAGGGGAAAAAAAGGCTGGTGGGGAGTCCCTTTATGTCCTGGCTTCAAAGATCATGAGAGTGGTTGCGCTTCCACATTGTTTTCAGTAGAACTGGGAATGTCTTGGCAATTGACAATTGATTTTGAAGGTGTAGTATAAACAATTGACCGTTTAAAAATCAAGGGAAGACTTACTCGCTGAACATTTCTGCTACGCCTTCCACAAGCATCATCCCAGACAAGTAATTTGCGTGTGCTAAACGTGTGTCTGCACCTGACCTTGGATGTGTTACATGTCAGCTGCAGCTGGTGGTTGTGTGTAGCTGTGCATACCAGCTGCACATGTAATTCATCTTTAATAGTACATTTATGATTCAAACTGGGTCTTTCCGTCTTTTTTTTTCCCAGGCTATTTTTAAATTGCTCATATGGCAGGGCATTCATTATTTCCACTAGATGACTACATTTTTTTTGTTCCCTTGTAGATGTTTGAAAAAGGAGTGTAGTGGTTTACTGTCCACTGAAAGTGGATAATTAAGAATTGTATTTCTCAAATTAGTATTTGGAGCAGTTTCCCTGAAGACTGTCATGGGAAGAAAATTGTTTTAGTACTTTTTCCAGAAGGTGATAAAGCTGCAGCAGAATGTAAACTTTTCGTATAGTTTCCTATAGTAGAAAGCTGTTGACAGATAAGCCTTGATTTGTGATGTAATTTGTCTGTGCTTCAGCAGCACTTTTTTGAAAATAAATATTATAAAGATCAGTGTGATAAAAATTAAGTTTTCTAGACTAGACTATACTTTCCTTTTGGTTTGTGTATCCCAAGTACAACTGGCTTGTGAATGAGTTATTTTTATTAATGGTGAGTACAATTTATCCCAGCTGCAGAATATACTTTCCATTTCGCTGTTATGAGAATGTGTTGTGAACAAACTTGTGTAGAGAAGAAAGGCATGGTGTGCTGGTGGCTGAATAATTGGGTAAAATCACTCAGTAGAGTACTACTGTGTTTAACAACAGTCTTAAAGGAACAAGCAGATCATAGTTGGACTTGCATTATCAATATGCTACTGCCTGCTTTTCTCTTCACACCTTGTGATAACACTACATATGGGGCTAGAATATCATTCATCAGATGTAACTGTTATTAGACCATTGTGCATCTTAAGCTGTTATTTCTGAACTGTTTCTGCAGTACGGATTTTATTAGGCAGCTTCTGCAGCCTAACTGAACAGCTTTTTGCTGTTCAGCCTTTGGGCTTTATAGTATCATAGAATGGTTAGAGCTGGAGGGGACCTTAAAGATCATTGAATTCCAACCCCCCTGCCCTGGGCAGGGACACCTCCCACTAGACCAGGTTGCTCAAAGCTCCATCCAACCTGGTCTTGAACACTTCCTTGAACACTTTATGATGGAGGCTTTGAGTCAAAACCTGCTGAAGTCCCTTTTGGCTCTTTTGTTGTTCATAGATCGTTATGAAGCCTAAAAACCCGGGTGTAGTTACACCAGAAAATACTGGGCATGTGTAGGGGTGAGCTGGAAGTGCCATCCCGTCTTACGTGGGTATCCCATGTCATAGGTACTGCCTTGAACAAAGGTGTGAAAACTTTAAAGACAAAAGTCCAGAGTTACTCCACAGATGAAAGAAAAGATCAGGAAGTGGATGGCTAGTGTATCAAAAACTCAAGGCCTGCAGCTTGTGTCAGCATTCACCGTCATAAATGGTGTAAAACGTTGTTCCTCAGGTCTGATAAATACTTTCTCTTCCCCACTCTCTCGTGTAGAAGGACAAGCAAGAACAAGTGTCTTGTTTCCTTTCTGTCTGTATAATCATGGGACAGTACATGTAACTGGCATGTTCTGATACCTCTTTTGTGATCCAGGTATGCAGGAGTCAATTAGTTGAAATAAGATCACTAAAGACAAATTTTCAAAGCATCTAAATCATTAAGAAGCCTAGTTCAAGGCTTTCTTTTTTACAGACATTTAGCTGTTATACCAATCAGTATTGCAAAGGCATAAGTGATTTAGGAACTTGTGCTTCAAGCTTCAGAGGCTTTAGATACATAGTTCTTCTGAAAGTTCACCTCAAAATTTGGCTGCAAAGTGTAATGTAACACCTGGACCATAGATACCTATGTCGTATTGAAAGTCACTGTGACCTACCCTCTGAAGGGTTTTTACATGAGGTTTCCGTTTCATTCCACACTTTATTTGTTACCACGCAAACCCCTTTTTCTCTGTTCAGACATTCTGAGTGACAGCCGTCTCAAAAGCAAATAATTTCCTCTGTTACGTGAGGGGAGAGTTATTTGGCGAACTTTCCTGGGTGAGCAGGACTCCTCCCTCTGCTGTGCCCTCCTGGTTTCTTCAAACGAAATGGTAACACTTATGCTTCCATTTCTACTTACCCCCTGGCCTGGGCTTTGTAAATGTAAGTGCAGATTATGAATGCATGTGCAGTGTCTGATATTTCTAGGAAGAATACTTTATAACTGAAATCTCTCTTCTCCTGGGGATGAAAGCAAAACAAATTTAAGGATTAAATCACACAGAGGTATAATCCCCAAGGGAAACTTACTTTAGTTATTATGATTATATTACGATGTACGCCTCGGTACAGCAGAAGCTGTGTGAATACCATTTCAGTGGGGAATAATTTTTAGTCTTACAGCCTATAGTACATTATAATGCATTTCTGGGAGCCTGATGAATAATAACTGCAATCCTCAGACTTCTTTGCTTTCTTCAGTTATTTTGATAGTCCTAACCTTCTCCTCTAAAAGAGAAAGGAAAAGAAAATGAGATTCTTAAAATCTCAAAAAACTTAAAATAATTTAGTTAGAGAAGCTTTAATCATGCATTAATTGCACATCTATATGTACACTTCACAGTACACAATGTTTATACGGTTTATGGAAAAGTAACAGCGTGAACCATTTCAAAGAGTCTAGTCCTGCTTTTATACTGGTCTAAGACTCAAGTGATCCAACGAGGTAGATTTCTGCGCTTGTTCCATGGGAGTCAATGGTGTGAGGTGTAAGATGTGGGAAATGAGGGCCTTCTGCACTTAGTAGCTGCAGACTCTTGCAGGATATTGCTCACACAGTGCCTTGAGGCAGCAGATTAACCTCTAGAGCCCAATATTGGAGTACAGCAATGTACTGACTACTGTATTACGACGTAGTGTTTTGCATCCCCCTGCACCCCATGAAGGAAACCTACAACTCAGTTGTTAGAAAACAGAAGGTCTGGGATTTCAAATGACATTTTTCTTGGAAGATGCGACTGAAGCCTGTCCTGATGTTTGAATGAATATGCAATAAATGGGACTAGCCAAAAGTAAAACAAAAGGAGGTGGTCACAATATAGCCAATGCTAAAAGTCACAGGTACAGTAACTGGCAAGCCACATGGCCAGTCCACTGCTGTCTGGTGGTGTTTAACAGCACTGTACTGAGGAACAGCGGATGTACTTCATATCAATAGCAAATGAACCACACTAGTAAACTGCTATTTGGTTAAGTATTAGTGTTTCCTGATTCCATAGCCAGATCCTTATCCTGCCCCATGTACCTTCGTATTTCACTGTTTGTACCAAACAACACAGTGTTCATAGATGCTTAACTAAAGAATAGACTAAATGACTTGACCAAGGTTACACAAAGAGTCTCTTGGAGCAGGAACTTGGAGCAGGTCTCCAAAACCCTCAGCTGGTGTTCTTACCATTAGATCATCCTTCCCGTGAAGACTGAAAATCCATATTGGTTGCATCGTTGCACTGTATACGGCTTCAAAACAGCTGCCTCTAGAATACTGTGCTCCTTACAGAGCACTTCATTACCAGGAAGATATTGATTGACACATTGGAGGGAGTTCAGAGAAGAGCAACAAAAATAATTAGGGAGTAGAGAGATTGACTGGAGAGATTGATTTATGAGGGAAGATTAAGTGAGATAAATATGTATAGCTTGGCTCATCCGCAGCTGAGGATGGTGCATGATAAGTCTGCAAATATTTAAAGGGTGTAAACAATTGGGAGGAAGAATTACCAATACTGGTCCAGTCTATTTGTAATTTGGTGGTACCACATCCTATTGTTGTACAGAGCTTTCTCACAGCATGGCTGGGCCAAAGGGCCTTCCTCTGAATGTCCTTCAGGGGAAAAATGGCTATTTGAGCTATGGGGTTGTTGTGATTACAGCAGGGATGCTCCTGAGGGAACAGGGCTGGGACTTGGGAGCGTGCAGGGGTTTCACTCAACAGGGTCATGGGCTCTACCTTGTGTTTGGACGGTGATTTCTGACCTAGAACAGCAGGATCTAAAGTCAGACTCATACCAAATATGTGATACACTGTAGAGGCAACAGAAGAGTTGTAGTTAATATCACTTGTATCACTTAATGTCAGTTGCCATGGTAACTATAGTACTTGATTATTATGGAATAGCAGAGCAAGAAGCCAGGTAAAGCTTGTGGAAATTCTTAGTAGATCTGGATTGAATAATCCCAGTTTTAAAACCATGGAATGAGTTTGAAACAAGCTAGCTCAAATAAATCCCAAAATAACATACGAAATTCCATTTTTTCAAGGAGAAAGTGGGTTTCATAATAATGAAGCCTCCCTGACCCTGTAGCTTTAATAGTTTCAGGTGACATTCACCAACTGCCATCAAATAACCATGGTCCAGAGCTGGCTGAATGTCATTGCTTATCCAAGATAATTTCCACTGTGTCATTCTGTGAATAGAACAGGCAGGTTTCTTAAGTCATTCTTGTAGGGAGACAGTGCTGAGTGTTCCCATGTCCTGGGGCAGCCCCTCTGCTTCCTGCAACTACATTTAATCACGAGCAGAAGTCTGAGGACTCTTGGCTTAGCAAAAATATACCCTGAAGCAGCAGAGCTGTTCCTTACTTTTTATCTATGTCCACTCCCTTTTGTAAAAGAGAAAAAAAACCTCAAAAACATGAGGTCCCTTTGTTTTCCAAGTAGCTGGCCTGCTGCAATCAGGGAAGCACACCTGAGTCTCAGGTACATTGTTACCAGAGAGCTGTTGTCAAGTTAATTAAGTGATAAAAAAGGCAGAAGGGATGAACAGGTAGGAACAAATCGGAAAGGAAAGGCAAGCATCAACAAAATGAGGATGGGCAAAGACTATCTTGATGCTCTTAAGAGCTTGTGAGCAGCAAGAGCCTGCTAAGAACTGTGAAGCTGTTGGCTGTTTCAGATATCATGCACCATGGAGAGATGCATCCCTGTGGGGAACGCAGAAAGTTCTTCTGCTGTTCCCATTTTGACTCAGCAGTCAGTAAATCCTGTGCAGTCCTTGTAGTTTTGGCTTCGATAGAAAGTTCAGTAAGTTCTTTGACATTCTTTACTTGTTTCTTTGCACAATGAAAATGCATCTGCAGGCAAACCCCATACCTTTCTCAGCCCTCGCTTCTCCAAAGAATCGTTGTCCTCTGCCTTCCCAGAGGTTGCTGCTGTCAAATCCCCTGGGCATCAGCAGCGCCTGCCCTCGAGGAGCACTTGGCAGAGCGATGGAGCCGTGGCTGTCCCTGGCCTGGCGACGAGCTGGAGCAGCAGATGCAGCCTGCAGCTCTGCCGTGGTGGGGAAAGGCTCAGACCTGCCAGGAGAAAGGGGACTGCTGTATCTTGCTTTTAAAAAAGGAAACCGCTGTTTTAATTTAAAAACAATGGAACCTTTAAGGTGCTTCAGAATGTGTGCTTAGCAAGGTGGTGTTTTTCATAAGCAATAGGCTACTTGCAGTGTAGTCAGGCACAGAGGTTTCAGTGGTATAATCTTGAGGAAATTAATAGCAAAAGATCATGCTTCTGTAGGGACTTTTAGTTACCTTTTACCTGTTGTGACAGAATATATCATCCTTGCCATAAAATTCAGCAGGAGGGAGCCTCCTGCCCTGCACTCAGGTCTGTAGCTCTGGAATTATCTTCCTGAACCCTGCTGAAACGTCTGTGGAGGAGTACTGCGTGTCTGCGCAGACTTCTCGGCAAGGGACTTGTTTCTCAAGCTTTCAAAGTGTTTTTGGGGCTTTAGCTTTCGGTTTTGTTTTTTCTTTCGCTGTTCCCGTGGGTTGTGCATACATGCTAAAATCTGATCAAACTGAGAAGAACCTCTTTTCATATACTAAAGTTTTCACTTAGGTCATCACTCTAGGCACAGATCTAGGACTTGTGTCATGGACCCCACTTTTCAATATACCTGGAAAAACAGGTATATTGTTACAATTTGAAATTGTTAGGCCCAACTGTCTGCTAAAGCATAAGATTTCACTGAAATCTCTGCAGATTTTCTACTGTATGTTTCGATAAGAACTTTGGATTTTTGGTGTGAAGGAGAACACAGAATGTGCTTAGTTCATGCCAGCGAAAATGTTGGGGGTTTCCCTGATGTTTTTTAATTGTACATGTTAATGTCAAGGAAAAGTAGGCAAAAATTGCATTTACATGAAGTCAGCAAGTGGATTGCTTGATGTTGGTGCACAATAAGTAGATTTTGGGGGAGGTGTTGTTTGAGGGGCTTTTATCAAAAGTGTCTCAATTTACAAAGACCAAGGATGCTGATCTGTGAATATGTGATGTGGAATTAAGCGTATCTACAACAGAATTGCATTGATGTGTGCAGCTGTGAAAGAGAAATTGCTAACACACAGTTGTGTGTACAGAACTTCTCGGGTGAATTTTCTTGCCGCTCACCTGCCCGACCTCTTCCTTCTGTGTGTGAGAAAGAGAAGCCCATGGCTTGTACTCCCATCCCAACTACTGGCTTGTGCATTCCCGTTTTCTTTTCTTTTCATTGCAAGCTCTGTTTGTAGTTATACAGTCAGGTCTCCACAGAGTAATTTACTGGCAGAATCTCTCCCAGAATCCAGCTTGAAACCAAGCTGTAAAAACAGCTGAGAGTGTAAATAATTCATGCAGACAATATGACTTTTTTATGTAAATTCAGTGCATTAACCCTCTATTATAATGATGGACGACAGATATGGGCGACGTTGCCTTGGTAAGAGCTAATGGATGGCCGCCATAAATTCACTGCACATTTTATTGTGTTGCTGGAAATTGTGCCTTCAGGCAATGCTGTTTACTTTTATGTAAAACTCAGGGTTCCCTAAATATTACAAATATTTTACATCCGACTCCTCAGCATTTGGGCACAGCACACAAATCAAGCTTTCTTCATCTGAGTTGTAATTAAAGGTTTGGGTTTTTTTCAGGGACAATTATCTAAAACTATAAAGAGAAATATTTTTTCCCCTTTAGATGTTCAGTCATTGATGTATTAGCAAAACCTTTGAAGAAATATATTAAATAACTGCAACATAAAACTTTGCATTAGGCTATATGTTGTATGCATACATAACAAATTTGGAAAGAGTTTCTTGTTACTAGTTTTTATTTTTTACCATTTCTTGTGCTTAGTTACACATAAAATATTCTTTCCCCCCCCCCCGCACATATGCTTCTCTCTATAATTCGTATCTATTTTATCAGGGTAATTCTCTGAACCATGTCCTTGAGGAATTCTGTCTCTCAGTAAACATGGAAACTTCAGTTCATTTCAGGGAAATTTAAATAAAGAATTTTTGATTACTTTTTGGTTTCATATGTTACTGTTTTGCACAGACCTTAAGTAAATTGGGATGACACAGGTGATTTTTTTTCTCACACAAAATGGCTTCAGCAAAGCAGATATACTGGAGTATAATGTTTTCTCGATAGGTTTTATAATATATAATTATTATAATAAGTATATAATTAATTCACCTTAAACCTTCAATTTAAACTCATAGTATGCTGCAGCTTTGGAAAAAGAAAGCAAGAAAAAATCAGTCATATGTAGAAAAGGATACTACTGCTTCTGACAGTGTGAATTCAATCCCATTTGTAACAAAGGTAGTTAATGTTGGGAGCGACAGCGTGTTCATCCCTGTGCGTGTTTGCCAAGCACTCGTTGGCCAGAGGACCCTAATGAATAGAGCAGTCTCTTGGGAAGCACTGGATGTGGAAGTTTATAGAAAGCTCTATTGGAATTTCTGAGGAAAATCTTGTAGATTAGTTGTGATAAAGGCATGTTCTCTCAGTCTCCTCCTTTCAGTGGAATGTGCCAAAACTTGGCAGTTTTGTTTTGATATCTGTGTGAAAAAATGGTGCACAAAGTTGAATACAAATTATTTCAACTGAGCTAGCTGCAGTAGAAATGCATTACACTTTCCAAAAGACTTTAATTTCTGAGGACTAAATAGAAGGAACACTGTAAGAGAGGTAAAAAAAACACTGAATAAAAGAGGAATGCAACAACTATGAGGGGAAAAAAAAAAAGGCTAATGGAATAATTCTTATGAATCACATGTATATTAAGCAAAGGCTAACAGTTTAATTGCACATAAACCTATTTAATAATTGGATTTATTTTGTGTCCTGGCTATACGTGCTCCTTTCAACTACATTAGGAATGTCACAAGACAAAAGTGTATAAGCTATAACCAAAGGCATTGGCTTATTTTTTTGGTCTTTAATATTGACTGAGATTCCTAAATTTGGATTTTCAGATTTTATACCTTATTCTTCTGACGTGCTTTACTGCCCTGAAGCCACTTTGCAAAATTCATAGTGGCTTTCACATGCTCTGATGCTTCTTGGGACCAATTCAATCTTGAACAAAAGATGTGTATGCAGTAGAGCCAGGAAATGTTACACAGGAGATCATGGGCTTATTCCCCAATAACATTTTGATTTGTAAAGTATTCCACTACACAAAACACACACAGGAGACAACATTAAAAAACATTAGAGACCATAGCCAGCAAGACAGAAAGGTGGCTTAAAATACAGATTGACAGCATGGCCTGGGATATAGGCAGGACACACTAAATAATCAGTGGAAATGTTATAGAAAGTGTTTTCAATATTTTACATTATTTGGCCGTTTAACAAATCTCTCCTGGGACAGCATTTTGCCTTTAAAAAAAAAATACAAACCAACACTAGTATCCAGACAAATGCTTTTTTTCCTGTTGTTTAAAATAAATGTGTTTTCTATAATTCACACATCCAGAGAAGGCCAGTTTTCCAGTCTTGTTCCTTGTCCAGTATGTTCCCATGTGGAGCAGACACAGACGTGGAGCACTGGGAGGAGGTATAGGGCAGACTTGCTTTTTCTCCCCCACCAGTTTGATCTGTTTGAAGGAGGTATTGTCTATAATCTGGGATGTATAAATGTTCGACAGGATCCCATTCCTCTGTTCCTTATTTAGAGCAGAGTATTCCTGGATCTATGGGTCAGTACTGTGCTCTGGTTAATGATACGCAGAGCATAAGGCATCATTCTGTCCAGGTGTGCAATTTAAAGGTCAAATGTTCTGAACTCTTGAATATTAATATATGGCTGTCACCCTGTCTTGGACAACTTGCTTTTGTGTGATTTGTTGCAAGCATTAGAAGTCTTTGGCTGGACAGGGGAAAAAAGCACTTTCCTCCTGGTGCTGCTGTACCAGCTGTGTGACGGTGTGTGTCTCAGAGGTGATAAAAGGAGGTGGAAGGGGAGCTTGGAAGCGAATGGGCTGCAGTGTAAGATTGTGAAGGGAACACTTCTCTTCCTATTGATGAACACATCCCTGAGTCAGTCCAAATACAATCCACAATTATAGATTGCTAGAGATCAGAGAATTCCACATAGACACTTTCTTAATAATTTGCTCCAGAATAATAAAGTTCTTGTGTTCTTCATTGGATGTTCATAGAATCATAGAATGGTTTGGGTCGCAGGGAGCCTTTGAAGATAATCTACTCAAACTCCACTGCCATGGGCAGAAACATCTTTCACTAGATCAGGTTACTTAAAACCCCATCCAGCCTTACCTTGAACACTTCCAACGATGGGACATCCACAACTTTTCTAGGCAGCCCATTCCAGTGTCTCTCCTCCCTCATTGTAAAAGACATTTCCTCCTTATGTCCAACCTAAACCATCTGTCAAACCTAAAAGGTTTGTCCAACTGCAAACTCTACCTAAGCTCTGTCTCTGCCGCCTTTACGGCATTTACATGAATGTGACAGAAGTGAGGACCTCTTGGAAAGGTGCTGAGAGAACAGTATGTCCCTGTGTAAACTGTGGGAGAGGTTTCACTTTGGTTAATTTAGGGGTCATGAAAAGAATGACACCCAGGCTGGCCCACCCATTTCTCATCTCTAAGGGCAGCATTGTCAATATAGAGTAAAGGTTTTTGCTGGCCCGCTTCTTCTCTGTTTAATACATTTAAGTACTGCACTCTGCATATGAAGAATAGTGATGTTATCAGAAAGCATTCAAAAACATATGTTTTAATGAAATGTGTTGACAACTGCTGAAGTAAAGTTTTTGTTAAGTCTCAAGAGTTTAGCCATGACAAGCAGTATTAATGAATTGAATTAATTAAAAAGCATTTCAAGATGAAACGGGGCCTGTTCTATGTAAAATGCTCTATACATTAGACAAGCATTATGGAAATCACTGCTTTGTACTACACTGTAATGCAGCCATTTATAAAAGCTTCTCAAGATCCATGGATAGCAGTAATTTGGGTTTAGCGTGTCTTTGAAATGCATTGAATACAGCATGTGCTATTTAAAAGCATGAAATCTGGATAGTTCCACTGCCATCAAAGTTCGAATGGCTTGGAGAGGGAAACGGGAGCTCAGCGCTGCTGGAATGAGAGTGGGCACGGAAACAGGGTGAGCCAAAAGAGCAATGGCAAGCAGAGGCCAGTGCTGATGTCTTTAGGGAGCAGGCTGTCTGACTAGCAATAACTCGGGTTCCCAAACTAGTCTGAAATGTGAGTCATTTTACTAAAAGGGTCATTTATCTTGTCTCTGTTGTTCCTCTGCTTGTCTACCATGAACTCCTCTCCTTTATGGATAAGGCTCATTTTTCAGCACGTCTTCTCCTTTTTAGGTTGTTTTTGTGCCCTCTCTAGGAGTAACACCATCAACTGTGACCAGTGGCATTACAAAAAGTCCATATGCCACATCAGATACAATGGGCAGAACAGTCATTTGAGTGTGGGGCTGTTCTCTCGCTGTGCAATGCTGTCCTCAAGAAACTGAGCACGAGAAGGGCTAGTGCGGCCCAAAGAAGTGGGTGTCCCCTGGCAGCCAGGAGCAAAGGGCCATTCTGCCTCCCCAGGCCAGAAGCATCTATAAAATGAAAGCTCTTTGCAGGAAGCTTTTCTCAATGGGGAATGCCTATCTGTTTGCACATAGGGAGAAACCTTACATGGGTTGAGTTAGGATTGTGACTTGGATTTGGATGAGTAGGGTAACAGCATGAACACATAACACATTAAAAGAATGTATCTTTAAAATATTATTAAATATTTAACATCTCTGTAGTGAAAATATTAAGATCATCATAATAAAGTGTTCTTTGTAATAAAAAATGTGAAGGGTGAAAGATGAAACTGTAAAAAGCAGTATGATTTCATACATGTGTAGTGAAGGTTGTTTCATTTTGTGTTTTAGAATTTGGCTTGTAGAAGACTATTTCAAATGGATGCATCTTTATCTATCTGTTTTATAATTTGTCTGGGTGTTAATAAAGGAAATTACATCCTTCAAGAAAAACTAGCCACAAAACTGTTGGTAGATTTCAAATGTTGTAATATATTAGTACTGATCATTCAATCAAGAGCATGACCATTCAGTAGAAAAGAAGAAAAAAATCCTAAATACAAAGAAATTATAGAGTCGGGTTCCTCAAGCAGTGCAGACAGACACTTAAAGGATGGTAAAGTTTGCTAAGTACTTAGCTCCTGCACATGCTTCTAAAAATTCATTTGAGACATCGCTTGGAATATCAGTAAATCTGACAGGCAGCCTAGTTGGTTAGCACAAGGGATAATTCATTTGGTCCTTAGTGTGTTAGGAAAGGAGCTGCCAACATTGCATCCCAGAACACTTAGGGAGATTCATCCCATAATCGGGTATGATTCTGCTCTGTAGAAAAGTATCAGAGAGCTTGTTCTGCTACTTCACTAAAACATGAGCAATATGTTTGCACTTGTCATAGTTAACATTTGCATTTAGTATCTGTGTGGTGAGAACTTCTGAGCTTGCTCATACCTGCTCAACAGGCACAGGTAGTGCTTGTGTCTGACCAAAAGAAGTCTCTCCCCCCGGCTAGATGCTGTGCTACATGGAGAGCAGCATCTGCTGAAATGAGGACTGGCATTTTCTACTTCCCTTCAGACTCTTCTTGCTAACTAGACTCTAGAAAGGATCAAAATGCCTTTTTTATGCAATCATGCCATTTTTAAGGGCTGAAGCAGCCTGGCCTTGATTAACTGACTAATTGCTGCTGAGTCATGCTGGCAGGTGGTACCTGTGAGAGAAAAACAGCCTGTAAAGGTGATGTGATGGCACCTTTCCCTAATGTATAAGGATTGCAGGAGGGAGCTGGAAGAGGGAAATGGTGGCAAGGGTTTGTGTGGCTGCAGCAGCAGGTTTAGGGTGACTTTGAGACTTTAGCCCTGATTCTTTACTGAGTTTTATGCAGTAGCCCAGGTACTTTCTGTGCAGGGCAGATGTGTGAGTTATGCTGTGCTAGGTTTCTGTTTTGGTATAGTAAACAAGAAATACAGCTATCAGCAGCTGCCATGGCAGGAGTAGCTGGGTAAGGCTGTCTCCGGGAACAGCAACTAAGCATCGATGGTGCTTAGCTTGTCTCTTAGGAGGGTCACTGTTCTGTAGGGCCTGGGAAAGTGCCTGCTCAAAAATAAGCTGCATGTTGTTGCAGGATAGTTAGCAAAATAAAATCTCAGTTGTTATTCCAGGCTCTGAAGACCTGAAGAGCTGGCAAAATATGTGGTCGTGTTGCTGTGGCTTCTTGCTCCAACTGAGTGTGAAGGAGGGAAATCACTTGCAAACAACACAGCTAACTGCCCCTGCTCTTCAGATATCAGTACTTCTTGATGCCAGTTATGTCATGAGAGCACTGAGGTGGCACTGTCAGGCAGGGTGACCAGAGGAGACAGCATGCGTGCGGAACAGCGGGGGTGATGAAAGCAAGAGTCTGGGATGCTGGGCAGATGCGTGTTGCTGCTGACTGATGGTTAACACTGAAGGGTCCTATAGTGGTGCTGGTTTATAAGGCCTGCGCTTGGAGGAGCCGTACAGCCCCTGAAAAAGGGATGAAGATACTCATCAAATCTGATGAGGCTTCTATTAATTAGGATTGTTAAGTGCTAGTTACACTTTTGTTAGTATTACCATTTGGAGATTTAACTAACAAACCTAATGGGGCTACTCCTGCAAGATGTTAATTAGATATGGCAATTCCACTTACCCATGCAGCCTCGGCACACAACCATCACACATCAATATTTAATTTAATTACTGATGTTGTGGTGCAAGTCACATCTGATTTAAGAGATAAATATGCTTAATTAATAATGAGATAAAACACATACAGTATGTCACCTTTTGTCATTTGAGTTTTATTAGGTATAGTAAGAAAAGACAAATGTGAACATTGAAGAGGCCATAACGTGGTGCTTCACATTATCTGAGCTTACACTATATTATAAACAAGAAACAGAGCTGCAAGTGTGCAGAGCACCATTCTACATAAAGATACACTTGTGTCTTGAGTAATTAATCATTTACTACAATTTTTTTCATGATTAAAAAAGTGAACATTCAACTTGGATTGTATGTAGCACTTTATCAGGTTTGATCACAGTATTCTAATTTGTGTTGATGCGGCCTGATACAGAGGTCAGGTGTGCAAGAAATCATTACGCAGAAGCTTCCTTTGGAAGTCAGCTTTCTTTCCATTGGCATTGGACATTCCCTATTTAGAGCTTCCTACAATAGGCTGATGAGAACAGTCTCTATGATTGCTGCGCTACAAGATAGCGTTCTGGAAAGGTGCATGCAGAAAGATTGCTTACCACTTTGTAAAGTATCGGGGGAGAAGAGGACAGACAGCTAGGCCTTGAGGCTAGTTATGATGATGAACTATAATAAAGCAGCTTCCGGCTAGGACTGGATCCCTATTTCATAAGGGGCTTTATAACCTGGACTGCCAGTCTAAGTCCCAAGAACTTAGTTAAATATAAAACAAAAGAACAAACAGGTACCATACAACCAGTGCACCAGCTCTGGTGAAATTAGGGAAACTTCTCACGTTCATATTTTTTAATGGAGGATCAAAGCCTTAGAAGGTCTCCTCTATACTCAGTGTCCTTTGTAAGCCTGTGTTTCCAGGGGTTCACAAGCTAGCACTAGAAGTTTGTGTGGGTTGAAACTTGCTATGCGAGATCTTTGCCTCGGGGCCATTTGGTTTGATGTGTTTGACAAAATTTTAAGAGCTCCTAAGTTGACTGCGCCAAACAAATAGTTTCCTAGAGGCGGAGAATGTTTTTGGAACTTCCTTGAGGGAAAATTCCCAATTGGCAGAAAATCTATGAAAGCAAAAGCAACTCACAACATTGTAACCTACTGAAACATATATTGCTCTCAGATCCATCTCTAATCATTTTTTCTATGTTGTATATAACTCTTCTAGTATTAATATTGAGATTAACTAGTATAATGGGAACCTGTTGGGCCATCAAGAATGGTTAGTGAAGGAGACCATTTCAGTATGGTCTGAGAGCTCGTCTCAGAAACAAAAAGAGCCAGCCAACAAATCAAGACTGAGAAAGCCTTCAGCTATCCAAGCCTGTTTTAACACCCACTCATCCAAAAGAAAACACATCGGACAACAAGAGGGGGAGCACTAATGCATGAAGAATAAGTGGAACAATAGGCAGGGAATAATGGAAGTGCCAGTGCTTGCAGTGAGGGAGACTTTTTTCAAGGATAATAAAATGGAACTGCTGTTTTTTCAGCTCTATGGCCCAGTATTGTAGGTGGTCACCATGGCTGGCACTGTGATCTATTGGTATGATGGATGTACTGCAGTTTCCAAAGGGTGTGACTGAGGTGTGGAATTCAACAGTGCTGAGCTCACACCTTCTGTCAGCTGCCAGAAGTGGGAGAGGCATCCTGGGACCTGTTCCCTCTAATTAGACTCCCTGGTCTTGACAAGTAAATGCATCCAGAATCAGAGAATGGGGGATGGAAGAATACATGGAACCAATAGCTCCACTGGCCAAATCTAACATTGAGGAGTGGTGTATTAGGAATGCTTTCCCCATGAGACCGGCAGCCTGGATGACTAGCCAAGAAATGTATGGGAGAGAAGAACTAATCCTCTTTGAGAAGAACCTGTAATTTTCCCCCAGGAGAGAAGTAGTGCTACAGCTGGAAGGACAGGGTAAGAGCAGCACTGCCTCCAGCTCTGTCTGAGCATCCTGCAAATGTACAACTTGCATGGGAACACGGAGGCTGAACATCACCATAATATATATGATTGTGTATGTTCATCTGAAGAGAGAGTGAAGGAGGTAATAGTACAGCTCACAGTGATTTGGTGTTCAGGGAATATGCAACACAAGTTATACCAATACTATGGGTATGCCCTGGGCAGGGACAGACTGTGGTAGTTGTACCAGAATCAGTAGCTAAAATGGAGGTGTAGCATAAAATTAAGCTCCAGTAATGGAGTTGCACAGATTGGTGGAAGCTTTATCTTACTGTGTGGTTAGCAGTTGTATTGATGTATGAGGCACAAGAGAGTCCCGTTCTATCTTCCTCACGGTGCTGCTTTGGTAAACTTTTGTTTCTTCTTTTTTCTTTTTGAGAGCTTGCAGTCTATCCCGAGCTAATCCTGAATGCTCCAGTTTTATATCATCATGGGGACATTTCTAATTTCTCCTGTGGCAGAATGTGGGCTGTGTGTGCCACGAAGAATACCCATGAGCTGATGGAGAGTATTAGAAAACTGGCTGATCCTTCAGGGAGCCAAAGGCTTGCAGGAAAGTGGTAATATTCTTTGTCTCTTCTTTCCTCTTCTTCCTTCCAAATTCCTACCTGTCCTCACTGGGGAAAAGCTGAGTGCAGTCTGGCCTGGACTGATGATTCCAGAAAGCACATGTAATGCCACTAGCACCCACATGTGTGAACCCCCCTCTCACTCTTTCTGCAGAACACTCTTCCAGAACAGGGCCTGGGGCTGTCCCTTATGATTCAGGCAGCAGCAGCCACTTAGCACAGGCAAGGGTAGTACTTCTCAACCCCCCAGCCTGCCTGACTTTTCCAGGCTTGCTAGTACCTGTGGGAGATGAACTCGATCCTCCAGCTCTCCTTGCCGTTCTCATGCTCCCTAGAGACTTGCTTTTGCATTAAAGTGCCTGAATCTGGTCTCAGGATTTGGGAAGGCAGCATGCCACTGATTATTATTGATAGCAGTTGGTGCAAAGAAGGATATAAACCCAGGTGACATCCAGCGATGTAGGCTGAAGTAGGTGAAAGATTAAAACAGTCATTTGATAAAGGAATAACAGTCACCCTGTCCTTTCAGAAGATAACTGTTTCTGGCCTCTGTACTTTAGAGTACCTGCCCAGTATTCTCACTGTTCTCTTCATTAATACTTGGACATGTTTCTGAGAAGCTGCAACTTACTTAGACCCCCTTTCCTGTGAATGAGTAGTTTAAAATTGTTTCTTCCAATGTTCATTATTTTGCACTTGTCTGTACTAGTATCTAATGGAGTTGTGTTGCAGAAGACTCACAGCTGGATATGACAGTCAGAACCAGATGTTCACACCCTAGGCCAGACACAGCTGTTTCTCTGTAGCTGGCAAGGGACTTAGAACAAGTAAATGCAGAGACAGCAAGCCTGAAAAAAATCTAAGGTAATCAGGCTGAATATGCCTGGAGATTTAGGCCATCTGGAAGATTGCCAGAGGGCTATTTATTTTGATGTCTACACCTGCTGAATGGGAATGCTTTGTGTGAACTCAAAGCTTTAAGTGATACTGTATCTCTCCCTTTTTCAGCACTCCACTCCCTCTGGGCAGTGTTGTGTGCTTGATAAATTGTGCTCTACAATTTAGGTTTGGTTTTTTTTTTTTTAAAAAGAAAGCCCCTAAAACTTAACTTGTTTCCTGGCTATTGATGAGAGTAAGAAGGAAAGCACCGCAGCATGTAGAACAGAAAGGGAACACAGTGTCATAAACTGCCTCTTGGAGGGTTAAAGTCTGTATGAAGTGTAATCTGCTAGATGTGTTGTGAGCCACTGGAATGATTTTCTTTGTCCCATTTATAGTGAATTGGGAAAGAAATTCCCATAAGCTTTTTACTTTTCTGTGCACGCTGCACCTTTGTGTGCTCAGTGTAACAGGTTTACCCCACAATGCCCCATCTGGCTCAGCCCTGTTGGCATGCAGTCCCCTCTTTACAAGACAGCATGTGCCTGCATCTTGAAAACTCTTTGGGATTTTTATTTTACAAAAAGTTTTGGTGTCAGTAGTGGTGATAAGCATGCTCCTACAGTGATGAACATTTGATTAGGATGTTTTCTCAGGGCCAAGGCAGGATTTTTTGACAAACAAGACCAAGAGGATCACAGAGAGAAGGACCACTATCTTAAAGTTGCTTATAGGGCAGAGGTCTCTCAGATGATGCTGGTTTCCTCAATTCCCTGTGCTACTGTAAGGAAACTAGAACATCTCACAGGTGAGAGAGCAGTTACCTAAAGGAGCCATGTCCACTGCTGCATTAGTAATCTCTTCTAAACACACAAAAATCTGTCTTCTCTTGTGTTTGATTTTTACCAGTATTTTCCTGGTCATTGTTCTGATGCATTCAGCATAATTCTCTGAGCAATTTTCTATTCTCTCACTCTCCGCAGCCATTAGCAACATAGATTTTGTCATTTCCCCAGCGTGCACTGAGCAGTAACCCTGTTGTAGTTGACATGCAGCGTATGCAGCTGCACTGATGATAATTGTGCCCACTGCTGTCAGTACCATTCCTGGTTCTCAGATGTGCAGCAAACAAGCATCTTCTTTTTTGCTTACGCACGTGACAGTTCTTCAAATGCTGTTACTGTTCTGTACTGGTTTTGGCAGGGATAGAGTTCATTTTCTTCATAGTAGCTCATATGGTGCTGCCTTTTGCATTTGTGATGAAAATAGCGTTGATAACACACTGATGTTTTAGTTACTGCCAAGCAGTGCTTACACAGCATCAAGGCCTTTTCTGCCTCTCACACTACCCCCACCAGCAAGCAGGCTGGGGGTGGGCAAGAACTGGAAGAGAACGCAACTGGGACAGCTGACCCCAAGTGACCAATGGGCTATTCCATACCATATGACATCATGCTTAGCAACAAAAGCTGTGGGGAAGGAGGAGGAAGTTGGTAGACATTCAGAGTTATGACGTTTGTCTTCCCAAGTAACTGTTATGTATGATGGAGCTGTGCTTTCCTGGGGATGGCTGAACACATGCCTGATGATGGGACATAGTGAATGGATTCCTTATTTTGCTTTACTTGCACACACAGCTTTTGCTTTACCTCTTAAACTGTCTTTATCTCAACCCATGAATTTTCAGACTTTTAACTCTTCTGATTCTCTCCCCCATCCCACTGGGGGGGAGTGAGTGAGCAGCCGTGTGATGCTGAGCTGCCTGCTGAGGTTAAACCATGACATGTCCCACAGGCAATAGTCAATTCAGTGGATTATCTGAAAATGCACCATAGTTCTCCGTCAATTTCCCCACCTTTACTGAAGGTTACAGTGGATTTCCTAACCTTATTCTTATGGAATATCTGTTTCTTAACCTGAACCGGACAGTGGAAAAATTGATGTATTATGCCATGATGCTTTGCCAGAGGAAGAAGATACAGTTTTTCTTTGATTATTTGTTTGGTTTCCATTACCAGATAGGTGAACTACAGAGAGTACTCAAGCTGACACCTTTGAAGGACACCAGATTTTAAAACAAATAAGTGGAGATCTACTGTGTGTTATAAGCAGTAATCAATAATTAAAAGCCTTGTTAAAGCATTGCTGAAGAGTACTTCAGAAGAAAAGTAGTTATACTGCATTTCATGGTTAATTCAATGTCAATTAGCTGATTGTTAACTTCCCTCCAGCTAAATCTTGTTCAGCACAGAGAAGAGAAATCAAAAGCATTCTAGCTTTAACAAGCCTAGTGTTTCAATCATTCATCTCTGCCTGCAGGCTCAAAATCAATGTCAACAGACGTTTCATTGCAATTTTATCAGCCATTTCTGCATGTCACTGTTTCCTTGGCTGCCCTGATTGTCCCTGAAAACCGTCTGTGGGAATCGGGATTCATCTTGAGCGGAAAGCTGAACAGACTGCGCTTACTCTCACCTAGCACATGGTTGGGTTCCCTTTCATCTAGGTAATACCGAGTGCTGGTGTCTGCCTGAACTTTCTAAACGGCCCGGGGAACTTCTCTCCCGTCGAAAGGCCCGCAGGGAACCTGACTAATCTGCCAGCCGCGCAGGCGCGGCCCGGATCGGCCGCGGCCCTCAGCACCGCGGACAGCGCCCTGTGGCAGCGTCTTTAGCACCGCGGACAGCGCCTACTCAGGCACGGCCGAGCAGCCGCTTCAGCACGGGCAGAAATAGCTCTGAGGGGGTGAATATCTCTTAAAACATGACGAAATTGAAGGGCGCTCAGGCACGAAAGTTTTTCTGCCTACGTGTGCTTGAATTGCCTGTAGAAAATTGTGTTAAAAAATAACAGGTCACCATGTAAAATTTATAAGACATCAGAGATGTTCCCATTTGCTTCTCAATTACATCACTAATTGCGAGATTCACTTCTGTGAAAATTTTCAAGAGCAAAAGCTAGGCTGAAGCCTGAAGTCAGATGCCAGTGGTGCCTGGGTCTTGTCTAGCTGTTACAGAACTGGAACTGATAACAGGCTGCTTTTTGCCTGAAATTAGAGTATCTGACTGCTGCACTCATACTACAAAGCAATGTAATGTGGCTTGTTCCACTCAGAAATGACACAGGACTGGTATTTCATTCTTGTTGCTGATTCCAGACCTGGGCTGTGGTGCTTCAGCCTCACTCCTGTATTACAGTAGTGTAGACAATAGATCCACAATAATGTTTTTCATTTTCTGTGGCTGATATGGAGTTTGCCTAACCAAAGAAAACAAAGTTTTGGGCTTAGAAATCTCTGCCATTTTCATCTTTCAGTTGTACATCTGTGTTATACATCTGGCAAATAGCAACCAACCTTCTGGAAGCTAAAAATAATACTGCAGCCTGGACTACTGCAAACACACATTGTCTTCTCTCCTTTATTTTGGCTTTCCATGCTATTAAGTAATATTGTGCCACAGCCAAGCCCTCAGTCCTACCTTTTAAGGTATTCTACCTAATCTGCAACTCTGGGTTGAGGACCTCTGTTGTCTGCTCTTTAGACCAAATGAAACCATCCACCACAAGACAGAGCCACTGTTTTCATAGAAGTTTTTATGGTTTGGCTCACAGTTTCTGATGTTGCTTTCCAGGAGGTACAAACCGATAGCATTTGACTTGGAGCTATCTGCACCGTTGCGTCTCCTGCCTTTAGTCCGTATGGGAGAATTCTTTCTGGAGCATTGCATTATGGTTTTGCTCATTTAAATTCTGTCTGAAAAATCTACTGTTATGACACCCACAGTATGATACTCAGTAGTACTGTCTGTTCTCTTGATTAAAAAATAAAATTGACAAAACCAGTTTGTATCTGTATGAGTCACTTACATGTATAGTTGCTGTAAGTCTTTTATTCCTTCATTCATTCACTCTGTCATGACTAATGGTTAGACAAGGTGTTTGATCTCTACGATATGCCTAGCAAACTGTGCATCAGTTCATTCTAACAGGAGATACAGGTGAATTACCAGAACTGGATCTCTATGTGTCTCTTCCCTGTTTTGGGGGGTTTGGCTGGGTTGGGTTTTTTTTGTTTGGGTTATTTTTTTGGGGGGGGGTTGGAATGTGGGTTGATTTTTTATTTATTTATTTATTTAAAAAGTAACATTTCAACTTGGCTGTTTTGCCCCTCTTCCCCACCCCCCCAAATAAGCTCATGAGCAATACCATGTGTATCAGCTTTACTTGTGTGATGTATTTGAAAAATAATTTCTAGCAACATAATTAAATGATGCTTAAATATGGGAGGGCTATGGAATTACTACCCTTGAAATGACCTCTGATGTACGTTCAGGTAGGGGCCTGATTTTCAGTGCTATTTTAGATGGTTTAGACTTTAGATTTGTTTCTAACTCAGAATGGCCCAAAACAATGAACGTTTAGTTCCAGTTGATCTAGCCTTTGTCATTGTTTTTGTGGCTCTCTTAATAGCTTTTTTCAAAGGAACCAGTAGTTGGCCATGAAGAAAAGGCAATGTCATAGTAGTGCGCTGCTTAATACAGTGAATTAGTGTGGATTTGTAAGAAAGACATACCTTCATTTGCCCAGCTGAGATGTTTTTCTTCCCCATTATTTTGTGATTCATTCTGTTCCCCTGCTTCCATGTTCACTTTGAAACTGTTGTCATCAAACATCTACTAGGCAACCTAGCAAAAGCAGGCCAAAGAGATGATTGATCTACTCGTAGCTCAGTTCAGAAATAACCTGGGTGTAAAAATCTGTGTCAGAAGGTGAGACAGACTTAACCTGAAAAGATAAATTATTGGCCCTGTAGGGTAGAATATACATACTCTGGGTGTGTATTATACTTACACTTCTGAAATAACTGATTCACTTTTGGGGTCTGTGGCTTTCTGTCTACTTGCATCAGTAACACAGTGTGCCAGCCTAGCACTTGGTGAGAAGAGTGGAGCCACTGTCGTTACCCTTAACACATGATTTGGTTCTTCAGCTGTTATCCCCATTCACCTTGGACAAAATGACTTAGTGAAACGATGTGATCTAAATCTGCTCACCAAGATTAAGAGAAACTTGGCATCTGTCCAGGCAGCATTTGGTCAGTGTTGCTACTGAGGTAAATGGGAGCCAAGCCAATCAAATTGAGGTTATTTCCCCAGCTCAGAGATGTTTGCTAACTGACACAATGCCCGTGGATCAGATAGAAGTTTTACAAGTTCATTAATTTTGATAATGGGCAGGAGGCCCACTCTGTTGCTCCAGTTTGTGTCATGTTGCTGAGGAGGCATCTACAGAGAGGCAAAATAAAGTATAGCTCAAAACAAGCCCACACTGTTATACCACTTGTGTCTGAAGTGCTGAATTCTACAGTTGATCTTCTAACATTTTCAAATGTATTTGTGTTAATGGTTAGCATTGAATTTCTCACTCTGTTTTCCTAATTTTGCTGCAGACTTGATGATCGCTTTTATGAACTTCTGTTTCCACAGGGCCCCTGATAACAGTGATGCTGAGGAAAAGTCCAGTTCAGGTACCTGCTACTCAGAAGGTCCTTCATCACAGAAATAGTTTTCTCTACTTCTTCCTTTTCTTTTTTTTTTTTTAAGAGAATAGATGCTTTCATTTCTGTCACAGTAAGGTAGAGTATTGTTGCCATACTAAAGCTTTGCTTTTGTGCTGCTGTTCCATGATGCCTTTCCTTTGCTTTTGGATGTTTTGCTTGGCCCTCTCTTAAATGTCCTTGTCCTTTCTTCCCATGTTAGATTCAGCGGTAAGCATGTACCATAAAAATTCCAGAGCAAGGAAGCTTTATGGGTTCATAATGCATAATATGTAAATTCACATACCAGTGTCTGACCCTGGGGTCAAATAGGAGTTCAAAATGGGAAATAGGAGAAATAGGCTTCTGATTGCTTTGGTTTAAGAAGAATCTTTTGTAATAGAATTTTTGTAAAATACATGCAGCTAACATTAAAGTTCTAAGCTAAACCATGCTGCACGATATTACAGATTAGAGCTAAACCAAAGTTTCTGGCTCTTCCCAAGGACCTGTGGTGTTGGATAGCAGATTTCTTTCAGCCTACAAAAAGTAAAATTCATGTGTTATACTGGGTCTCCAGTGACACAACGCATATGAACTAGGCTACTGGTACTCAGCCTTGCAGTCTGACTTTGCAACTGGGGGCTGGGGTGTAGATGACACAGACTGGAGGTGAATCAGAGGTTGCTGTTTCCTCCTTAGATTGAAACAAGATGCATGACATGGCCCCTCTCTCTCTGAAAGCATGAATGAACATTATCAAGGTTGTAGCAGCAACAATAATGGGACAGGATTGGCGGGGAGGGAGTAGACATGATCCATGAGGCAAAGGCAGGGGCAGAGGAAGAATACAACTTGACCAAATGCAGTTCTTGGTTTTTCTCTTTATGAAACACTGATCTTCACTAGGTCATTTTACAAACAGTCCTTCACTGGAATAGTGTTTCACCTTAGCTTGATCCTGTGAACATAGGATAATTACTTTGTTTTTTCTCATATTTCTTTTCTAGTGCAGCATCTCACTTCAAACTGTGGCTATGTGTTCTTTGTCAGGAGATGCTTCTGGTGTTTATAGAACTGTGCAGAACCTAGCAGAGTGGGAAGTGGACAGCTGGGGCCTGCAAGTGCCACCAGAATACCAGTGAAGTTACCCAAATTTATTTGTCAGAATTCTGTTTCTCCTTGATTCTGTTTCAGAAACAGCTAAAACCAAGGCTTCTTTCAAGATCTTATGCTAAGAAAAAGCTGAAAGTGCAACAGTGCAAAAAAATGAACACCAAAAAACTCGTAAATTCAAAAATGCTTTTCCTTAGGAAGATTCCGATCTTGCTGCCATCAGTGGAACCAGCAGTTTGCCCTGAAGTTGATACTGCATCGACCTCTCTGTGGGCACACATCTATATCTTCATGCACATATATCAAAATGAGTATTTGTTTTTCTAGTATAAACTTTTTAAAAGAAAGAACCAGTCCCTTGTGCAGAGGCATTCATGTGAGCTGACAAGAGCCATTCTCTCTTTTCAGGTTCTAAGAAGTGGTGTTTTCAGTGCAGGAAAGTGACTCTTGTCTCCGAGGATCTCTATCTCTCCGGGCTGCAGAAACAACAGCCAACTTCTTTTTAGCCTAAATTAGCTGAGGATAAAGAAAATTAAACACTCTGGGAAAAATTGAGGGAAACAAAAAGAGGGAGAGAAAAAAATCTTAATCTGAAAAAAACCTAAAACTTTTTTAGAATAAAATAACATTCTCCTATTTAGATTTTCCAATTTCTGGGACTTTTAGGCTAAAAAAAAAGTGTCTTTTCTTATTAAGAAAATTGCTTTCACTTTCCTGCAATGAACAGACTTCTGTTTCTAATGATGGAAGAAGTTGAGTGTAGCTGCTGAGTAGCTGGAGTGGGGATCCAACTATCAATGCGTCACTAGCTAAATGTGATTTGAGATGCAGTTTGCTTTTCTATATCTCAGATCTCAGGGCTAAACCACAAACTGTACATGACACAACTAAATTAATATTTAAAAATAATTACTTGCTGCCTGAAGGTAAACAGAAAAAGGGTAAATAATTGATAGCACTGGGACTGCCACACTGTAAGTCTGCTGAGCGTTTATGATGTGCTGTGAAGGTTCAAAGGGATTGCTCGTCTGCTGCCTCTGAAGGAGAGTTTTTGCTAATCATTTCAGGGCTTGTTTTGTCAGCCAGCAATGTTTTCAAAGTTTGAAGCACCAGAATAGACTGCCAGCTTAATTTAGGCGAATCTCTAACTTAATTTACTAACTTTCCTTCCAAGATTTGCATTGTAAATGATAAGGTGATTTTCATATATATAATTTTTTTTTTATCCCATCGACATCTGAAGGGAAATTTCATGTGGTCTGCTGCCAAGAATGCAGAGTAACTTGCATTTAAGGAGTGCTTACATAACATGCCACCCTATGACAATGCCTGTCTGCAGAGCTTGGTGATGCCTTGATAGTTGGCAGCTACTCACTTTTCAGTGGTAAATATCCCTCCTCTTAAAGCTCAGCATCAGAATAACCAGCCTTCGAAGTGCCAGATGACCATAAAGAAAGGTCAGTGATTTCAAATTGTTTCATTTTCCCCTGCAGTCAGAAAACTTCTTGCACTGGTTATTGCATTGATAGTGAAAAACAAAAACAAACCCCAAAACTGCTGCCTCCACACAGGACTTCACAGTTTTCTGGTGTTAAAGCAAAGATAAGAAAATACACTGGCAATGTATGTGTAAAGTCAGTAGCTGCAGGTCTACAGTGTATTTGAATAAGGTGCCATACACCCCGATGGGACAGTGATCGTTAGATAAAACTTTTTAAAAGAAGCAGATGCTAGGATCTGTCAGCAACATCATCTGGGCCACTTGATCAAGTGATTCCCAAAGTGTTATTTGCAATACATATTTTACTCAGTGCTAGGGATAGGAACATGGGTTCTTTTTGTGCCCAGTCAGACCTTCCTTAATGGCAGCTACTTTAACGCCTAGCACTGCATCACATTTTGCTTTCATTGCTTGAAAATGAAGTCTAAGCTCTCATTTTGCAAAAAAAGTCAAGTGCTGTGCTAAGGTGTACAAGCCCGAGTATCGTTTGAAGACATGCAGGAGTTCTTACGCTCTATCGAACAGCAGTAAGGCTTTAAGTGGAATCTGTGAGACTTTTTCCAGCTGATGTACATCTGGAAGTGAACAGTAAGAATGACTAAATAGAAAACATGATGTGCAAAGAGGGACTGACAAAAGTATGTTTTGTTCAGTCCAGACAAGACAAATGGGGAATGGTAGAGCAGCCATCATACATGTAAAATGTTGCAGCAAAGAGGAGGGAGTGCTCTGTTCTCCCATATGTTTCTTATAATGGCTTAAACTGGGCTCTAGAAGGGGGGGCGGGGGGGTGGGGGGGAAATGCTTCTGATGGCAGAGATGGGTCACTGTTAGAGCAGATTGCTGGGGGAGGTGGGGGGCTGTGGAATTTCTGTCACCAGAGATTAGCAACACATCAAACAAGGGACGATGTTAAGAGTCCCTTATAGAGTCCTGTCTCTCTTCCAGCCCTGGCAGTCCACAGCTAAATAATTGAGACAAAAGAATCTGAGTACTGAGTCTCAAGCGGGACGTACGGGTCTGTGTATATCAGGTCCAAGCTCAATGTTTGTGTGAAATGTATTGGGGGGACTGAAGTTGCCAGTTTTCATATTTTGTAACTACTGTTGCAGCATTTGGATATTCCTTTGTGTCCTAGCTCCACAGGTTCTTACTTACCTTCTCATTGATAAAAATAATACTGTTTTCAGTCCTCGTGGTTTCTGAGGAAGGCCTAAAAGTCTGTCTACAGCCAAGAGGCTCAGAGAGCAGAAGGTGGCACATCTCTGATATGCTTTCATTATATCAATGATGGGGCAGGGAACTCCTGCTTTTTCATGCTTGGGGTTCCCAATGCAAGGGATGGCAAAACAAAAAACCAAAAAAAGCCTACTCTGAACTCCGTTCCAACATTCAGGTCACCACCCTTCTTTCTCCCCCACACCCAAGACCACACACTTGCACTTGCACCTCCAGGCGTGTATGTCTGCCTGCCAACACAGAGGAGGTTACCGATCTCATCACAGTTCTGGTTATCTTTCAAAGAAAAATGTCCTGAAAGAAACCCCAAGATCTCAGTGGTGCAACCCCACCCCCTGCCACAGAGCATGGCCACACTGAGCTGCACACAGGCTGTGGCAAGAAGTGATTTTTTTCTTGTTGGGAGAGTGGCCACTGGGTTTTATAGGAAGAAGCAGCCAGAGGTGAGTCGTCGTAGTTAAAGTGTTTGCTGCTTTAAGGGAATGTGAAGCACTGAAACAGACTGGGACATCTCTGGCCAGTACAAGATTCGTAGGGGGAATTTCATTTCCCTTATCTTTCTCTGAAAAGTTATTTTATGTTATTTGCAGTAGCGTTTTGTGAGACCCAGGCCTTTGTTATATTACCAGTTTGAAGAACAGAAAAAGTGGGATTCTTTCTTGAACGCTGGCGTGAACAAGCACAGGGCAGACACAGGATCAGAGGTCAGTATCTGCTGATGGCCAGATGTCCACCCAGGTGCTCTAGCCCTTCTGTTCTCTCAGTGGGAGCTTACTGCTCTGAGTGGGGTGCCAGGTTTTAACATATTCATCTTTTCTGTTTGATGTCTCTAGAAGAAAGTAGCTATTAAGGTGTTCAGAACGGCTACCGAGTCACACCCGAGGTTCAGTCCACTTTTCCAACGACTGATCCAGCCAGGTCTGTGTTTCAAACACCCATAATATACAGGGTGGACAAGGTTTGTCCACCTAAAGCTTCCCCAGGTGCCAGGATGCAGTTTACGGTTTTTTCCTAATGTGTTTTACCTCCCACGTTGTCAGTGTCCCCCCAGTAAGAGCCACCCCACTGTAGCTCTGTCTTGTAGAATACTGTAAGTATGGATAGATTCACTTGAAACAGGACAAGAGGTTACTGTCTAGAAGGGGATGTTTCTTCCTTCTGCTTAGCAGCAATGAGGAATGATTTTCTAAACTGGGCACTTAGTACTGGACAAGACAGATCCTTCTTCAGCAAGTTCCCATTTCAATCTGAAATAGTAAGATGGCATTTTTGTTATTCAGCTCATAAATACAGATATTTAAAAGTCAGTCTTTTCTCAGAACTCACTCAACACTGTATTGAAGAAGGCCTTTTATAAAGGATGTGCTCACTCATGATAAATATTACAAACAGAAGAAATTATGCTTTTTAAAAAAAATTGGGAAATTTGCAGAAAGCATTAGGCTTTTTAAAAAAATGGTCCGTTTTGCAGCACTGGTAACATTATTTCAGTCAAAAAATAAAATCTCTGGGAATAGCTACTGGGCTGAACACTACATTGGTTTGTCTTTAACAGGGAATAAATTGGCTTTTCTACAAAGAGTGAATGGTATTGCTAATGTGAATTTTGTTTGGCTGGGAGGTTTCTGCCAGGGTAGTAATTTGGTGCATTATGAGGTTAGTCCTGTAGAAAGGACAGTAGTGGAAATAGCTACTGGGTGTTGATTGAATCAAAAACTAAAATCTGTCACCTTGAAGAGGACTTGCCTTGAAAACACTGAGGCTTTTGGAGGTGTATGCAGCAGCTGTGAAGCCAGCCATCCCAGTTAAGCTTCCCAGAGAATGAAGTAATACATGCAATAAAGAGATTTTGCTAGTGAAATATCCACTTGTGAACTGTTCATGGGTATAAGAAAAATGGATCTGAGGTCTTGCCACCTGAGTTCCCTTCCTCTCCCTCGGCAGGTTATCAGCATGAAAACAGGAAATGAATTGGACACCATTAATAAAACATGAAGCCTTCGTGTTCAGGCTCTGTGCTCTGTCGTTCAAGTGTAGTAGACACTGTGTGAGAAGGAAACAGAGGAGTCAAATCCACAAGTTCATTTACTCTTTTTAACTACACAGCAAACTTTGGCTCAGACTTGGAACTAATCCTTTCTTTTCTTCCCCTGAATTTGTTGAAAAGCGTTTAAACCCTCATACAGAAATCCTGAAGGATTGTTACTGATCTGTGAGTAGTCTTTCACAACATAAAAGATTTTCCTAATAGATTTCACTAATAATTAGATATGCCAATACTGTTTTTTACTCAAAGGTGTCTTTCACTATGATGTAAATTTTTAGACCTTATTTTGATGCATTTGCTTTTGCAGCTGTTTACGTGATGCAGATTTTTATTTTTTGCTGTGATAGATGCCCTTTTTTTTGCCAGTTGCTTATTTTTGTGATTTTAGGAATGTCCCAAGATACATACCTTGCTCTCTTTTGGGGCCTCATTTTGCTAGAGGGGAACGTGTGATTCACCTGTCATAAAAATGTTGTTTTCCACCAAAGAACAAAGGATTAACCTCAAAGAACAGAGGTTCTTTGAGGCTAAGTAGACTGAATGAAGTAGACTGAAAGACCACCACCAGCACCACCACCTTTTCTGTCTGTATTTAAAAGCATCTCGTGAAAGCTTATGGTCACAGCAGTATGCAGCCCAAGGATGAGAACTCACAAAACTGTTTTGAAAAAGTCATGGGAACAAAAGTAGAAGACCCGGTTCAGCCAGACAAAGAGGCCTTCTGCAGCTATAATAAAGGCTTGTTTTGCTCTATGGGGGAGTTTAATTGCAAAATGCTTAGCATAGGTGAATCATAAGGAGCCCAACCATAGGAAGAGGTTAACCACAGTTACAGGAAAGATTCATCTGAGGCTACAATAAACAAGTTCTTGGTGGGAAGAAACCAGAAGACTCTCCTCAGCTGTGGACAGGCCCATTCCTGAAACTCAAACGTTGAGTTGCAAGTCCAAAGCAGGAATTCTCCTCCTGACCTTAGATAGTTCTTTTAGGAATTAGCCAAGTACAAGGTCAGGTTGACAGATAAGATGTTTACTGCTGGGGGAATTTTTGTCAAGCTGCTGTGGCTGGAACCACCAGTTCATCTTCCATGGGAGACAGCACTCCATAGTAAGGTCTACCACAACTGTACCTGTAACTTGGGGATTAGTAGGACTTCCATATTTTTAAACAAACTGATGTATTCTCACTGTTAAGTAAATGTGGAAGCACTGCTTCCTGGATCCTGTCAGGTGCAAGAAGCTCCAGTCTCATAGAGATTTTAGGCCAGGTCCAAACTCCTTTAATTATTTCTGTTTAACCTCCTTCAAAAGAGCTTGCTAGATATGCCTCTTGCTTAATTCCTGAAATGCAAAAGTAAAACCTCAAACTGGGTGAGAAACCTGGACAGTGAGACAATCCACATTCAGCAAAGTTACAAATTCGGTGTTAATAGTTCAACTCAATTAAACATAATTTTCTTGGCTGCCATCTACAAGTTTGATGATAGGAAATTGGATTTGACTCATTACAATGCAAAGGGGGAGTTTGGTAAATGTACACTTTCAGCCAAAATCATTAGTCAACTAATAGAGTAGAGTTGCATTTTCATTGATGTTCACGTTACCATTTGGTTTACTTGTTTTTGCTGTCTGGCTCCATCCATAACAAGTGCAGCCAAGCTCTAATTCTCAACTGTTTGAAGTTATTCAGTCTCATGAAGGATATGCCAGACAATTCATTGGACAATATTCAACGTATTAGTGAGGTTAATTCTAATTGCACACAAAGATCTATATTAACATTTCTGTTTCAACACATTTTTTTGTTACTTGGGTTTTAGGTCATATGAATTGGTTTTCTACATGGTTGCATTTCTGTTGTCAGAATGTCTAAATATCAAATATTAAATTTACTATACAATCAGTTCCTATGCCAAAGAACTGATATTCCTGTGGTTGCATCAGAATATTTTTGGAAAAATTCTGAGTCCTCAGTCTGTCGGTCTGTGCATGGGTGTCCAGGCGCCGTCTGACCACGGACTCGTGCCTGGCTCCCACCTGAGCAGAGCTTTGCACTCTGGGGAGACATAGCACCTAGTAATTGAAAGAAACAGATGAAAAGGGAAATGTTGGAGACTAAAGAGCACCACCTGAAAAACCTCCTTTGGACAAATCCTTCGTATCCAGGAACCACCTTCTGTTTGCTCAAATAAGTTTGAGCTTATTAGAAATAGAAATTGGAAAAGTCTGTGAACAGTGAAAAAATAACACAGCTGAAGCCTTGCTGCTTGGGATCAGCTGAGTGGAATTCTGAGTGAACATGATCAATTGAGTGGAAGCCTAACTGGATGTGTTCATGGAGGGGTGCCTTAATATGATTGAGGGGATGTGGGACTGAGCATGATTTATTGAGAGTAATTGAGTATTCAGTACCGGAGTAGGAACAGGAGTCACTTAACTTAGATTAAAATACAACAGCACCTGGTGCTTGCTGCAAATACATTTTTCCTGGAAAAAGAGATGGTTAGAAATAGCTTTCATTATCCCATTAGAGTGTTTTCTAAATAACACATCTCTGTTATTTTTGAAATATCAGTACGTTGAATGTCCAAACGGTTCTTGCTGAAAATGATGCCTCTGTTAAATTACCAGTGCCCACTCATTTTCCAGCTAGAGGTACCAGGTGCCCAGGGCCGTTTGGAAACCACTAGCAGATGACTAACCTGCTGGGGAAGACCCCTTGGTCCTGCGCAAGGCTCTGGGCGAGGCCCTTTGGCTGCAGTCATTCGTTGCAACTTTCCTGCTCAAGCTCCGTCTGATTTCCTTGTATTTCCTGTGACTAAGTTTTTAGACTCTCTCTGTAGGAGTCTGTTTTAATGCCAGTCATTTTTTATAGTATGATTTTTTTTATTTTTTTTTGTGTCTAGCCTAAGCTTTTCCTTCCCTAGCTCCAGGTCAGTGCTTCTCAGGCTGTTGTCTCCTGCCCCTCCCTCTCCTCATCCTGCTGCTCATTCACATTAACTGCAAGATAATTAGAGACTGATCCTGTCCCCTGAGTCTTTGTTTCTCCAGACTGTGGCTTAAATCCTAGCCTCCTACAGCAAACCCCACTGAGGTCCTCAGGTTTGGTCCTTTTGGGGCTCCTCTTGCTGTTGTATCTAGTTCTCAGCACAAGGTTCTTTGATATTATAATGTTGTAATGGCAGGAGACCCTGGTTAAGCAAAAACAGAACCGGCCCTCCCTCCTTCCCTCTGGGGGTTGCGGGTTATTAACAAAGCTTTGCTCAGCTGAGCAACATGGAACTGGCAGGTCTCTGCCCGCATTCCTGTCTTGCAGCTTCAAAATTCTCCCAGTATTTCAAAAAGCAGGAACAAGGCAGCTTATATAGTCCCAGCAGATCTTCATCCTGGCATGGCTGCTGATCTTTTGAAGGTAAAAGCTCACAAAATCCTGCTGTCCATCTCTGCTCCCCAAGAGGAACACGTCTGGGAACTAGATTCTCCATGGGGTCAGCTCACACCCCGCTACTGGCTTGGCAAAGCCAGCTCCAAGGGGCAAGCACCCCCTTGACACCCCTGCTCATCAGGGAGTCCTTGCTGTGAGCCTGGACCCCTGCATTCTTCCAGCCTCCACCCCTGCTCTGCCCTGTGGAGACTTTTTTTGTTCAGTGTACCTGTTTTCTTTAAGTTCATTATGCAGTGCTATATCAGCCATTTTATTGGAATAGAAATGAATTCTATCATCTGCAAAATCAGTGTCTCGAGTGAAGAAGTCTTTTCGACTTGCTTTTAATAAGCCCCTATTACTCAGTAGTTGTTAGACCTTATTCCCAGGTGTTTTGCACTGTTTACTCCACTGTGTTGTGTGGAGCTGGTATCAGATTGAACAGTTGGCAGTTTCTTGCTTCTCCCTTTCCTGGTCACTCTGACAAGCAGCAGAGTTGCTTCATGTTCTCACTGCAAACCTTCCAAAACTCAAGCTGGATTGTTCCCAGTGCTGGGAATCCTGGCAGAGCCTCGTCCCCATCCTACACTCTCCTTTTTGGTATGTGGACTGCGCTTTAGGTCACATCGACAAAAAGCACCAGATCTGTGATGCTTCTCAGCCCTGTAGCAGGGATAAGCAGCAGTATCGGAGCCAGATGAAGAGTTTGGTGCTTTAGAACCAGGTCTTGTTGGTTTGGGATCTTTCCATTTGAAGGGCTCTGGCACATTAAGAGCCCTCCCCTGAGTTTTCCATCCTCTTTCAAGCTGCTGCAATAAACTTCTTTTTCAGTTGGCTCACCTAGCAGTCTGTGGTGGGTCTCTTGCCTTGTGCACACATGTGCCCTGAGACCCGGACTGAGCATCACTGAGCTCCTCTTGCACATGCTGCAGAGAAGCTGCTGGCCCGCATCGCGCTGCCAGAGTTGAGCGGATCGGGCAGCAGTGTCCCAGTGACTGAAAGCTTCATGTCACATATGTCACGAATTCCTGCTCTGCTGGAATTCGGCTCTGTGCAGGTCCCAGCATTTCTCTCCAGGAGCGCAAGCTGTGCAGAAAGGTTTGGGAGGGCATTTTACATCACACACAGCATAGTCTGGGTGCAGTCCAAGACTTCCATGTCTGCAGCTGTAGCATAACCAAGGGAGGAAATCCAGGAGGCTGCATCTCCCTGAACAACAGCACCACTTACAGCCTGGTCTCGGATGCCAGGCTGGAGCCAGAGCCACAGAGCAGCAGTCTGCCAGCACAGGGGAAGAGGCTGGTACCTGCTTTTTCTGTCTGCCTCAGGATTAGTCCACCACAGCTGGGTTTGTCTGGATCCTGCTCGGTGGCACCCATGGCCCGCACTGGTCTGTGCTGACGATGGTTGTGCTGGGGGTTCAGCTCGGCAGGGTGGCTGTGCCCTGGACAGACTCTGGAGAGTGGAGCAACAATTTGAGGTGCTGCTTAAAAACACCTCCTTGGAGCTCTTCTACCTGCTGCAGCAAAGAAGGTGCTTAACCAGCAGGAGAAAACATCACTGCTTGTGTCTTGGTTTGCCGTAGTCTAGGACGGTGGCCTGCCAGACAGTTACCTGGGCATCATTTCTGGCATGTACTTGAGATAGGAACTGAGGGTCAGACTTCAGCCTCTTCCAGACAGTCCCAGTAGCAGAAAGTATCTGAAGAATCCCACAGGCTCACACCCAATTTTCAAGGCCAGCATTTCTCCCAGCATACACAACCCTGCCCAGGAGGCTAGCAGGGTTACATTATCTGAAGTTTGAATCTGGACATGAGGAGGCAGGTGCTGGAGAAAACAGGCAGGCACATGAGCAGTCAAAGGCAAGAGCAAGCGTTTCAGGTCTGCACACTCAGCACATTGTATCCCGTCCAAGCAGAGCTGGGGATGTTGAAGTGAGACAGGGAACAAGTGGGCATGTGTTGCAGGGCTTCTGCCAGACAGCACCAGGAGTAAGGCAACACAGTGCTCTGAGAGCCAGCGGAACTGCTTAAGGTGAGATTCAATGATTGAGAGGAAAATTATAGTGGAAAAAAGCAAAGCATATTGGGCTGCAGTTCCTGAGGGCTGCGATGAGAGACCTTTTGGCCCCTCATTGTGTTGGCACCATTGCTGGAGACACACGAGTCTCAATGGACCAGCACGAGCGAGGATGGTGGCTCCTGGAGTGGTGTCCAGATAAGGGGGGAGCACCCTGCACCGGACGGGGTGTCCCGGGGGGTGCTCGGAGAGCTGGCTCTGGGGTTAGCACCCTGCTGGGCCTTTGCTTATGTGTGGGTGTGAATCCTCCAGATGGAGTTTCAGCAAAGAGAGAGCTGATACAATCTAAATGGGGGTTTAAGGGTGCCCTGCACTGGGAAGGGGCTCAGGCCACAACTGGGTAAATGTCCGGTGAGCAGCAGCACAGACGGTGCCTGCACTGGAAAGCTCTGCCAGCACAAATCTCTTAATAGTCTTTTCAGTCTCTGCAAGTCCTTAAAATCAATCAGAGGATTAACTAAGCAAAGCTGGTTTTATGATACGTGATCCAGCTTTGTGCAATTGGATCTAACGGAGGCCTCGGCTGTGGCCTGGAGTGCCACTGTGCCACCACGGGGGACGGCAGCGCCTGGGGAGGAGCGGGGCAGCCCGGGGTGCGGGTCCCACCACTCGGGAGGGTGCCAGAGACCAGCAGCGTGGCACTGCTCGTGCAAAGCCAGTCACTTCCCTCCACTGGCGTCTTCTCTTAATTCAGCATTTCTCCTTGCAGAAGCTCCCTGAAGGAAAGCCACTGACCCCTTCTCGCTGGCGACCAGCGTTGTGTGGCTTCTGTGGCACCTTCCCCCGAGGAAGAGGAGTATGCTGCGCTTTCCCTTCTCTCCTGCGGCAGTGGCTCCCGGGTGTGGGTGCTCGGGGCTGAGCTGAAGCCTGGGAGCAGATATTCCCTTCTCCTGCCAGGTGCGCTGATAAGCCCTGTCCCCGGAGACGTCTTTTGAGAGGTCACCAGGGAGGGAAATGATGAGTCTCTTTTAAACACACCCTGGCCCCTGGCAGATCAATACTTTAATTGGATTGATGACAACAGGAGTAATCCGCCCAGCTGACACCAGGCAGTGTCTCTGTTTCAAACCCAGGTGTAGGAATGTTTGTTTTGTTTTTGCTAAAGCAGTTTGCTTTCTCTTAGGCTGAAAGTTACCCCTTTGACAACTTGTGACATGAGAGCTCTGTCGGGTCCCTGACGGGAGTCTGAGTCCCTCTAGACACACCATGGCTGCACAGCGTGGGCAGATCTGGAAGTTTCCACTCTACCTGCTAAGCAGTCGTAGCGCCAAAGTGATGTGAGGAATAATGGAATATCCCCTCCAGGACTGAACAGTCTCAGTTTTCTGGCAAAATTCTCCTCTGCCCCTTTTTTCCAGAGTTTTTCCGCAGTCTGTGGCCAGGTGGCTCGGTCCAGTGATGCAGAGATCGTGATGCAACATAACACAAAGTGATACCTGGCTGCCGAATTATCCCACTCTCCGGTATCCGTGCTGACTTGGAGCCTCGCAGCTTTAGGCCTGTCAGCCGACAGGAGTTCATCTATGCAAATGTGCTACAGGAAAATGAGGTCTATAAATAATAGACACCTTGGGCCTGCACGTCAGTACAAGGTAATCCATTGTCTTGCTTGAAACGTATCCGGTTATATTTCATGCTTCTGTGTGAAAGTTGCAGGGAAAGAAAAGTACCGAGGACAAAATCCAACCTTTACTCACCTTCTGACCTAAAAAAAAAAGAGTGGAGGGGAAATGTTTCTTGGCTGAAACTGAAACTGGTCTCTGGGCAGCCAGCCCTTAGTCTACACTCTGTGCTGAGGGGAGCGGTGAGAAACTCCTGCAGCTTCTGCCTCCTTCACAGCGGTTCCCTCCCTCGACTCTGGTTTTTTTTCAGAAGAAATGTGAGAAAGCTTATTTACATCATTTGCCCAGCAAAGGGCTACTTTAGATGTTAACAAAACCCAAACCGTTCCTAAGTTGTGCTGCCTTTAAGTCTTTCTAAACTGAATGTTTTCGCCTCACACCAGTCTTGGCTCTTGGGAGGCACTTCTCTCTCGACTGCTGCTTTGGGTGGCCCACTATTCTTGGGAATACAGGCCACAGAAATCAGGTGAAATTATTTAATTCTCTTTCTATCGTAGTTGTCAAAGCATTTTGTATACCTGGAAAATACTCAGAAATGTGCAATAAGGCCAATCAAAGATATAGAAAAGCATCTGTAGGTGGCACAGCTCCATGAACTGTGATTCCTCAGCCTGGAAAGAGGTGATTGCAGGACAAAATGATAGCAGTCTCTGAAATCAGGAGTAGCGTGAAGAAGTCACCCAGAGGTGATTTGCTCACTGGCTCTGGTTCTTCAAACAGGTGGTGGTGGTGGTTCTTTGCACAGTGTGTCATTAATCTGCAGAAGTCTTTGCTGCAGAACGTTGTGGAAGCTGAAAGTTTGCGTATATTAAAAAAGAATAAACTGGATAAAGTCATGGAAGGGGGAAAAAAAACACCCTAACAGCTATTGAATAACAAACCTCATTTCTGTCATGGTAAATCTCTGCAAACTGTCACGGTCTGGGAGAGTATTCTGGCGAGGCATTGCTGCAAGCCTTGTGCTGTTCTGACAGTCTTTCACATGCTCTGTTGCTGGACGGGGTATCTTTGCCCTGACCTCCTATGGGCATTTGATGTTATGTTCCTCTGCCTCTCCTCCCCCATGGTTTCTACCCCCATCACCTTTTTCTAAAACTCACAGATTTAGTGTTACAATTAAGTTCTGCACTGAATATATTTTTGCTTTGAGAAGTGTCCAACCAATTCTTTGTGAAAGCACCTTCTGGCTGCCTGTACAGCATTCTGAAAAGGATGAGCCTTTAGATAGGCTGGCAAGTCATATAAATAGTAAATAAATGGTTCTGAGAGATGAAGTTTCCCTGGGAAGCCTGAATCTCTAGTTCTGTAACGGCTTGGTTATCAAACAGATGATTTACATCTTATTAGGTATTTCCATCTGTTGATAGAAGAATGCTCTAGTGCATAATGTTGCTTTTGTTCCTGATTCAGTTCTCACCATTGCCAGAAGCGCTTTTGGGCCCTCAGACCAGCCTGTTTAAACAATCAGCTCGGAGCCAGTGGCACTCTGGGGTGCTCGGCCTGGTGGGCGAGCAGGGAGGGCCAGCGGCGTGGGCCTTGGCAGAGCTGCCTGCCCCAAGGGCAGCTTCTGCCGGCGGCTCTGCCGCTGCCTGCACCTTCCTCGGGGCTCGGTGCCCACTGGGCTCACCGCCACCCACTCCTGAGAATGGATTTTTCCAAGCTTGGATGCAAATCTCAGTCGTTTCTTTTTCAGTATGTGTAAGTTTGTTCACTTTTGGTCAAGCATGTCCAAAGGACAGAATCTGTCTTTACGGCGATGGCAGGGAACTTTGCAATCCAGTTGCCCACAGATGTTCACACTTGCAGCCACCCGAGGAGGGGGACAGTGTGTGCAAAGCGGAGTGCCATTCCCTGTTGCTCTCCTTTTGTGTCCGTTCCACTTTGCCAGTCTGTATGTGGACTGCTCTGCTCCTGGAGGGTGAACTGAGAAACTAGCAGGGCCAAAAGGATGCATTTGTTTGTTGATACAAATTCACATCTCCAAAGAACCCTGAGAACTTTAATTACTCCAAAGTATCCCAGGATGCACTGCTTTGTAGCAGTCACTAGGAATGTATTATCCTCACATGTAAAACAAAGAAACTGGAAACTGTATTCAACAGGCAAGCAAAACAGGGAATATTTTAATCAGCAAAATGAGGAGAGAGTGTTGAGATGAGTGAAGAGCGGAGGGAAATGCTGGGCTCAATGCCTGATTCCTAATCCCTAAACTGTCTTACGATAGTATTGTGAAAGCCAGGAGGAATAAACCTAATACCACAGCTTCTTGCCATCAAGAAACTATGTATTAATACAGTACTGCTAAGGTAATTAACCAAATCAGACTTAGTCCAGTGCTGAAAAGGATTTCTTCCCCCAGGGATAAGCAGATGTCTCAATCTAATTATACAAGTTATTTAATCAGAACCAGAGGTCGGATATCTAATGAAAATACTACCTAGTGGGGGGGAGAGAGGTTGTAACTCTGAAGCAGTGCAAGCAGAGGGAGGATACAAGCTTCCAAAGTGGTGCAGGTTCTAATGCTCTTCTGCCTTATTTCTATACATAACTTTAAATAAGATCTCAGGATATGAATATGACAAAAAAAATCACTTGTGAAAAGAACGCATTCTAGCAAAAGTTTGTTTCACTGCCTGGTATGGAAAGAAAATTCTCCTGTAAATGTCATCAGTGCTTCACCCACCCATAGTGCTGACGTAGGAACAAACAGCTGTGTTTCGTCTGAGGCAGCTCTAAGTGTTACCGTTTTGTTAGCCTTGCTTCACCTAGGAAAAAACTGTAACAGATGCCTAAAACCTGCCTGTTCTGCGTGACTGTAGCTGGCAGCAGGTGTGCAGTTGTTAACAACGGGAAAGCTCACGCTGTGGGCTTGCAGGGAGGGTGCTCACTGTGTTCTCAGGAATGGGCAGAGCCCCTGAACCTGGGATTCTTATGATATACAGGTGTCTGAAGAGCGAGTGGAGACTCTCTCCCACGGGGAAGGCTGTGTTGCTGTCACCAGGAGCCAGCACGTGGGCTTACTGAACAGTCACAGGGTGGGACACGTGTGCTCCAGCCCCAAGAAGACAGAGGAGCTGAATTCCTTTAATTTTATTATAATTGAAACCCAGGTACTTCTAACAGTTGTCAGAAACTCAGCTGCATGCGAGGACCTTTCCCACATGTTTGGAGGTAGCTGCTCCCAGGGGAGCCATGCAGTCTCAAGGAGGGGCACGAAGCTCTGGGCAGGACCAGGAGTGGTCCTCTCTGCGCTGGCCGTGCTCATGCCGGGTTTCTGCCTGTCTCTCTCAGTTTAACTTGTTCCATTGATGAGGCTCTTCTCTCTTGATTTCTTCCCAACAGCTTTCTCTGCATCTCCATCACTGCACCCTTGTTCCTGATGCCAGCCACAGCGTGCTGCTCCTGTGCTGGCTTGCCAGCCCCCTCCGTGTCGGGGCCAGACTGGCCAGCAGTGCCACGTTGCCTAGGCGATGCTTGTGAAATGTGATGGTTGTCCCATCTCATTAAGCTGTTGGAGCCACACGAACCCATGGGGGAGTCAGGAGGGAACACCGGCCCTGGCTGCTTTAATTGGCTTCTTGCACGTGTGGGCACATGCACTGCAGATAGTGCCGAGCCTTCCCGAGCGGCCACCGATGGGCAAGGAGTTAAAATGTACTGTGTCGCCAACCAGTCGCTGCCTTGGAAGCTTTGTAACTGAGGGAGCGTGGGCAGCACCCCCAAAATTAGGATTCTTTTTTTATCTCCAGGACTCTCCCCCTCACATCTGCCAGTCAGTTCCAGCAGACTTGGTCCCTGTGGATGGGCATGAGGAGGCTCCTGCTGCACATCCCAGCCGTGAGTGTTCGCAGGCTCCTCTCTGACAGGTAAGAGCCCAAGTCCCTTGCTGGGGTCCCCAGGCACCACACTTAACCAGAGACCCTCAGCCTCTCCAGGGCCTCAGGGCGATGCAGGTGCCCAGCAATGGCTGTGCACGTTTGTACCCACCGCGTAGCCCAGCCTGGCTGTCACCCAGTGCTGGGGACAGGAATCCTCAAGAGCGAAAACAAGGCAGCCTGTGCAGCACCAGGCTGATGTTACCCTCTCCAAGAGAGAGGGAGAAAAGAGGAACACCACATGCAGCACAGCCACATATTTTACTTTCAAGTAAGTGAAAGTCTGGAAAGATCCAAAAGGCTTTGAGTTTGCTGGCCATCTGTAAGCATGTCAGTCTGTTGTTTTATGCTGCCACTTCAAAAGTTGTCCTTCTGCCCTTCTGAGGCATTAAGAGTTAAAAAATAATAGCTTATGATCAGATTGATTAAATGAGGACATAGGGGAAATGCTGTTCAGCTGAAGATTTCCTTCAGTTTTTTAAATTTACTGTATTTTTCTTGACTAGTTTCAATGAATCTTAACCTTCTATTTTGTTTATGTGTTTTCTCTGCTGTGTATACATATGAAGTTACACGCACATCTAGAAAAAACAGGCAACCTTCACACACATTCTTTGTTCTGAAGCATAGAGCATCTGTTTGTAACAGCTGAACTGAAGAAATACAGCATTTCTGAACGTGTAGCTGTAGACAAGTGGGTTGTGATGTGCTGTGAGACTGAATGAAAGAGAGGAGGAAATAAAGCGCAGAGGCCACTTGAGTGTATGCAGGTATCAATTCCATTTTTTAGGAATCTGCTCCACAGAGACACGTTTGCCCAATGTGGTTTCTCTTTGTTAATGTAGAAATCTATACAAAAAAACTCGTGCTAAAATGGCCTGATTTTCTACTAGAACCTACAAATGGCAAAACTACAAATTGAGTGCAGATTAGGGTTCGTGCATGTTAAATTATTTTCTGTGGGCTTATAGCTGTGCAGAAACACCTGAAGCTGAGGTGAGGCACTGCAGCCACTGCAAACCTGACCCTGGATATTAAACAACCTCCCTGTGAGGTAGTGTTCATCTAGGGGATTTAAACAATTCTGAATTGCCAAACCACAGTGTCCCGAAAGAGAATTTACTAGACAATAGAAAAGGGATTGACAGAGAAAGAAACAGAGATGAAATGTGATGTCTGTTTAACCTGTTTTTCTTCACTTCCATAATTTGTTATGTATTATGACTTCTTTAACCAACCTTTTATTGAGAACTCCTCTCTAGTCTTATATCCACCTTGAATGACTGAAACACTCTCTGCCAGAGGCTTGCAGGCTCTCCCTCTCCCTGGAAGGACAGACGTGTGCATGGACAGACAGACCTGCCTCAGCCTCTCCGTGACGTGACCACCTCTGCAGATCACAGCGAGAGTAAAGCGCGTCTCCTGCGCTGCTGCTAAGAGTTTTGTTTATGAGATTCTAGGAAATGTTGACCCAAATAAGTGGGACTGGGAAGAAAAGCGTTCAGAACAGTAGTAAGAGTGAAGAGGTGGCACATCATTGCACCATGACTCGGGAGAAAGACCGGATCCCGAGGGCCTGTTGACTGCAGTGGGAGTTTGTTGGCCCACAGTGCAGCTAAGCAAAATACAAGAAATACAAGCTGTGGCACAGATCAGAGCTCAGACGGGACAGTCCTGTAACCAGTCTGAGAAGTGCTGGGCCCTCGCCAGTGAGCTACTTGCAACACACAAGGAACAAAGAGAAATTTGACTTTGAACTATGCTGTCCCGTATGCAGAAGACTAGTTGCATTTTCCTGTGCTGTATAAATAATATTCTTTTATCACCTTGTACCTATTCCGTACCAATACCTAACCAATCTGCCTGTGAATATAAAGCAGCTGCTTATGCATTGTAGAGTATGTGGCATTGCAGCATCAGACCCCAGGCAAAGAATGTCCATAGTATTGCACCAGATCATGGCATTTAACTTGCTCTAGTGACAAAGCAGAATCCGCTCCTGCCTTGTCAACTGTGCAGTCCCGTATGACACAGACAACCTGCATTCGGTCCTCTGACTTCTCTGGAACACAAATAGTTTATGAAAAGGAGGTGGAGGAACAGTTCTTTTCTAAAATTTGCTCACTTAAAACCAGCCCTGTGGAGCTGTGACTTAGTCCCTGCTTGTGAAGTTTTCTCTTCTAGAAGCAAAACTGTAAGTGTTGGGAATGATCTGAAGTCTGTCATTTCAGATGTGATGATTACACTGTGAAAATCCAATTAATTAAAGTCCGTTCAGCTTGAAAGGTGAAAGGCTTGGGGTTTTTCTTTATAGGAAGCAGCAGAATGAATGTAGAAGATAAGATACAGGAGCAAGGATTTGACGGTAACTACAATGTATGGCCACTGGAAAGATGGCCACTCAGTTCCTTGTTACTGGGACCAGCAGAAATCGTTCTCTGTGGACAGTGCATCTCCCAAAGGCGGGTGATGATGGGGAAGAGGTACTGTGTTCAGAGGGACAGCCCTCCTGGCAGTGGCACTGAGTGTGGCCATGCTCCAGGCTGAAAGCAGACATGGAATTAATGCCTCCTCCCATCCAAGTCTGTGGAGAGCTTTTCACTGGCGTCAGTGGCAACAGGATCAGAGTCGAGTCTTGAGGCTCTTCCCCTGGAGCTCAGAGGAGTTTAATGGAATACAGTCTACATTGTAATTAATTGGCTTCTGCTTCTCCTGCAGGAAAGAGTTAATGAAGGCAAAGCTTGTCTGACCAAGGGGCTGGTACGGCTCCAGTAGAGCTATGACTCACAGATCGAGCATCCTGCCAAAGCACCAAGCGAGCTCCTCATCCTCAGCTCCTCCTGTCCCAACAGTAATAGTGCGAATTGGTCCAGCATTGTGGCTGGGAAGGTTTGTCCCTCACAGCACCTGCTCTTCCCTCTCAGTTCAATACTATTTGTTTGCAAAAAAAATCAGTGCCTGCTAGATAAGACCTTACACAGCAAACTGTATTGTTTTGTTCCTGTGGTGCAGCCCCCCCAGTAATCTCATAAGGGCTCTCTGCAGGACTGAAGGAAGTAGTGGTTAATAGAATAATTTAAATGAGTAAGGAAATGGCAAGGCACAAGGAGAAGTTGCTGGGTGAGTGGGTCACAGATGAGTCTTGGAATCGACCAAGTATGATCCTTTCATGATTAAGCTTGGCTCAAAAAGAGGAGTGGAGAAAAGAAATTTGTTGGTGGCATGATCCTTACAAAACAGCCCATGCTTAGTGACACGCTGTCCCAGGCATGATCCTGCACCCCAATTGCTCACCACTTCCCTCACTCTGGAGAGAATGAAGCCAGGGGAGAGCCACCAGCAGCATTGCCTCTCTCTGCTGCAGAGTTACAGCCTGGACTGCCAGGTCCCTGTTCCCCACATGAGAAGAGCACAGCGAGTGGGGTCTCAGTGTGCCAGGCACAGGCAGGGAGGAGCAGAGATGGGAAGTCTGAAGGTTGGTGCCTGATTGCTTCTCTCCAGAAGTACATGATCACTTGAGCAGTGGATTTCATTAAAAATTGATGTTTTCCTTCCTTCTGAACTCTTGTCATCTGCCTCAGTTATCACAACAGAGCTGATGATAAGTCACAAAAAGTGCAAAAAATTATGATAGACAGGGCAGGCAGAGATAAGAAGGACTCTTGGTCTTGATGATGAGTTGAATCACACCGCTTTGAAGCCAGGCGGGCAAACCATAAATATATGGATTAGTACCAGTAAAACAGATCGAAACCTGAGGTGGAGAGTTTAAACAAGGCATAATTTGTAGTAACAACAAAATTACAGGGATTCATCCCTTCATCTCCCAACCCTCGCGCCTCAACCGTGCCACAAGGTTGCCTCCCCATTCTGTACATTTTTCAAAACATCCAATTTTGGGTAACCAACCTGGGAAGTGTGGCCTGTCAGCATTGAAAGATCAGCTCTGGAATGGGGCGTCGTCAGACCGATCAATGTGGAGTGGGGAGAATAAAGGAACACACGTCCTACACCAAATCTGTTTGGAAAATTAAAAAGTGGACGAGTCTCCCTGCAGTTCCCCTTCCTCAGCAATCGGGCTTTGCAGTTACTACGCTGGCTGTAGTCACTGCTGGCTGACTTGGAGGGACAAGCACATGAGAGCTCCCGAGTTTGACCAGCTCCAGGTGTGGTGATTCCCAGGATCCCGTTACTTGCTGCACTCCAGTAAAATAACGGCTGCTTCTCCTCCATGTTCGAGTTGGTATTAGATTGACAAGATCAAGTGACGGCACAACCGTAGACACCTTTATCTGCCGTATGCATAATCTTTCTTGCTGAAACCCCGCCAAACTCATCCCCAGGTCTTATCTTTCCTAAACCTAGTATTTATTCATGTGGTTGTTTTATGTAAACTGCAAAGAGCCTCATTAAATGGAAACCTTAACTCAAAAGCTTCATTATTAAGGTGGAACACAGCTCGGAATGCACAGAGCGAAATTACCAATCTTTCGTGTTATTTTGGAAATAAAAGCTTAGTGCTTCAGGCATCTGATGCAGTCCACGCTGAGCCCCCCTGTCAGGAACGATCTGGCTTTACGGTGAAGAGTTTCACTGGCCATTCTGCAGGAGAGGCTTCCCGAGGGCTGAGGAGAGCAGACCCCATCGGGGAGAGGCTCAGTCCCTGCTGAGAGAGAAGCCGAGGGGACACGGGACCCTGCCCTACCCCGGCAAACCAGGAAAATCCCGTTTGGCTTCTGGGCCAGGTGGGAAGGTGGCTTGGGCACGCAGCCACGCACCAGCTTTTGCTTCCGTTGTGGCTCGGCTCTTGGTGCCTGCAGCACCTTCGGAGCCGGACGACAACGCGGGAGCTTCGGGAGAGGATGAGGATTTTGCAGACGAAACACCACATCACTTGAGTGCTGGCATTCAGTGTAAATACCAACAGTTCTGTGCTTCCATGTTCTCATTTATATTATAAATCCTAATGAAAGCGTTTGAAACAAAAGGCACACACATGTGGTTAAGAATGTACAGGCGGTGAAAGCATTTTTCTGAAGCTGGAAATTAATTCCACAGTATTTTGCCTTTCTTAGTTTGACTGAATCCAATATATACTTTACCCGGCCATCAGTTGTGAAACTGGTGCTTCACCAAACAAGACTCGTAGCGTTTTGTTCCTAAGCAATGGACAGTTGCTGAACAGGGTAAAATTAAAGAAGGTAACAAATCAGTATCTAAAATTTGCATTTCTTCTGGAGAAGCAGCTTTTCAGGGACAGCTTGTTTTCCACAGTAAAGAACAGCTTTTTTAAATTCAAACCCTTCAGCAACATTAACATGCTTGGTGCAGAGCTGTACCCTGTCATACTTCTTGTCTCAAGGACAGCACCTCCGACAGCAAAATGCCGCATCCATCACATGGGAATATTAGCAAGTGTCCAGTCGGCTTGAGTATGAATAAAACGCGTGACCCGCTGGCTTCATGCCACGTCGGCTGCTTTCTGAAGCTGCTGCATCCATCCCAAAACATTACTACATATGATTTGCTTCGTTATGGCAGTGCGCATACGTGGTTAACCGATGTAGTATTTGTGAAAAGAGGCTGGGAAGCGGGGAGGGACTCGATGCGTTGGGACACCGTGGTGTCACGCACGTGCTCACGGTCGTGCTGAGCCCCTCATAGAGTTGTGCGTGTGTTCACGCCTGTGCACGTGCACAAACACAGTTGTGGGGGGGTGGGTGAGGAAAGCTGGTGTGTCATCCCCACTTCTTCTGTGTCTGTTAATCTTCAGATTGTGGATGTGTGCGTGTGTACGTTTTACTTCCCTTTGTTTTGTTTGGTACTTTTAATCCCCTGGGGCATATCTCTGAGCTGAAGAACTTTAGAGCTGATATAGCTTTTTAAAGTGGGGATTATGTAAATGCATATTATGGGGCTTTCATAAATAGGGATTATTTGTCGAATACATTTGAGTGCTTCCTTTGGAGCCATTAAGGTCTGTTGTGTAAACAGGAATTTAGTGACTGACTAATCTGAATTTCATTGATTCAATAACAGATCACAACAGCATTTTTTTTGCATTCATTTTGGCCTTGTGAGAACATATTTCTGGACAATTTTCAAATAATTACAGGACTGTATAAGACTAAAGCTAATCATAGTGAGCATACCTCTCACATCTGTATTAACTGTTCTCCATGATTCACTCTCTTCCTCTCTAGTTTTATGGTTAAAATCACTGTTGTCCCAGCCAATAACTTGTCAATTGTCACTCACTAAATTAAGAATTCTGCAAGTTCAGATAAACAAAGCAAAAAGAAGGTTTTGCCAAAAGATATAGCCATGCAAAAAGTTGTAAAAATGAACCCAAACTGGGAGGGGAGCGGAGTGGGGACTGGCATGCCCGTATGTCCAGCAGAAAACTGCTGGGGAGGATTCCTCCAGCTCCTTTGAGACAGGCTTCCAGCCGTGATGTCCTGACACGACACAGCCCCTTGTCGCAGCTCGACCCCGAGCGACAGCAAACCTGCGCGTCCCCGGTACCTGGGCCCGGCCAGGGAGCGCAGCAAGCGCTGCACAGCCGGCATCCCCCGCGGGCGAGCTCGCCGAGTCCTCCTGCCAGCCTCGGATCCAGCTGCATTAGGCAGTTTTGATGCTGTCACAGTCACACAGAGAATGAATCATATCGAACATCACCCATGGGGTTGTTTATTCCTTGAAGAGGGAATGGACTGCATGCCAATATTCCTGGTAAGGCATAATGAAGGAACTAGCTTTTGCTAGAAAACCTGGATGCCCTCCTACAGGGATTCGCCGGATGATATGGCTCTGGAAAAGCAATGTAAAAATAATAATACATATAGTAAAAATCATTTTTAAAAAGCAAAGACACTTTCAACATTCTGAAATATTGACAAGGTCTTTCAAACAGCTCACCCCTCAGCAGCACACCTCCGTGGAGACAGGGACACCGGGAACACAAATATGCACGTCCAGCTCTTGAAGTTAGTGCTTATATGGACATGCCTTGACCCTCCCTGTCCACTTTACTTAGGGTCAGCACTCCCCTCTGCTTTTACCTCCTTCACGTTGTTTTACAAAAGAGATATTTTGCCACCTGGCTCTCACTTCTGGAGCTGGAGTTGCTGAGGAAGGTGTTAAATGGGAATTTCTCATCTTCCTCTGTTCTTTGCTGTTTCCAGCCTTTAAATTCAGCTTTAAATTAAGCAAAACAAGCCCAGAGCACAATCTGTGCACAATGACTTGGTTTGGAAACATCGTTTGATCAAGCTTAAACCAATACTACTGCGTAACCAGTCTGTGATGGGGATCTAAGTTATCACACCCAATGTGTTTTCTCCTTTGGTGACTTCTGAAATACATAAACAGATAAAAGTTTGAAACACGATCTCAGCCTTTGGAAATGATTCATTTCTATTAATGATTTACTGATATACACACAGCTTATTTTGCATAAAGTTAGAGCCGGGTACATTTATTCATTGTGATTCCCTTAAAAAATGGATATAAATATCAAAAGCAATTGGCTACCCAAAATTTGAATATTATGGCACTGCATCATGGATAGTTGACGTGAATATGAGTCTAGGTCAGAAAAAAAAATATACAGAAAATGCTTAACCAAGGATGATATTTTACAGCATGTCACTGAATCATCTGAAAGGGTTACATTCATTACAAACGTATGCAGTGCTTGCAAAGGATTCCTCATAAAAAAAAAAAAAAGAAAGAAAAAAAAGAGGAGACCATTATTCTCCTAATGAAATATGCTCCATGATCTATGAAACCCATCGCTCCTGCAAAGTCCAGCTCTTTCTAGGGCTGGATACCTGAAAAGAGATACTGGGTTCAGTGAAAGGAAACAATTACACATCATTCCACAGCCAAAAATGCGCATGTTCAATCCCAAACTCGTCAGTTTTGGCAAGGACAGTGCGAAACCAAGCCTGCCAGCAGCACGGTGTGTCACGCTTGTAGCTGTTCATTCCGTGATGCAGAGAAATGAGGGCCAGCAGCTCCCCAGCCCCCTGAGGTGCTGCCTGAGCCCTCCCAATGGGCAAGCGCTGGTCCTGCTGCTGACGGTTTGGCCCTTGGCTGCTGAAGGGCAGGAGCGGTTCCTGCTGGGCTGGGTGTTGTCACCCTGCCTGCTGCGAGCCTAGAGGAGACGGACCTTTCCAGCCTGGCGTGATCCCACCCAACCAGCAGCTCCAGGGGCTGGGCAAGCCAAGAGAGGGGTCCAGTGTGCACCAAATGGGAGTGATCACTGGGCGGGCACCTCGGTGGGTGTGGGCAGCACCTTCGCCCCACCACCCCACGGCACTATGGACCCAATTCACCACAGCCTGCGGGGCCGCCATCACCCTGGCACAGGGTGGGCAGTGCAAATAGGGGTTCAAGGTGCTGCAGACTCACTGGCGTGGGGTGGTGCAGCAGCCCTGCTCAGTCCTCCCAAGCCCAGAAGCCAGCTTTGGCTCTTCTGTCTGCTGGCTCTGCAGTCCCAGCACATAGGGCTGGAGTCACCTGAGTCCACACTGGTGCTTTGGTGCACAGAAATGGCAAAGTTTCTTCAACACAGAGAGAAGGGAGGGGGCACACCTTCTCAGGAGGCAGCAGTTAATGTCCTTAGCAGTGGAGAGCCACCCTGCCCAGGCTTCTCCTCTCTACTGGGAGAGAGCAGGGCACCTGTGTGCGGCCATTGACATGTTAGACTCGTACACATATTGATCCGATGGTTCATTGTTCACCCAAGCCCTTGGCAAAGGTCACTGTCTCTGCTCCCATTTTACAAATGGGAGCACAGAGGCGAAGATTAATTTTCAGAAGTGATTAATGTTCCTGGTGCCCATCCTGATTCATGTTGGGCCTCAAGCCCCAAATGAAGTCTGGAGCTGGGTTAATTAAGGTGTCCCTTGCCCCTCTCCCAGCACTGCCAGACATGTCCGTTGCTTGTTGTCATTGTCTTTTCCCACAAACTCCTTCACCCTTCATCCTGTGCCAACCCTCAAACCGGCTCAGAGACTTGCCTCTGAGGCTGCTTCCAAGACCCACATTTCCCGTGACGCCCAAACGATCTCAGATCCTCATTTCTTGGCCCTCGGTGCTTTACCCTATGGGATGTTTAGGAAGGAGCTCCCGCCTTCCCAGGGTCCGAGTTTACCGAAAAGGTAAATCAGGGCTTTTAATGTCCGAGTAGCTCCTGATGGCTGCAGGGTTCAGCGGCTCGGGACCGGGGCTACCCTGCAGAGTGGCCGCCCAAAGCCGCAGGGCAGAGGGGCCCGAGCCGCCCCCAGGGACCGGGGCGGAGGCAGAGGGACGGCGGGGCGGGCTCTGCGTGCCGCTCCGGAGCGCGCCGGGCCGGGCCGGGCCACCACTGGCACTGGTGCCGTACCGGGCCGCCGGTGCCACCGC
>KZ505868.1:377195-410043 GCA_002844005.1 Limosa lapponica baueri | reverse complement strand
TCGGGGCAGCCGCTGCTCTACGCGCAGCCCTACGCCGGCCTCAACGGGATGCTGGGCCCGCCGGCGCCCGCGCTGCACCACGGGCTGCGCGACCCGCTGGGCGCCGAGGAGGCGGGCGGCCACGATCTGGCGGCCTCGCCGCCGCCGCTGGGGCCGCCCGAGCCGTCGGACGAGGACGCGCCCAGCTCCGACGACCTGGAGCAGTTCGCCAAGCAGTTCAAGCAGCGGCGGATCAAGCTGGGCTTCACGCAGGCCGACGTGGGGCTGGCGCTGGGCACCCTCTACGGGAACGTCTTCTCGCAGACCACCATCTGCCGGTTCGAGGCGCTGCAGCTGAGCTTCAAGAACATGTGCAAGCTGAAGCCGCTGCTCAACAAGTGGCTGGAGGAGACGGACTCCAGCACGGGCAGCCCCACCAACCTGGACAAGATCGCGGCGCAGGGCCGGAAGCGCAAGAAGCGCACCTCCATCGAGGTGGGCGTCAAGGGCGCCCTGGAGAACCACTTCCTCAAGTGCCCCAAGCCCTCGGCACACGAGATCACCTCCCTGGCGGACTCCCTGCAGCTGGAGAAGGAGGTGGTGCGGGTCTGGTTCTGCAACCGGCGGCAGAAGGAGAAGCGCATGACGCCGGCCGGGGTCCCGCACCCGCCCATGGAGGACGTTTACGCACAGGCGGACACGTCGCCGCTGCACCACGCGCTGCCCGGCGCCGTGCAGTGACTGCCCGGCCCCGCCGCCGCGGCCCCGACGGCGGCGGAGCGGAGCGGGGCGGGCGGCGGGCGACGCGCTTTAATTTATTCCTCAGACTGGCCCGGCCGTGCCCGTCCCCGCCGGAGCCGCCCGCGGCCGCCGCAGCAGTAGCCAAAGGTTTGCGATCTCTAATTTATTCCCTTCCTCGCGGGGCGGCCCCGACCCGTCCCCGCTCCGCCGGCCCGGGCTCGCCCGGAGGACGCCGCGGTACCACCCCCGGCCCGTTTCTATTTATTTTCTAACCGTGCGCGGAGCTCTCCCCCTCCCGTTGGTGGGTTCGGTCCGGTCCATCCCCTTGGGTTTCGGTTTTTGTTTGTATCTTTATTGCAAAACCAATGTAGACTGCGAGGGTACGTTTCTATTTATGTTATAGTAAATATTTTATTACTTGCATAAACCATTTACCCAGGAACCGGTCTCGTGTCGTCTTTGCGGGCTGCAGCGGGCCGGTCCGGCGGAGCCCGGCGGCGGGGACCGCTCCGCTCCCGCGGCCCCCACCGAGCCCCCGCGGCGGCGGCCGGCGGAGGCCGCGTCCCTCCCGGGCACAGGCGGCTCCGGGACCCCCCCGTGGCTCCCCATCCTTCCCCGGCAGCCGCCAGGGCGGAACGAGCGGGGCTCGGTGGGCTTCGCCCGTCCCAGTAACGGAACCTCGGGGAAACCTCGTCGTTGCGCGTAATTCCGCGCTTGGATTCCGCACGGGTGCGGGTAGCTAAAGCCCGAGCTTCAGGACTTGCGAGCACTCGTGAAGCAGTGTAGCTGTGTTTGAGGGACTGCCAGATTTTACTGATCTTAACGCAACTTTTTGCAGTCTACAGCGTGAGCAGAAAACGTTCTAAACAGAACTTTCTTCCCACTTAGCGCAGAAGTAATAAATGACACTAGTATAGCTAAGAAGATTCCTGCTTTCCACTCAAACCACACTCCCGGGTTTTCTGATGTCACCAGTTTTCCCTTTCATGGTTTCATGGCGTAATATTTTTGTGGTTATGCCAAGAAAGGCTGAAAATGTAGTTATTGCATTCTCTATTTCTAGAAGAATCAGCTTGCACCTCTACTTTAAACCTCTTCTCTTTCAGCAAGTATCAAGAAAAGTCGCATGTGAGGATTGTGTTTGTCTTTGCAGGTCCTTTGATTTCTGCAGTATTTTGTCTGTTGGGGGAACTTTTGAAATGTGCATATACAGAGCTTTTAGACTGATGAAATACTTAGTCAAAATCTGGTAGTAAAGCACCAAATTCTTTCTTTTCTATTTGGCAGAGAACTTACTGATGTTCTTGAACATCTGGCACTTGCTAGTTTCCCTACTTGACTCTTGGTATAAATTATATGCTGTGAAAACAGCAGGTTAAAAGGGATTTTTCTAGTGATAGCACTGCATCCTGCGTAGGAATTTGTATATAATTATTTTATATATCTATCTCTCTAAATTTTTAACATCAAATATAAGTTACACTTGAAAATTTATGCGTGAAAATTCTTGTCTTCATTGCGTTTTCATTTTGTTGCATTTTGTGCCTTTGGGGTGTGTGTATAATACTTGCCTAAGCAACAATGCATTTGCAATATATAATGTTCTAAATTATTGCATTCTCAATATCTCTTAAAATGTAGCTATTCCATTTCAGGTAATACAAAACTACTAAGTTCTACTCATTCAAAATTCTAGTAAACTGGGTTTTGAGATTTTAAAATAAAGTTATTTTGAGCAGTTACTTCATTAAATACTATGTTTGATGCTCACGAATATGTAAAGAAATGGTTCACTTTGTGGTACAAATAAGCTAGCAAATGCTGCAGTTTAGTGTATTAATAACTTTCCTTGGCAAGCAGAGTGTAATAAGAAATCTCACTTAAAGGATTCAATGTGCATTGTATGTTTTGTCAGCTTTTGTTACAGACTTAGCTTCCTTTTCTTGTAATGTGACTCATTTTTATAGAAAAGCACAGAATTGTAGGGTTGTTGTAGAGATCCTGCACTCCAAAAGTTTTGCTGTATTTACTGAATATTTACTAATTACTGAATAGCTGAGCATATGCAGTAACTTAGATGATACACTCCAGTAAAAAAGTAAAGGAGCATGCTGGTTCAAAGGTTTGAGTTAATGTATCATGAAACCATTTAAATTAATTTTCAACTCTGAAACAATCTTTCCTTAGCTATTCTTTTGTGTCTTTCACACACATTGGTAATGCTGTAACTCTGCAGCCTTTACTTAAGAATTTTTGTGGCAGCCAGGCTTTAAGGGAAGACGTAGCAAAATCGGAAGTGGACAAAAGAGGTTTTATTTTTTATTTTTAAAGAAAACAGACTCTTGTTTGCACTGAATGATTAATTGTACTGCTTTTCTATACCAGGAGTGATTTCAGTAGCCTCTTCCTTCTGAACTAACCTGTCTGGCAAACAGCATTTGTATTGATACTTAGAAGGGAAGGGTCAGTTTTCACATTGCGTTCTCATAATGGATGAGATGTGCTGTGAGTGCTGGGGAGGACGAGCACCCTTGGGTTGTTCGGTTTGTCAGATTGTATAAGGCGCTGGCAGCCCCACTGCATTAGCTCTTTCATGCTGTTGAGTAGCAAAAACAAAATACACTTTATATATCTTATTTCTGCAGTGCCGCAGCACTCAGCTGTTCTAAAAATCAAATGCCCCAAAGGTTTGCCTCTCTTAGAAGAACTTGTTAGTTTTCTTGGTCAAGGATTAAATAGCAATTACTGGAGGGAGTCTTGGAATGATTTTTTTTTTTTTTGGTTATGGCTGTTTCTCACTAAAGTGAAAGTCTGAGCTCATCCTACTACATCAGGAATAAGCACACAAAGGTAGGACTGTGATGTTGGTACATTAAAGAAAAGCAGATGTATGAAGAGTTATTTAACAAGGCATAAACAAATAGCAGAATATGCAAAGTAGGAAGTGTAGGTAAGGAGAAGGAGTTATGCGCATTACCAATATTAGATGGGTTCAGGTCTGCACTGATGTGAAATCCTTCCTTGTAACCCAGGGACCGAGGGAGCTGCAGGAGCTCTCTGCTGTTGGCCAGACGCTTTCCAGAGCAGCGCTGCTTTTGCGCCCGCACTGGGGCTGTGGCTGGTCCCTCGACAGCATCGGGCTGTGCTGGCCATGCTCAGGGCAGGCTCTCTCCTCTGGCTGCATCTGCCTCCAGAGTGACCGGTGGTGACCTGCCCCCCCATGCCCAGGCGTGCACGGTCCACAGCGCCCGGCTGGTCAGACTGGGGAGGTGGGGTGAAGTGGTGGCCGAGGGGTCTCTGGCCAGCAGGGGCAGGTGGCATCAGGCAAACCAGTCCCTGATGGGAGCAGAGGCACAAGGCTGTGCTGTGCTGTCTGTGCACCTCATCCCTGCTGGGGCAGAGCGGCCTCACACCCCTCTCCAGGTGCTCGGGAGGGCAGCTGCACTGTCCACACCCTCTTGTCTTATAAATTGGTTATCAGCAATTTTAGGAAGTTGCTGGTTTCCGTAAGGCAGACAATATTCAGCAGAGTATCACTTACTTGTTTTTCCTTTTGTTTTTAAAAAGGGGGATGGTTGCTGCTCGGCTTTCCTGTGTGCTTAGGAAAAGGTTGTTGTGTTCCAGTATCCATCTTTCCAGATTTCTTGTCTTAGAATATTATTGCCATCACTTACAAGAGCAGAGAGTGCTTGCTCTGTAATGACTGCAGAAGTGACTACAGTTTGCCTTGCTAGGCACAGTCATGCATAATTATTGATGCTGTATTCTTCTTATGCTTTCAACAGAATCTGGTCTCTTCTGCTGACTGCCCTCCTCTCAGAGCCTGATCCCAGCAAAGCACCGGCAATGCAAACTGTCCCCTAACTAGCTAAAGCAGCAGTGGAAAGGCTGTAATCTCTTTTCATGTAAATTTGGAGCATCAGTGTTAACACCTTGGAATCTTGTTCCTAACTCTGCCCATCCCTGCTGCTCTCTCTCCCACCGGGAAAGATTTCAGCACCGTCTGGTTAAGCATATATTTTAATTCTACGCTAATGTTGTTTGCATATATTTTAATTTTACGCTTATGCTACCGTTGTTTGGTTGGAGCTGGATCAGCCCCGGGAAAGCTCAGCATTGTTATTTTGCAGGTATTGGAAACAGGCTTGGGTTGTGCCCCAGGGCAGAAGTCCACAACTATGGAATTGCTTCTCCTTAGCTGCCTTGTATTGTTTCTTACAGTTGGGTTGTTTAAAATCAGCACATCCTGGACAGCTGGTGCTGGTGTCTTATTGCCTGTGCTCAGGACAGGAGTGCAGCCTGCCGTGGCCGCCCGCAGCGGCGATGCTGCAGACCCGCTGCCCTCCTGCTGCTCTGGGAGCAGATCAGCTCCAGGCAGAGGCAGGAGCGAGCTGAAATGGGGGGGGCTGGTTTGGTTTTGGTTTAAAATGCTAAATGTCCTTAGATGAAAGTGTCTGGTCTTGCTAAGATTTATATTGCTGCTTAGGGAGACCTGGCCCAACGGACCCTCCTGAAATGGGCGACTCCAAAGCACAGGATTTCTCCAGGCTTACACCAGAGAATACGATGTGGCTCTGATCAGCATCATCCGTCTCTTTTACATGTATGTGCATATACAGAAAAAACCCAGAGAAGGAGCTCGTTAAGTCTTTCATGTGAACTCCCACTGTGCTTTGCAGAGCTGATTTATGGGCATTCAGCATCTCTCCCACTTGCGATTTGTCGGTGAGTGTATCTGTGCATGTGTGTGCACACACTCTCACCTGCGCACAGAAGCAGAAATACAGGCAACTGCACTTCGTCAGGTGTTTTCCTTTGTGATTCATGTAAACTCTACCCACAAATGTTCCCCTTAGTTCTCATATGAACTAATAAGACCAGGCTTCTCCATGTAACCTACTGTGCTGTGCATGGGAATTGTAAGGTTGCAAAGGCAGCGTCAAAGCATATGATACTGTAAACAAGATATAATGTGCATGTTAGATCAGACCTCATGAATATTTCATGTTCCTTGATACCACATTATCTTTGGTGTTGGTCAAAATGAGTGTTGTTTCTTGTAAGCTTTGCAAAGGTGTTTTAGTTACATGGGTGCCCTGGCTCATCAATGCCTGAGGGTGCTTGCTGCAGAGGAAAATGCTGTCCATGACAAACTTTAAAGATATTTTTTTATTGATATTTCCTCTTTACCACCTTTCTTTTGGAGCGTTCTGCCCAATAAAGCCATCTGTGCAACACCTCCAGCACCAGGTCGTGTTTCCGTGTGGACACATTGACTTCTTGCAGCTCCACAGAGGGCAATCCACTTTTGATCACTTTGCCAGATTAACATTCTTCCAAGGCTTCTTGCTTTTCAATCCCTGCAGCAGCTGCTCTAGGGCCGAAATGGACAGCAGTCACCGCAGCCAAAGAATAGTATTTCTTTCATAACGGTCCCAAGCTGGTTTTTCTGTCAGCATGTTTAAGGAAGGCGGATGGGTAGCTGGAGCTGCTCGGCTCCCTGTACCCGTAACAGCTGAGTGCCTCGAAAGTAAATAAATGAACAAGTGCACCAAAATCTCCTTGCAGATGTCACCTATATGCACAAGAGTTGTCAGATGCTCCGTGGAAGCGCCTTCTCCTCACATGGGGATTGATACAAGGTATGAGAAAGCCAATGGGCGTTTTTTCATTTCACTGTAGGGGTTTGGGTTTTCTCTGTGGAAATCTGTCCTGTGGTTTTTCATTGCCTGGAGCTCCATGTGTGTTAGTACCATTCACTGACCCTGGAGGCTGTGCGACTTTGAGATTATCCTGGATCTTGGATTTGTAGTGAGCCAAAAATCTGGGAAATGAATTTGATTTACATATTTGTATCTTTTGCAGTCATTTGCAGGATTGGTTTTAAAAGGTCATTGCATCAGATGTCTTTATGTATTTTTTTTAAAATATATAATTAGTTTTAAATTGTAGAGGTTTTTTCAGTCATGTTTCAGACTAACCTGGTTAAGACAAAAGAAGTCGTAGCTTTTGAAATAAATCAATAAAAGCATGGGCAGCGGGAGAACTGTAGCACAGAAGGGTACTTTTTAGATTTGCTACAATGGAGACTTTCCTCTGAGTGAGTACTGGAGCTCCTGGAATTTACTCCCAGATTCTCTTGAGGACTATGAGAAATGTTTTGAGGGCTTTTTTCCAGTGTTTTTATTTCTTATGAAGTGATGTAATAAGTCTTTCCTTAAGTTGTAAGGGTTAATTTCTATGGATTGCTGAGAGGGCCTCAGCAAAAAGAGCTAGAGCAGAATGCGATGCTCCTGGTGAGCGGTGAGGGTCTGCAGGCGGCTGGCTCGGGAGCTCCGGTGGAAAGAGCATTTCCATGTGCTCCCCGAGGTGCAGTGTGGGCAGAGCTGTGCTGTACTGAGCTGCTCTCCTGCGTCCCTCTCTCTTACCAGTCTGTATATGGGTATTTTCCTGGTCTGTGCAAAGTGTTCCTGACCCTGCTGCCCCAGGGCTGTGGAGACCAGGACAGGCTCGCTGTGTGTTTTGAGAAGCGCTGTGGAAGGGCATCACCCACTGCTGAACGGTCTCCGTAAGCCCGGGAGCCTCGTGGAGCTCCAGCTCGTGATGACAAGCACAGCCGAGTGCCATCTCTCCCGCTCCCAGCTGACTTGCATCAGCACAGCGTTATTTTTACTTACATTGCCTGTGGCGGAGCTGTCTGGAGAAGCTCCGACGTGCCGTGGTGGCTGGCCCTTGTCCCCTGCCCTCTCTCCCAGCCAGGTGGGTGTCAGGGTGCAACTTTGGATTTCTCTTCTTTAGGACCAAGGTCTGTGTCCCTTATGCTTTTGTGTCCTCTGCAGAGCTCAGAGTGGCAGGAGATGGTGAGTACTTAGTGCTCAGAACAGTTTTAATCACATCTTTTCTCATGCCTTAGCACAGTCTCAGGTGTCGCAGCGTTATTCAGGAGCAAAGGGATGAAAGCTGTTGCCAAACCTGATCTCACATGTTGCTTCCCTTGTCATCCCCACGGAGCCCTCCCGAAGAGTCCGTGCACTCGCGCGGCAGAGACTCGTGGGATCCGCGGGGGCGAGGGTCCGACCCGCTGTGCTCAGCCCCTGTGGCAGCTGGGGAGAAGCCTGGCTGGGCTGGCTTGGGTCACCTTCTGGGGAGGGAAAGGGTTGGACCTGGTAGGCAAAAGCCTCCTGTCCCCAAGCCCTCCCGCAGTCCCCGGCTGCCCTTCGGCCGTGCTGCTGGTGTCCACCTGGGAGGGGACTCGCCTCCCCAGCCCTGGCCCAGCCTCACTGGTTGGGGACAGGGGCAGGTCAGCGTCGTTAAGAGGGAGAGTATTGAATCGATACCTGGAGTGTTTGATATTCTGCTTAGTGGAACACTTGTTATATCTTTAATTACTATTTCTAAAAGCACCACAGGATGGAAAGCAAAAGGCAGAAATAAATAGCAAGGGGTGATCAATTGGGCATGAAACCCTTGTTATTGATCACCTTTAACCTCTGCTTAAACTAATGACAGAGCTACCATTTAACTGTCCCCAGGCACAAAGCGCATCAATTGTACAAGTGCCACATAAATCACGGTGGGTTGCAGTGCGTTGCCAGCGCCCGGGAGCCAGCCGGGGGGGCACTGCCTGGTGCCGCGCTGCTGCAGCACCCGCAGATCTCAGGTAAGCCGCTGCGCCGTGCACTAGTGTTCCACACAAAAAGGCTCCTACAAGCAAAGCTGTGTCACAACTCTCGGTGTAGTGCAGGGTTGCGGGAATGACAGCATTTCCCCTGCCTACCTCTGTCCCCAAAGAGCTAAAAAGAGATTTATGCTATCAAAGATCCCATTGATGCAGGCTCCTGACCTCCAGAGAGCAGGGCTGGGGGTGGTTACTGAAGCACAGTGAGTCTGCAGGAGGGAGGACAGACAGGACCTGGGTGAAACGATGATCCCATCTCTGAGCAAGTATGCGAAGCGACAGAGTTTGCGGGAGTGACGTGGGCTGGGCACAGTAAGGATCTCCTTTTCCCGTGTGCCTTCAATTGGCTTCCCGAATCGTCAGCTGTGCTGCAATTGCCCTTTCTGTTTGGTATAGGGGTAAGAAAAAAAAATCAAGATGTGCAATTGGCAGCAGAGTGAAGTCAGCACAGCCTCTTCAGATAACAACAATAATATTCATTAACATTCAATCTACAAATTATCCCTTGAAACCCCAGCCTGGAGATTTGCCAGTTTTCAACACAAAACAATGTTTTCTGTTACGTTTCCAGCATGGCAGCGTTTCCAAGGCTGTGTCTGACATATGGCATCGCAGAGCTATCAGCTGTACATCCTGCCATGTACAGGGTGAGGGGCTACACCTTGCCTTCTGAAGGGAGGGTTTGTATTTCATTGAAACAGGATGGCTGCTCTGCAAATTCAGTTCCCCAAAGAATTAGGAGGTGATCTTTTCCTTGATGTTCCCTACTCTTGGTTTTGGTGAAAGCAGTGGGCTTTTTCAGCAGCTTCCAAAGAGCTGTTTGTTTCCAGAGGCTGTTTAGTCAGCATTCACACCGAGCCCTGGGTAGGGAAGGTGGGGAAAAATCTCAGCAATTCAGAATAGTCCCATTGAGCAACATGTCTGTGTGTCCATCCCTCTCGGGATTGCTCCTGTCTCCACGGGGACAAGGAAAAGGTCCCTTCTTGTCTGCTATGAAATGGGCTGTCCACAGTGTGATGCTGAGCACAGGCTGTGCCTGCAGCTGGCGTTGCTGTGCACATCCCTGGAGGGCTTCCTTGGGAGACCCTGGACTAATACACACTTGCCTTTGAGCTGCCATTTGGAGGGTTTCTACTGAAATGTTAAAAATCATTTGGGTGTCCTCATCCATCAGCTATTGGAAACATTATTGATAATACAATCATTCCTCCTTTGGTCACTCTGTTTCCCTTTTTCTCTGCTGTGGATGCTGTAATTTGTCACTGTTGTCCCCCTGGAACATCAAGAGTCTGGAATCTGCCCAGGTGCAGCACAGAAGCATAGCAAATGCAGCACAGGGAGGCCTCCTGCCTCTCTCACCACCCTGGCATGCGACCAGGGCTGCAGCATCCTTGTCCACAGCTGAGGGACCCTCCGATATGGCCCTGGGGACATGGAGCAGCTTTCCTGCCTCTACGTCTGCTCAAGCTCTGTGCTGGCCAGGCTGGGGTTCTGGCTGGTCTGTTCCAGCAGGACCCCACTCTGGGGTGTCCCAGGTTTGTTTCCCCCTGTGTTGTGCTCCCTCATTACCTTTTTCCGTGGGGGTCTGTGTGGTGCTGAGGACGATGCAGCCCTTGCAGAACTCCTGCAGGTGAATCCCTCCACTGGGAAAACCTCCAGCTGGGCTGACATGGCACCTTAGCAGTCACTTGTGATAGACCTGAGACTTCAGAGGTCCCTTTTTTCAGGTAGTACTTTGTTTTCTGGTTTCCATCAGCCTGGCCCTGGCAGGAGTGCCTTGGAGGGATTACTGTCCCACTTTGCTCCTGCCCTGGGCCCAGACCTCCCTTCAGCTGGGTGCTGCAAGGTCACCCTGGGGGTTTGCTCCGGGTCCCCGGAGAGGGAGACCCTCCGGGGGTTGATGGGAGAACCATCGGGAGAGGGTTCCTGTTCACTGGCACTATAGTCGCTACAGACAGCTGTTGGTACAGACAGTGCTGCTGCTCCTCTCATGGCCAATGAGGGAATAAGCCATAGGCATCATTAGCTCTAAGCTGGTAGGTAGCTTTCGTTCCCTAGGGACTTCTAAGGCTTGGGCCTCTCAGACCAGAAGGACAGAGAGTGCCATCCTGCAGAGCCCTGCTCTGCATCCAGCGCTGCCAGGAGGATTCACCCCAGACACCTGGGATGGCAGGTCAGGCCAGGGGGACAGTGGTGGCTGCCGTCCCTGTGCAGTGAGCGGCTGCCGGTCTGGCAGGGGCAGTGTCTCCGTGCACAATAAAATCTTCTTACATATCAGTCCAGAGGGGCCGAGCTCCCTGCTGACAGCAGCTGCGCAGAGAGCTTGGCATGGATTTGCATAGATGAAATGATTTCTCCTGCCATTCATTCAGTCTTTCTGTCTGCCGGCTTCCCTGCTCCTCTGTGGAATCCGGGGTCCACACAGAGAGCATTCAGCCGGCCGCGAGTGCTTTGCTGTGCGTTGCTTTGCACAGATGTCCCCAAGCAATTCCATGAATTGTTGCTCTATAGTCACTAAGCTGTTTGGGAAAACATTTCAGATAACTGTCCTACGCATTGGGGTGACTGAATTAATGGCATTTGAATGGTCAAAAAGATAGTGTGAATTGGAAACAATGCTCTCCCTGTAACGGGCGGCAGGAGAATTCCAGCTGGTATTTTCATTGTTAATGAGCAAACCCAGGGCGCTCTGTGGCCTTGCTACCTTGGAAGGGGCTGGAGAAATGCACAAACCAGCCCGTCACTTCCCCTTCTGAACTTTTCAAATGCCAGGAAAGGAATGCTTTTCAAATTGTCTTTTAGAGCTCCACAAGTGAGACACTATACCTCAGCTGCGAGAAGGGGAGGGGGAGGACTGCCCAGGGGGTCACTGCCTGAGCACCGTGCTATGCGATGCGCCTGGATGTGCACCGGTCCAGGAGCTCCTCTGCCCTCGGGTGCCAAGTACCACCTCTGGCTGAGGGTGCCCATGAAGGTGGAAGCAAACCCTGCAGCACCCTCATGCTTTGCTCAGTCTCATGCTCCCCCTGCGTGTCCCCTGCTGACCATTGCTGGAGTTGGGGTGCGGGGCAGCGGGAGACCGGGGCTGGGGGGGCAGGAGAAGAGGGAGAAGGGGGTGCGCTGGCAGGAGCAACCGGTGTGGGGAGCTGAGATGCACCGTCACAACTGCTGTGACAGAGCCTGTGTCCCCGCAGCCTGAGCAGCCACCACAAAAAGCACATTGACCCCAATCATTGTTTTCAAATACACTGCACAGTCCCAAACACAGTTTTCACGGCATGAGAAGACTGTCAGTGATGAGAGGTGTCCTTTGTGGCAGGAGGAGGGGTGAGCCCACCTGCACTCGGCTGGTGCATCCTGTGTGGTGGCAGGTACCGCTCCGAGGAGGTGCTCAGCGGTCAGAAGAGCTTTGCTGCATCTGGGCTTGGCAGAGCACAGCGATCCGAGCCATACATCATCGGGAAGAACGTGCACTTGGGTAACACATTAGAATAATACATTATTAGAGCACTGTTGCTATGGTGATGTATTAGGGCAATATATCATTAGGTACCTTCCATTGATGATGTATTACTCCAAACATGGCTCCTGCCAGCACCAGCACAAGGGCCACAAGGGAAGTCTTGTCTTTTTTTCAGGAACTCTACCCTTTCCCTAAGGCAAAAAATCCAATTGTAATGGATATGGGGCAGGGGCTGGCCTGGGGCACCTTTTCCTCTCTCCTGAAGCCCTTCACAAGTGAGGCTGGCTCTGTGCTGAGCCACTTGCTGTGCTTTCTGGGGACCTGGTACCTGCATTGCAGTGCCTTTGGGCAGAAGGACCCGTCTGTGCCTGCCAAGCAGAGGGATGAGATCTGTTGGGCCCTGCGCTGAGCCACAGGAGCTGAGGCATCACGGGTTCCTGCCCTGGTGCAGTGTGGAGTCCCATCGGATACGGTGCCTGCCACAGCAGGTCTGGCCCTCCCCGTGTCTGTCATGCTGCTCTCTCACAGAGGGTACAGGACATGGGCAGATGATGACATTTGCTGGCCCAAGGCAAGGGGGACATAAACCGTTTGCAGTTCTCCCTGTGCAGGGGTTTGTCCCTTGCTGGAGGAAGGAGCTGATGGCAGGGCTGTGAGCGCTGTGACTTGGCTGTGCCTGGGAAGCAGCGCTCTGCACTCACAGGGCTGTGTCCTATTCAAAGCATGGAGTGGAGAAGAATTAACGAAGTGCTGAGCACCAGAGGGTAGTGCAGGGAGGCCCCTGATGCAGCAGACGAGTATCCAATCTGCTTCTCTCTGCTCTGCCCTCAGGTCCCATGGGGCAGGCACCTCCTGGGGTGGGCAGGTGGGCACTGGCCAGACTCCTGGCCCTCTACAGCCTCCCGCTAACACCAGTCATCACCTTCCCAGCTGCTGGGCAGCCTCCCCTCCCTGCCTGGAGCAAGGCTGCTGGGGTGCTGCACTGATGCTCTTCCCCTTGGCCCTGGGTAACCATGGCCCCAGCCTGCCAAAAACCCAACATGTTGAGCCCAGGAGAGGCTCTGGCCAGCTGTGTCCTTGGGCACCCCTGTGGTCTCTGCAGGGCTCCACTCTTTTCAGCTCAGCAGCCTAAATAAATGGCTCCAGCGACAAAGGCTCCAGAGTGGGAGCAGAGTGGGAAAGCAGGTTGCTTTCACTGCGAAGTATGCAGTGTGCATCAGATATGATTTGATTTTAATTAATAGAGAAGAAAGTAGCAGCATTAAAGTATGCACTGCCTTTTGCAGGGATGTCAGTGCTGAATGCCTGAAAAATGCAACAAATCAGAAAGACAAGTGCAAGGTGAGCAAAGGCTGACCACACCTGGGCACTGGCACTGTAAGCAGAGTGTCAGGAGACATGCCCTGTCCCCTGTAAGGTCCCACAGTCAGGCTCACTGTGAAGAAACAGTTCGTAGAGCACATGCTGTCACTCGGTGTGGAGATGCCCCAGCTACACCTGGGGACTTTTCAACCGGCTGCTGAGAAAGCGCTGGCTCCCTGCCCCACACCCATCCCGGCTGTGACTGCGCAAAGCGAAGGCTGCTGCGGAGGCTGCGCAGGTGCCCATCGCGTCCCTCCCCATCTTTTCCCTGTGCCTGGAGGGACATCAGTGTCTGCCCCTGCCCTCGTAGGGGACAGTTGCGGTAGGGCTCGGAGGATGCGGGTTCACAAGCGGCCCCGGGTGCAGCTGCTCGTACATACAAGCATGTGTTTGGGCAGCAGGTCTTCTGGGCTCCATGCCCAGCAGTGTGGGCTAGTGGTTAGACCACTTAAGAGCCAGGCTGCCCCCACATCGCCCTGCAGATGCACACTTCCTTCCCTTGAAATCTCTGCGGGAGCAGTCTGCCCACTGAGGGCAGAGAGGGCAAGAATAAGAGGCTGTTTGTGCAGACTTGAAGTATGATAAATAATATTCCCCTGGAACTGCCCTGCTGCTGCTGGTTCCCTGTTCATAATAATGATGTGTGAGACACTTTAGGAGAGCAAGACTGTGTCTGCCCTTGATGCCAATGCTTTTAAGGGTTCAGCATGCTGCCCTGCTCCCAGGCACCATCTGCAATGCTCTAAGCCAGGGCTGCTTTTAGCTTCTCAATCAATTGGATTCAATTAAGTGATAACGTGAGCCTGTGGGTAGAGAAGTGATTGCTTATCCCTTAATCAGCAAATTCTCCCCAGGTAGGGCAGAGTGGTTTGCCACCCAGTGTCCATGTGGTTTTAGTGCTGATGTCCTCTAATAGGAGCTGGGGGTGAGGGCTCTGGGCTCAGCCCCTGGAGCCCCGACCTCCAGCTGGTGCCTCCTGCCCGTGCTGCCGAGACAGTTTTGGGAACGGGGGCATCCTACAGCCATGGACTCGGCTGTCTTTGCCCTCCGAAGACACTATTGCTGGACTTCGAGGCTCAGGGTGCCCCTTTGCTGTGGGGGTTGCTGCCCCACGCTTCCCAGGAAAGAGGGCCAGCAGCACAGAGCCAAGGCTGGGGACGCTCAGCACTGCCTGCACAGACAGGAGCAGCCGCCTCGGGAAGCAGAGGTACATTTATTTAAAGCACACTCTTTTTTTCACTCTGTCCTCAATGCCATGTTTCTGCTGGGAGATGCTGCCAGCATCCACCCTGACACATCGGGGAGTGAGCACGCTGGGGAGGCTTTGGGCATCTTGGTGACGCGGAGCTGGCTCTGCCCCTCTCCTGCTCCTGCTCCCTGGCCACGGGATGCGCGGGGCACCTCGGCTCTCTGAGGCCAGACCTGGCTGTAAGGGATTTCAGGCATCAATAAACATCAGTGTCAAAAAGGACAGGATAAGGTTATTTATCAGAAAACAGGCCAAGAAGCAGGATTGCAGCAGGGGTGACATGTGCTCCGGCCACGCTGCCAGGGCTGCATCCTCTGGTGGCTCAGAGGGGTCAGAGCCACCGCTCCGGCACTGCTCGGTCCCTGCACCAGCTGATGGCCGTGGCTCGGCCCTGCAGCCCCCGTGCTGTGCCCAGGGCCGGGCTGTTGCCACCAGCCATGACAGCAACCCAATATTTCTCTCGCTTCCTCCGGTGTAATTAGGACTTGGAAGGAGTGACAGTCTCCTCAGAGCAAGTCAGGCTTGGCGAGGGCTGAGGTTTCAGAGCGAGTGCTGCTGCCCCACAGTGCTCTCCTGGCTGCGGGGCTCCCCGGGCTCAGGGGGGCCGTGGTTTTGTGCACAGACCAGCGGCTCCTCGGCTGCCAGGGAGCTGCAGACACCGTGGGTGTGTGAGTGTGTGCGTGTGTAAGTAACGTGGTGGAGATTTAAGAGAACAATGTTGTAGAGGTTATTAATTTTCAAGACAACACCAACAAGAGGAGAATGCTGAGCTGCTGTTGAATTGCTGGTCATTTTCTGGTGACTAGCTAGTAAAGACCCTCGTGTGCCATGTGGGCTCGTGTTTCTCCTCTGTCATGGCAGGGGATGCCTGGGCTGTGCTGGGGCTGTGTGTGGGGCTGGCTACAGCCCCACTGGCACTGGGGAGGATGCCCGGGACACACTGTGCTGCAGACCTTGGCTCGGAGTGGCGCAGGGGGTGGGCGCAGGACACCTGGTGGTACTCCTGGTGCCGGCGCTGTTCCTGTAGGAGCCCAAAGCACACTGAGGCCTCTAGGATGCTGCCAGCACATCCCTGGCATGGCTGGGAGGTTCTGCATCCTTTAGACCTGTCCTGACGCCACAGTTCAAGGTACAGCCCCGGTGCTGTACCCTCCCTGCCCCCATCACCTACTTCTGATTAGAGCCTTCAGAACAAACCTGTTAATGCCTTTCCCAAGCTCTCGCCCCCACACTTTTGCCATATAAATCACTATAATTAAAGTGTTTGGAAAATGCTTTGGGAGCCCAGACAAGCATCCCCACATGCTACACACCCAGCTCAGCAAGCCCGACTTCCTGCTGCACCCACCTGCCGCCCCAGGCGCTGCATCCCTTCCCTCCCAAAACACCCGGCAGGACAGGAGCGAGGACCGTTCCCAGGCTGAGCTCACCCCGGGCTGTGGGTCTGCCTTTAGCCCAGCTCCCAGCCGAGGCCATGCAAGGACCAGCCTCCCCCGGCAGAGAGGAGCCCGAGAGATGAGGCCAGGACCCCCTGCAGCCCCTGGCACTGTGAGCAAAGCCTGGACAAGGCAGCCCAAGATGGGAAACAAGGGTGCTGAGGCTGCTGGAGACATCGCTGTATTCACGCCTCTGTTACCAGCTCGGAGAAGCGGTGCCCTCCACTGGCTCCTGGTGCCTGGGTGCAGAGGAACCTGGGCAGAAAGCCCCATCGAGAGGGCACAGAGGGCACAGCACCCTCCACCCTGCACCGGCCCTTCTGCTAATGACAGGGGAATGAGCCCCAGCCTGGTCACGGCCGTTCTCTCACAGAGGTGGAGGAGGCGGTGGCGGTGAGCCCCGGGGGTGCGGGCACGGCTGGCGGCAGCACTGAGAGCTGCAGCCCGAGCAGAGCCTGGGCACCGAGGCACGGCCACAGCTCCCCTGTTCAGCGCCGCTCTGCAGGCAGGAGCGGGTTCCATCCTGCCCTGAGCCAAGGCACAAGAAGCCAAAGAGGTTTTGTCCCCAGCTGTTTTCACTCAGAGCTGAACAGTCCTTTGGGAGTTGGTGCAAGCCACTACCTGGGGGAGAAAAGCCATTTTTCAAGCCATGGGTAGCAACATCCATGAAACATTAATTTTTAATAGTGAGCCCCTGGAGTGAAGATCAAAGGAATTACGTGAGGAGGCAAAGGCAAAGGGAAGAAACAGAGGAGCAGGCGAGGAGGGGAGGGGAGAGCTGCCTGGGTGGGAGCGGTGTGGGTATGCAGCGTCTCTCCAGGGACCCCTGGAGCGGGGCTGACAGGGGACCAGTCCCCGTGCTCCCAGGGCACCGTGTCCCGTGCAGAGCAGCTCTGGCGGCAGGGGCCTCTCGGGACACTGGTGTCTGCACGCAGGGAGGTGTTTGCTGGGCTCGGCTGAGAGCAGTAACCGCACAGGCATCAACATCCCTGTTGGAGGAAACGCTGGCCAGGGGCCAGGAGGAATCAGGGCTGGAGTAGTCATCAGTGCCCAGCTGGGCCCCGGCATTTGCCAGGGCAGTGGGGGCATCTGCCAGCAGGAAGGTCCCTGACCCTGGGGCAGAGCATGTCATCCTGGGGCCACTCGCTGAGCCGCTGGCCATGCTGGGCTGTTGGGGGCTGTAGGCACAACCAAGCAGGTAAAGTCTCTCTGTTCTCATGCAATGTCCTTTTTGCCTTGCCTTGAGAAACGGGGATAACTGCAGCTCCTCATCTCACCGCCCCTGGACCCATCATTGCTCAGTGGCCTGGCCCCCTCCTCGCCTTCCTGCAGTCACCCCCCCAGACCACTCTCAACATTTGTTCCCAGGCTCCTCATCTGTGATTCTGAGCCCCACAGTGCTCTGCCCGGGCTCCTCCAGTGGGTCCCTGCCCACTTGTCCTCCTCTCTCACACTGTGCTCGGCTGGCACTGGCTGTGCCCTGTGCCAGGAATCTTTGAGTCACCCGGAATTTCCTGTTCTGTTCCCAAGAGCCCTGCTGCTCCTGGGTGCCAGCACTGCTGGCCCTGCCACCACAGCCCAGGTGCCACCCTGCAGCGAGGGCACCTTCCCACCCAGCACCCAGCTGGTGCCGAGGGTGGGGAGCCAGACACCCCAGCTTTTTCCCTTTGGTTCAGCTCCAGGAATGGGAGTCGCTTCTCTGCCAGCCCCTCTGTGCTGGCTGGCAATAGCTGGGCTAGCAGAGGCTGTCCGAGTGGTCCTGTCCCAGGCAGGTCACAGCCGTGTCCCTGCCTGCCCCAGCCCCCTGCCCGCCTGTGCCAGCATCACCGTGCATGGGCTCTCCTGCATCCCCTTCACCTTGACTCCTTGCCTTTCCCAGTTGCCCGGGACTGAGACCTACCCGTGAGGGCCTGTGGGCTGCCCGTGAACAGAGGCATCAGGGTTATTTCACAGGCTGACAGAGTCCGTGACCACGTGAGGGTCTGTCTTCTGCTGCCACGTTCCCTTCACCAGCAGGAAGGGCCCAGCAGCCTGGCTCTCCGTGCAGACAGAGCTCAGCCCTGCTCTCAGCTCCTGCTCAGCACATATTTTTCACCATTTAATGAAAGCGACTGAACTGTCTGAAGTTGACTCTCAGCTCTTCTCTGGGGCTTGGATTGCCAAGAAATGATTGACACATTTAATAGAGGCAGTGGGTGCAGAGGAATTTGGCAGGAGTCCATCTTCATGATACACAAAGGACACTGCCGTTCCTGCTCAGGTTTTCCGAGCTCCTGTGCTCTTGGAACAAGCTGTCCTGTGCGGGGATGTTTCACGCTCGCTGGGGAGCTCTGCGAGCTCAGGAGCAGCGCTGGGAGCAGGGCAGCAGCGTGGGGATGGTGGGGCATATCGATGCATGAGCAAATGTTCTGGGCAGGCGGGGGTTTGTGGGGGCTGTGCCGCTCAGCGCTGAGCTTGGGCTGGGGAAGCCAAGCCGCCCTCGATGCCTCTCTGGTTTTTTCACCACTGCTTTGAGATGTAAGCGGTCGTGTACCCACAGCGAGTGTGAGCACATGGTGGATGTGTGCATGTTTTTGCATCTATGTGCTCGTGTGTGAACCTGTTCCTGAGAGGTTTTTTTCTTACATTTCCTGGAGAGAACCCCCTGCACTGCACAGACTAGTTTGGGAACAGCCCGCACAGATTGTGTTCAGCAGACGTACCTCTGCATGCGTGGTCCTGAGTACACCTGCACGCACACGTGTGTGCCCCCGTCCCCTGTTCCCCTGCACCCCCTCATCCCCGCAGACCGAGCGGGTGGCGGGTGCTGGGTGACACTTGCCTGCGATGCAATCGTCAGTGCGAGCTAACCCACTACTTAGCACCCAGGAACAGTCGTTACCCGAGTCAGACAGCCTCCCCTCAGCAGAGGGACGCTTCGTCAGCCAGCTCCAAGGCTTAGGCCAAGCTTTAGCCTTTCATTACCCCAGCTTTCCTGGGAGGTATCAGAGAGGGACCCGTAGCCATTTCTTAACTCAGGAGCAGAGTCAGGGACAAAGTCCCCTGCCAGTGCCTGAGCACAGTATCTGCCCTCAGCTTAGATTTATCCCATTGAAAGGCACCACAAAGCCAGCACTGTTATTACTAATACCTCTCTACAGCTGAGGGAGCTCCCTTGGGTGTTTTCAGAGGGGCACCCTTTTCAGATATCCCTAGAAAGTGACTTCCAGGAGCAGACTAGATAATGGGTTTCTTGTGCATTCAGTGTGTACGTTGTTCATCCCCTGGAGCTTCCCATCTCCTACAGATATAAAGGGCAATTTGTGAAGCTTACACAGGCTTATTAAAATATCATTGTGAAAGGCTGACATAAGTACCTGAAGAGAAAAGAATAGGAAAGATTTGTCACATTAACCAGAGACTTATAAGTCTTATTTCCTCTTCCTTGTGTCTCCTTCCCATAGGAGCATAACAGTCATTTTTTATCATGCAGAAAGAAAGCCTCAGCTCTCTGGAGGATGTGCTGGTTTCTTGCGGGAGAGTGAAGCCACTGTATCAGAGTTGTGGTCTGACGCAGGCAGGCTGGCAGAGCAAGCGCCTGGTGCTCAGATGCCTGGCACATTCTTTCAAATAATGCCAAATGAGCAGCATTATCCTGAAAGCAGCGCAGCCTGAACCTTGTTTGTGTGGCCATGGCAAGAGTGGGCTGGAATACAGCTCGGGCTATTATCATGTAATGAACACAACAATCACTCTGTAAGGGGGAGAAAGGGTTTGGGCCAGATAGAGCCTTAAGAATAAAGGCTTGTTTGGGAGAATTATTCACTGGGTCCCTGCTGTAGGTGGACGGCAGCAGATTAGAAGGAAACATTATCTCTCAGGGCAAGTTCAGAAGGACAAATGAAGCCAAACTGGCACAGGCTGAGAGTCTCAATACATTATTCTCTTTGCTCTACAAATCTGTGAGAACAAAGTGCTCAGTGTAAATGCTCACCAGGGCCTTTTTTTCCCCTGTAGGACCACAAAAGTTCAGCATGAGACGAAGGGCCACGTGTTGGCTATTAGTCCACTACAAAGAGCATTTGAGTTTAGAATTTAGAGTCTCATAAAAACATTATTGTCTGCATCCTGGGACATTTGTTTGTTAGGGCAACACGGACTGAAAAAATGTGACCCTGTGCACAGCTGTGTGCCTCACCGCTCTTGTCATCGCTGGCCCACCTAAGGGGCCACCTCAGGCCAGCCCCCCCCAGCCTGGTGTCACCCTGCAGCCAGCCCCCGCGCCCTCGCTGTCCCCGCGCCCCAGCCCTCAGCCACGTCCCGCACCCCAGGACGCACCTCCCAGCCTTCCCATCCCGGGCTCCTTTTCACCATCCCGTCTCGGTGGTGGGACTGCTCTGGCTCAGCTCCATGGAGAGCCCTGAGGGACCCTGCTGTCCCGCTGGTGCCCTGTGTGCGGGGAGTCAGGGTGACCATCAGTGAGGAGCAGGTCCCCAGAGCAGAGGGACACAGACCGCCAGAGCAGGTCACAGGAGAGACTGAGCTCATCCTTTCTCAGACTGCTCCTGAAACAGGTCTGATGCCTGCTCCTGGGGGAGATGCAGTGGGAAGGTGACCAGACCCCACGTGGTCCCACCCGGCTAGGGACCCCTGGTCTCCCACCACCCTTGCAGTGTTAGAAGGAGACAGGGAGGTTTGCGTTGCCCTCAGCAGGCATGTGATGCTTGCCGTTTATACAGGCTTATGATCAAATCTCCTGCTTTGGGGCTGTGTCCTGTCATCTCCAAAGGTGAAGAAGGATTTTTTCCCCGTGAACAGTTGGCCGATGTATTTTGTTGGGGCAGGAGGCTGCACTTTACCCACAGGCCTTTCACACTTTGTGGAGCGAGGCACAGGACACGAGCAGAGGAGCACTACCCTGAAGCCTCCATTGACATTTCTGGCTATGCTCTGCTCACATACGTCTGTGATTTATATACTCACCAGGTCTGAGGCGAGGAAGAAGTTTACTTCCAAGTGAAAATGCCAAGGACTATAGAGGTCTTGCCTTACTCTGCCCCAGGGGTCATGATTTTGCTCTGGGGAGCACCCAGGCATCTTTCCCCTCAGCACTTCCCTGCCATCACTGAAGCCCCGGGCAGGGGGTGAGCCTCCTGCTGGAGGCTGCCGCGGCTCAGCCTCCTCGGGACTGAAATGCCAAAATCCAGCTTGAGCTGCTGGACTCAGTTTTGGCTCTCTGAGTGAAATGCAGTGGATGGCAGCGATCAGAACACAGGATCTGACAGTCCCTCCTGGACTTGCAGTCTGGAATCAACAAAATTATGGACAAACATTTGCAAGTACATCTATGACACTTCTGGGTTGTAGCTGCTTGCTGCCTTCCCGGTTCAGAACGATTTTGACAAAAAGCATCTGTATGGTTTTGATATAGTTAAGCCCATGGCCAGGCTTTGTAAGATGCTTGGCAATCTATGGGACAGTTTTTAGCAGCATTTTGTTTTGCTTTTGGATTGTCTTCCAACTAACAAGATGATCAGCTTTGGGCTGAGTCAGTACTGGGAGGAGGGCTTTAAGGACCGTGTCTCTGGTGAAGCAGGAGATGCGGGAATCAGCAGGGCCACTCCGGGTCTGTGGCTGCCCGGGACGCTGCGGGTGGTGCTGAGAGCTCCAGAGCAATCTGCATGCCCCTGCCCCAATCTGTTTGTCCTCCCAGCCCCTCATAGCAGCTCGCACGCAGCAGCCACCACTGCCTCCAACTGCGCTACAAGGAGGAGTGTGTGCTTTTAAAAGGCTAAAAAAAGGTGGAATATATTACCTGCTCGCAAAGTCAGTGTAAATATTAAAGAGCCTGTGAGGGGAAATGTCTCTGACGATGTCTTTTCAGAAGCATGGGAGAAAAATCCATCCAAAAGCTCTGTTGAGGGGTACGGCCAAAAGGCAAGCGATGCTTTGAACTTGTTGAAAGCCACAGGTCAGCATTCTTTCTGGGACTGCAATGGGAAGCAGCCGTCCACCGCTCCTCGGAGTCAGCTAAGAGGTCACTTCAGCAAATCCATGATTTAAATAAAAGAAAGTGAATCCCAGAGAGAGCCATTTGAAAACGAAAAGCATCAAATGTGAAGATAGATGCGATGTGTCCGAGTGGCAGAGGACCTGGAGAGCTCTGGCTCAGAGACTGAGTGTCTGTGTGGTGCCAGGAACCCCCGGGTGCTTCTGAGTGGCCCACCACTCCTCAGGGATGGAAATGGAGCCCACATCCCCCTTCCACGGGGCACAGAGCAACCTGGGCCCTGGGAGACCTCCTGCCCTGCCCCACTGCTGCACTGGGGCTGGGGAACCTTGTCCCCGCTGTCAGGGGCCAGTTCCACGTCCAGGCTGAAAGAGGGGTCTCTGGAGAGGCTGAGAACTGGGCCCTGCTCTGGGAGAGAGTCGTGGGTTTGGGGGTCTCGTCTCCTGTGCTCCAGAGCTGTACCGGGGAAGAAGGACAGCAGATTATTAAAAAATCTGAGGAGATACTTTGATTGATAAAGGCAAGCAAAACAGTCCGTTCTGTTAAGTAATGCAGCTCTGTTGAAACAGTGCAGGGAAGTTGCCTTTTGCCAATAAATCAGGCGGCGGCCACGGAGGAGCAGATGTGAATCACACCTTGCTTCATATGCCCTGCAGTGTTTTCACTTATTGTTCCAGTTTTAAAGATTAATGGCACTGAGAGATGAGTATTATCTACGCTCCTGTTTCATACTCGTTATCAGAAAGGCATAATTAGCATAGATCAAATTTTCCAAGTGGCTCGTCAGACTTGCTGCTGTACCTTGGCTACCCAGGACCCCGGGAACACCCCGCTGCTGCCACCAGACCCCGACTGCCCACAGCACCCTGACCCGCGCCGAGGGGAAAGCCAGGGCTGGGGGCACCCATCCGTGCTGCTGCCTTGCTCGCTGCCCCAGGACACACGTCCTCATCGGAGGGACAACAAGGCAGGCCAGGGCGGTTCATGGCGGGCAGTCCCCTCTGCCCTGCCCACCGCAGACAAGCTGCCCATGGCGATGGCTCCCAGGGCAGGACGCAGCAGGCACTGGCCGCAGGGTGCTGGACTGCCTGCACCCCGCACCCACAGTCCCGGGGGGCTCTGCCATCCCTGCCCTCCTGCAGCCCCCAGAAGCCCCCACTCTGGCTGACCCCCCTGCAGTGGAGCTGCCAAGGGCAGAGCTGGTGTGGGCACAGCTCTGGGCCCCATGCCAGCACATCCCTGTGGATCTGGGGGCATGAGAGCTGGTGGCACGTCTTGCCTCGGGTCTGAGCAGGGTTTGTAGCCTTTAAACGTGGAGAGAGAAAGGTCACTGCCGTCTCCTCTGCCAAGCACAGCTGCAGCTCAGAAACAAGCGTGTCCTGAGCGGAGCCCCCACGTTCTGACACAGCCCCCCTGCAGAGCACCGAGCTGCAAGGTCTGACAGCCCCTCACTCTTTAAGCAGGAGGAGAAAAGGCTCCTGTGGTGGTGGGTGGACCAGGGGCAGGTGCTGCTGCTCACCCAGCCCTGGGCTGGCCCAATCGGCCGGGGCAGCAGAAGCCTTAAAGCCCCTGCTGGGGGGTGGGCAGAGGGTCTCCACTCCAGGCTGCTTTTTGTTATCTGGGTGCTGGCACATGGTGCTCTACAGAAGACCAGGGCATGGGGTATTTGATGCCTGGAGAAGTAATGGAGGCAGGTTCCTTGTCCCAGGAGCCCAGCCCAGCCTGGCCGTGGGGCTGGAGGGTCCGGAGAGGGTGGCAGCGGTGTGGAAGGGCTGGAGGAGGAGGTGGCAGCGGAAAGGAAGCCTGTTGGCATCTTCCACCTGGTTTATCTGGGGCTACCAGCACATGGGGAGGGCTTGTGCACGCTGCGTGTGCGTGTCTCGCAGGTAGGTGTGTGAGAGGTGCAGGGCGCGGGTTGGGGGGTGCTGTGTCTGCCCGTGGAAGGGTGCTGGCGGTGCCCTGGGGGGGCAGCTGGGCTGTGGAGTCCTGGTGTGGGGCTGCCACTGGGCTGGAGGAGCCCAGGGAGCACGGTGCCGAGCTCCCTGCTACATGCGATCAAGCCGTGATCGTTTCTATCATGAAGATAAACTGGCCATTGTTGCCAAAAATAAATGTTAGTGTTCCAAATCCACACTTCAATAGCACCAGCTCATTAGAGATGCATATCATTTGGCTCCAGTCCCACACCTTCCAGCTCGTTATAAATATGCAGTTGCTGCTGGCTCTACCCCAATCATCTCTGCAATCAGAGCTTTTAATTAGGTTAATTAAATTGTATCAAACCTCGCAGGGACGCAGTTCACTGATGCTGATGAGGCAGCCAAAACAGACCTTAACTCTAGCTCTAATGAAGGCCCCGCTGCCTGCTGCAGCTAATGACAATGCATAATAAATTAGAGCTTCCCTAGAAAGGTGCATCAGGGCTTGTGCTTCAGTAAATGATGATCTATATGCACTAACTTACTATTTCAGTCTTTAGGTCTGCCATCCTCACTAAATAATGGGTTCCTGCCTGCTCCGAGCGATGCTGCTCACCCAGGTTCTCTCAAGGCACTAAAAGCTTTGGGGCTATAACTGTAGAGATGGCAAAGCAAACGTTTGCTGCTTTCACCTTGCGCGGCGCTTGCTCTGCTCCGATGCCTGGCTTCTCCCAACACAGGCAGCAGCAGGTATTTATTTATTTGAAACCCTCTGTAATTGATTTTGGGCAGGAATACCCTGTTTGGAGGGAAATGGGGGGCTGTGTCCAAGTGTGCAGCAGTGGGGCCAATGCCCGGTGGCCAGGCTGTCCCGGCCATCAGCAGCCCCTGCGCTGCTCCGTCCCGGTGGCCAAGGAGCCCGTGGAAGAGAGAGGTTTAGGGCAGCCATGCTGAGAGCAATTAGTCATTCCTGATTTACATCCTGCTCTTTCAACTCCCTGCTGTGAAGCTGCTCGGGCTTGAGTGAGGAGCTCCACCACCCTTTTCTCCTTGGTGCCCTTGGGCAAGTCACCTCAGCTGAACCCCGCCGTAAGGACAGCAGGGTCTCGGTGACAGAGCCAGGGCAGCCAGTGCGGGGGACACCTGCGGTCCCACGCCCGGACCACTGTCCCACTGGTGACCCCAGGACAGCAGCACCAGACGGTGAGTGGGAGCTGCTGGGACTTCGGGGTGTCTGACTGCCGGGATCACGGTGAGTGGACTCAACACATGGTGCAGCACCTTCGGGCACGGGCAGTGGGATGGGGGGGACCACATCTCCCTGCTCCACTCTGCTGAAAGGAAACAGGGAGGAGGGCTCTGGGGTTTCCGAGTGTCCCTCCGGCTGCTGCGGACCTGGCAGTGGCTGCCCATGGGGGGTCCAGAGCCTCCGCTGCCATGTCAGCTTCTGGCTTTGTGCCGCCCCGGGGATGGGGCGAGAGACCCTGCTGTGCTGGTCTCCAGTCGGGTTCAGGTCGGAAAATGGGGCCTACAGGAAACCACCTGTGAAGCCCAAGGGCTGGTGATGGTTGTCCTGCTCGTAATATATTGTTGCAGTTGCCTAGAGATAATCCTGAAAGCTTTTAATGTAGTCTGCTATTAACTTTTATAGACAGTCATTATCAATTGAGTTCTTCAGCTTGAACAAGGAATTACATGAAATTATTATACGGCACAATATTATTCTGAGTCACCTGAAACCTGAGCTGTGAATCTGTGGGGTATTTTGATATCTGTATCTTGCAAGCTGTGGGGAATCTCCTTGCTAAAGAACCTGTTGGTTCAGCCTTTGATACTATAATTATCACAAGCACAAAATAGCTGTGGGCTGTTTCTCCGTGTCCTTCCCCACGAGGGCCCAACTAGAGGATGGCAGATCCCACCAGTGTCTCGCTTCACATCTTGGGCTGGGTGTTGTGCTCAGCTAGAAGGTACTGACTTTCCCAGACCCATGCAGAAACATTTCGGTGCTACAGGTTGAGGAAACTAAGGGCTTTGGGAGTTGAACCAGGTCTGGCAGATGAAGGGAAAGGTTTGGCCATTTGCGATGTGCCCCGGAGGGAGCTGTTGGGTTGGTGACTGACCCACGGGGACACTACCCTGCACCAGAGCCATCCGCTGCTGGATGGTGGCAACCATGTCCCGCAACCCTAGTCACAAGCTACGTTCTTTCCTAAATATCTCTTGGAGACAGAGGCTTTTCCAGAACCTCCTGGAAAACATGATTTCCAGCCCAAATTTGTTTCTGGGCAGTTGACACACTGTGCCAGCACTTTTCTCAGCCATAACTACTCGTGTCTTCCCTGAAAGCCTGTGGCTCCCGCGGGCAGAGGAGACCCACGGCCGGGAGAAGCAGTGGTACCCCCCTCGACCTGCAACTCTCTGCAGGGAGAGCACTGACCGCTCGAAGCCCCGCAGCTCCCTCCTGCATCCCATAACGTCTTGCTCCTTTCCTGGGAAGAGATGGCTCTCTTCCAGGGATTAGCTCATTTGCGCCCATTGCAACACTTGATCTGCCAATGGGATCGGAGGCACCCGGCATTTTGAGCATGGGGCTAATTAGCTGTTCTTGTTCAGGTTGTTACTTTTCAGCTCCTGCCAGACAGTAATTCCTTTAGGGTCTTCCAGTGAAATTGCTGTTTTGCTTTCCCATCCTTTTCAGTAACTCTCTCAATGCAGGGAAAATTAGTCAGGGATAAGGATCAAATATTTACCCATTTAAATCTCACACTAAAAGAGATTTCACTTCAAAGGCACCCAGCCACTGCAATCGGGACCTTTGTCTATGTTTTAAAAATAACTAAAAGGTCCTGAAAAACATGGGTGCACTTGACAATTTCCTTAAAATCTCGTTTGATTTTCATTGCTCTGGCTTTTTGCATTTCTCCAAATATTGCCAACTTAAGCTTTCAGAATCAGTCACTTCGTGTATAAACCCTGCAGGTTCTGTTCCCACCAACCACCAAAGGAGCGAGCCTGCCTTCCTGAGCCGGCCCTCTACCCTGGGAGACCTGAAAGCAGCGAGAACGGGACGCCCCCGGGGCACCCCCTCGCCGCGGGAACGCGGACGCGGCCCCCCGGCCCCGCCGCGGCGCGTTGCTGCCCCCTCCCGGGGACCGGGGCCGCCGCTTCTGCCCCCGGCGGGAGGGGAGTGACGGGAGGAGCATCCCTGAGTGGTGCGGGGGCTTCCCGGGAGGGAGCGGGACGAACTCTCCCCGCGGGGGGTCGGATGCTCCCTCCCGGCCGTGGGATGGTTCATCGCGTCCCGTTAACGGTGACATCGCGAACCGGTGACATCCCGCGCCAGAGACTCTCCACCGCCTTTAAGGGCGAAGCACGGGACCTCCCTTAGTGCTTCCCAGAGAAAAACCCACCCCACCACTGTTGCTAACTCTGCAATGGCAGCAACAATGACAGAAGCTGCATTTTGGGATGTAAAAAAGTCGCATTTCATCCAAGAGAAGGGAGGAAACCTCCCAAAGTGGGAAGAGCTTGAGAAGAGCATCTTTTTTTTTCCCCCCACTATCTTGCATGGGCATGTGCTGCTCGTTGGCAGACACTGCGCCAGCGAGATAAGAGGAGGAATGTTTACGCCCAGGCGCTCCCAACTTGCCCAAACTCCTCCAGGACCCTCAAGGATCTTGATTGCTCTTGGCTGAAACCCCCCTCGTGCTATCTCCCTGCAATCAGCCTGCTGTCACCACAGAGGACACGCTTCTGTCCCCCAGTTGGCTTTCATTATCGCCTCTCTTCAACCCTGGTGAGCAACATGGGAAATTCAGCGTGGCACTGGCACTACCCCATAGTAGGAGAGAAGAAAGAATAAGCACAAACAGCTTCTCAGCTATGGAAATTATTCAAAAAAAGTAGTTTTTCTTCCCTTCTGTACAGTGGAAGAAACAATTCCCCGCTGCTAGCACCGTTCCAGGATAGTGCCTGACTTCAGCAATGTGCCCTTAGCAACACCTTTCCACTCTTATGTTTGAGAGTGAAATACTTAGTGCAGATAGAGCAGAACGGGAAAACTAAAGAGGGATTTAGGGGTGGTGGGGGGAGTGATGAGAAAGATAATAATTGAACTTTAACCTGCTTGAAAAGACAGCTAAAAAAGCTGACCCGACGTCTCTCCCGGTTTTGGACACTTGGTGGTGGCAGCCCCCGAGCTGAACCCCACAATCCCGAGCAGCTTTTCTGCCCATGGGCAACACATCTCCCCGTCTCATAATTTTGACCTTGACTTTTCAAGGATTGTTTATGTTGTGTATTACTAGGACATTCAGGCACCTCTTGTGGCTTCCCACCGTAAATACCAAGACAACAAACTGATTTATTAATCAATTAATTAGATACAATATATTTATGGCTACTGCAGGCCCACAGCAATTTGTTTTAACAAATTCACCACTAGGCTGCAGTGAGAAACAAACCGATAGCGTCTATTGGTCCTTTTTCATAAGCAGAATCCTCTTTCTTTCTAAGCAAAGATGGTAGCAATTATTTAATGGAAAGGCTACCGTTTCCGCTGGAATTTGAATTTGTAAAGAGCTGGACTATTTTTAGTCTCTTTCTTCACCTTTACTTTATGAGTTTTGTCCTGGAAAAAAAGAACAAGAAAAAAAAAAATTGCTGGTATGTAAGAAGAAAAAAACCAAACCACCCTCAAATAAATCAGAAGGTCCCTGTCTGGGGCTGACAAGGTATTAGGGAAAAATGGTCACTTTCTGCTGTTTAGGTGGGAATTATATTTCCGTCTGCTCTTTCCACTGTCAGACACAATCTGTTTTATTCACAAGCACCAGTGAATGGTGAGTCCCCATTGAGACAAATAATGTTTTGATCATTGGGATTTTTAAGCTCTTCTGGTAACCTACAGAAATGGTTCCTTCCCTCTGCTACTCGGAAGCATTTCGTACTTGAGAGGAGGCAACGGTATTTTAAAACAGCCTTGTGAGCACCATTTCAAAGTGGAGTCTGTCCTTGCTGCCACGGTAAGAGTTGGACTAGCAGATAGGATTTACTAGCCATGGCACAACTGGAACGCTTCAGCTCCTCGCTTTTGCCATACTAAAAGAGGATTACTTATTTTCAGGAGTTATCTGGAAGCATCGGTATAAAAATCAGAGTGAAGAATCGTGTACGTACAAAACTGGACCTAATGGCCTTCACGAAAGATTCAAAGAACCAGAACTAAATCTCTCACCAAAAGATCTTTACGTGTCTGGATTTTCTGGGCAACAACAAACATGGCCTTTTCTCTTTCAATGCGCTGCTTCAGGAGGTCGTACTGATTCTTCCTTTGCTGGGCTAATTTCTGCAGAAAAAAAAAAAAAGAAGCCTTTTTGAGACACAGAGGAACAAGGTACTATGGTCTATAACTGGCCTATTCTGAGGTACGTGGGCCATACAAACATTTTTTTACAGTTTCAAATCGCAATCATTTTAAAGAATGCTGCTTCAAGTCTGTGCCTGGATCCCAGAGAACTGTTTTAACATCTTGATTCTCACAGTAGAGGTTTTCTAGTTAGGACTTAACTCTTCGTGCTTGTTTTAATCTCCTAAACCCAATGTCATTTTTCTAAGTCCTCTGAATTTCAGTCTTGAGTGCAAGGTAACATTTAACTGTCTAATGAAAATCCCGTATATCGGGGGTTGGGGGGAGAACAGACAGCAATTCCTGAAGTGCTTAGAAATTGCAGAGAGGCCTCCCAAAACGTAACTTGTTTGGTCACGTTTACCTAATAAGAGCGGATGGCTTTCCCAGCACAAAAATGGTATTACTGCAGGTGTGATTTAAGTAATTAAATTAAGGGGAACAGATCCCAACATGCTTAAAATATGACTCAGACATTTAGAGGAGAAAACTTGTCAGTCTACAACTTGTCCAACTGCTTTACTGACAAACCAGTCTGAGAAAGCTGGCAAGAAGGAAGGGACCACAGGGTGTTTGTTATCTGACATCTGGTTCAGAAAACAACAGGTTACAAATCTACCAATCGGTAATTTTAGACAACTTTATTTTTGCCTTATAGAGACCAACTCAAGCTTATGGGTCTGCCCAATACATCTAAACTAATTGAGCGGTATTTTCAGTGTTAAAGCTGAGTGTAGCTACTTCTAGGACAGAAATGCTGTGATGTTAAAACATCAGAATCAGAGTTGATTTCGTACGCAATTCACCCTGAAGGATCGTGAAACACTTTAAATCAGGAAAGCCAGGAAGTGAGACTATAGCTTAAATGTCTTTTAGAAGAAAAGGGAGGAGACAAGTCCTGAATCTCAAGCACCTTCAGGCTCCGAACCTGACTGAAAAATACCATGAGATCAGAAACCCAATGACAGATTTGTCTGTGTTGGAATGAGCTTCTTCACACCCCCACTGAGGGGTGCAAGGGTTTTGGTGAGGTGTGAGGAGAGACTTAACAGTGGATGCTGCGAAAAAATCACACGTAGAACTGCAGCAATCTAAGGAAGAGATAGTCCCATAGGTGTATGTCGTGTCACGAAGCAGAAATATATCAACTTTGCCAAGGAAACTGCCTAATCAGATCTGGCTCATGCGTGACAGCTCTTGACTTATAATCCACAGGGGACTGGGACACAAGTTCTCGACGTCGGTCGAGGAGATCTGGCTGCAGGCTCCAGGCACTTGATGATTAAGTGACATCCAATACAACCTTGTGTCACCAGTAAAAATTTGAAGACAACGGAACAACTTTGTTCTCCACAATGGTACAACAAATCCTCTTTAGTGCTTATTATATAAAAGATGTAAAGCATTAAGAGAACTAGAGCACGAACAGTGGCAGTACCTTCAAGTGGGCAGGCTCGGTGGCTCCTTTCAGCGACTCTTTCTGCAGCGTTGCAATGGTGGGTCGGTTGTACACTCTGCCCACAAGCTCTGGAACAGTATCCAGATGAGTTGCAATGTCGAACTCCTGAACTATAAATAAAAAGAAATTTAGGAATAGCTCACATAGACTTTTTGGACTAATGTTCAGCAAACCTTCCAAACATGCAGCTTAAGTACAGTCAGCAACGGAAGCCCGAGCAACTGCAGAACTGAGGTCTTAGCTAGCAATCAAAAGAAATTTCTAGAGCACCTGAATTATTATTCCTGAAAAAAAAAAAAAAATCTTTTTTTGTAACAGCATAAAGAAAGCACCATACTATTTTAAATACCCTACAATAAAACACCACAGAACAAGTTTTCTGCTTAAACCTATTTAAATCTTACCTTCTTTTTTAGTATCAAAAAAGAACACGTGCTTGTTGGGACTCTTCCCCTCAGCGTCCAGCAGATGGAGCTCCGACTTCAGCCTCTCGATTTTCTGCAGGGAAAAATCTCATCTCTTTGGCCAAACATCCTAACAAGGTGAAGTAATGTCTCCCTGAAGTAAATTCCTGTTTGTTTTTCAAGCATCTGAACTCTTCCTTCTTTTTTAATCCTTGAAAATATATCTAATCTGTATTTATGTCACATCTTCATAACCTTTTTGAGTAGAGGTTAACAATAACTTCTGTTATTAACTAGCCAAACACGTACAAATTAACTTTTAAAACAGTAAGTTGTCTGTATGGCAGACAAAGTAGGAATGATCACCATGAAATCACTAGCAAAAGTACGACGGAAAATTCAAAGCTGACTTTCTTTAGTTTTTTATCGCAGTGATGGTGTGGGGATCAACATCAGAGCATAAAACACTTTCAGAAGTGGGTCATATTTCTGTTGATTGCCTGCCTACCATGTATTTAAAACAACCCCTTTCAGTAACAATATTCCTCAATTCTTTATGAGAAGCAAGAGCCCTTGTTTAATGTCTGAAATTTACATAAGAAATTGCTGTATTTTATAATAATGCATAGCATAAATTTTATTATTCAGTATACCTTAAGGCTCTATATACGGAGCTCCACTGACATTTCCATCTATCATTTCCAGTATTACACAAATCAGATTTCACTAAACATAAACACAATAGCTAACAACAACAAAAAAAACATAATAAAAAGAACAATTCTGAGAGAACTGGAAAACGCAAAAAAAAAAGAGTATTACCTTGGCTTCTGCCACTCTTTTCATTTCCACATATTTAATATCCTGTGTCCTCATCAGTTTCACCTGTTCGGGGGTCACTTCATCCTTTGGCTGCTTTATTGTATGAACTCCATCCTAAAATCAGACAGAACATAGCGCCTGCAGACAGATCCCCTTCTAGCTACAGTGTACTCTGGGTCCTTTTAATAAAAGCACAAGAGCCTTTTTGCCCTCTGCCCCTCGTTTTCTTCCAAGCCTTCCACAAGCATCAAACCAAGTCTGCTAATTTATTTACTAATTCGTAAATTATAAACAAAACAAGGTAGAAAAAAAATTATGTTACTTAGAGCAACAGTGCAACCCTGCTGGAAGGCAATTTAGATTCTCACCTGGAGCTCTGACCGGATCATTTTAAAGTAGAATTCATCGGGATTCTTGTCCAGAGCTTTCTTTTGAAGTGCTCTGAGGGCATTCTGTTTCTTGTGATAGTCACTAGGGAAAAAAAACCACAAACAGAAGTTGTTCAGCAGTTTCTCTGTGCCCACACTCCCCGAAGTGATGCTCACAGCTCTGGGGCAGCAAGCCGAGGCTCCACACCTAGAGCTGGGCACCAGCAGACGGCTTTAGCTCCACGGTGTGTGCCGTGACAAGGCTGGAAATGAAGAGTGTCCAACGATGTTACAAGGGAAACACATTCACCCGTCCCGCACAGCCGGCTGAGCTGCTCCCGACCCCCAGATCGGCCGCAGAACGGCCGTTAACCACGGGAGGTAACGCAGGTTTCGCGTTAAGCACAATGACAACGGCTGTGCGAGGCCTTGGCCCTCCACGACCCCTCCCCCCGACGCGGCCACGGGGCTGTCACCGCCGGTGCCGGGCCGGACCGGGCACAGGGTGAGCGATCGCGGACACCGGCCCCGCACAGCCCGGTCCGGCCGCGGAGACCCCGCTCCGCCCG
>KZ505868.1:348880-375652 GCA_002844005.1 Limosa lapponica baueri | reverse complement strand
CGAGGCGTCCCCGCGGGCCCCGGCTGTTTGACTTTGTCGTTACCCGGGATGCGGCGGGGTCGGTCGGGGGGCTCCGTCCGTTCTGGGGAGCGCAGCTCACACCGCGTTCTGAAAGGGAAAAAAAATAAATCAAAAAAAATCCTTGGGCTGTGTCTCTTTCCCAGACTGTAAAGTTGCGGTGGTTGAGCTGTGTCTTATTAAGAAAGCTCTGAAACTCTACCCAACCCATAAACTTAGAAGTAAACTTAAACCAAATGCTCAAACGTAGTGTAAATTTTCAGCACATCCTAAATGGTTGCTGTTTGCAGAGGATCCCAGGGTGGATATGGGGAAAGACCAGTCAAAGCCTTGCTTTTTTGTGCGTGTTAAACAAAGACTCCGAAGGCACGGTTTGAACCTTGCTATTAAAAAATAGCTCAGCATCTTTTCAAAATGTTTTTTTACTGAACGCAGTTTTGTTTCGGATTGTTATGTTTTCTTACAGGTAATGTTTTCTTTTTTGGTTTCCAGTTTTGTTGTATTTTGTACTTGTGGTTACATTAATCACGTTGACTCTTTCATGAGAATCCATGGATGTACTTTACAGTTAGCCCGGGTGAAGCCCCTGAGTGGGAATTACTCTCTGCCGACCCCCAGCCCAGAGGGAATGCCTGCGGTGGTGGTTACTGACCTGCACAGTGCAGGCTTGGATACTGAGGTCTCTACACTTACATTTGAGTTTAATACGTTCACTGTTTCCCAGTTTTGAAAATCATAAAGAAATCTTTCCAGTGTGGAAATCCTTGTACGGGAGCGCAGGGAAGACTGCCCTGGGCCAGGCCGAGGGTCCAGGGAACACCGTATCCTGGTGAACAGAGCGCGGGGAGATTTCTTTTACTTTTCTGACTCCTCTACCAAGCATTACAAATCTGTGGCTCCTCTAGCCACTATGAGTGTGTGATTGTCAGATACTCCTTTACTGTTAATTTTTGGGAAGTGTTTTCTTGTATATTTCCTTAAGAGTCTCTAAGTCTCAGATATTGAAATATCTGCCTTTGGCGTGGGTAATATTTTTCTGGTGTTCACAAAGGTGTTGAAGCTGCCTCATTTCCCTAATTTGCTTTGTCAAAATGTGGTTTAACTTCCTGATCGGCATGCCATCAGCAGGAAAGGGGAAGTCTGACATTTCTCTTGTCTGACTTTTGTGCCATTTTCTTTCCTTTCCCCAGCATGGAGACCGTATGGTGCTCTTGTTTCTCTTGCTGGCCACTTCCTTAGGATTGTGAGCCTTAGTTTAGTTCTTACCCAGCCAGGTCTGTAATTTTGTATACTTTTAAGATTGGTGGCATGGCATAGGAGACAAAAATACAGGCAACATAGTTCATTGTGGGCACTAATTATAGTGGATGCTGTGCAGCCAGAGGTGTGTTTTGAAACGGGAGCTCTTTATACCTGTACGTAGGGAGTGGTGGGGACACACCAAAGGCAGAGTTGTCTTTGGAAAGAGGAGTCTCTTCCCTAGCCCGTGCCTTGTGCTCGCACCGATCACTCGTGCTTCATTTTTCTGTAGAGGAGCAGCCCGGTGAGGCTGCAGTCGGCATTCACTGGTCAGCGGATTTCTGAGGGGTATGAGCTGGCTGATGTTCTCTCGGGTTTCGGAGCGGGCAGCTTTAAGATGGGGGCAAACCCTGAACTGATGGAGCCAGGAAAAGCTTCTCTGCAGGCAGGTCACTGAAATGCACCGACTTTGGAAGCGCTTGGTTCGTTCACAGCCAGGACTCGCTCGCTCTATTGCTTGCTCTATGAGGTAAGATGCTTTCTGCTGTGTTCCTAATTGCAGCTGAGCTGATGCTGTTACATGGCCTGCTGATATTTGAAATGCCAGCAGGAAAAATGGAATAAATTTATTACTCTTAGTGCTCAAGCAATTCCCACCCCCTCTCCCTGGAAAAGGACTTTTATGCTGATCACAGCAATGATACACAACGTTTTCATGGTGGCCTGCTCGGGTCCTCGTTCATGTCCATGGGATTTTCCCTGTCCTTCGCTTGCATGAGGTCATGTTTGAAAAGCCCCAATTGCAGCAGTAGCCTGGGGAGAGAGACGTGAGGGTGAATCTTGTTGCCTCTGCCTCACCTTTTGTGTGAGAAAGTTTCCAGGTCTTTATGGAGAAGGTAGTTTATGGGAGGTATTTATGGAAAACTGGGGACTGACTGGCTGGTCTGAATAAAAGCCAAACTTCTTACCTAGACAAACAGCTTCATGATTTCTTGTAATTGCTCAAGAAGGAAACCTTTTCTCCTCTGGTGTTCATTATGCAGTATCCTGGGTTGACATCCTCTGTTCTTGGGTTGTCCACGCCTGCCGTGGAGCACCCAGCTCGGTCCGACGAGGAGGTGGTGCCAATGACACTTGCAGTTTTGCTCAGCATTGGATTCCATTAGAAAGAAGAAACAAAAAAAAAAAAGAAAACAAAAAGGACACTTATAAGAAGAGACATTGGCTGCATCTAGGAGAAGACCAGTTGTTAGGAGGCAGAGAAACTTTTCCAGTATTCTTTAATCTTCAGGTAACTACCAAGGGTTTAGGATCACTGTTCGGGGACAGGCCGTTCAAGCGCGAGGGCTGAGTTTGCAGAAGGGTTTGGGTGGATGGGGGTCCCGTGGCCATTCCTGGGCGGGAGGCAGCGTTTCCCGGAGGGCTGATGGGCAGCTGCTGGAGTTCGTCCATTCAGAAGTGGTGGGGCTTTAGCTCCAGCTGGAAAGAAAAGCGCTCCATTCTGCGGAGATGCAATTGCTGAGAAAAGTCCGTGGTCTTTGTTTCTTCTCTTCCTTCCGTTTTGCACTGGTTTTGCCAGGTGTGAAGTACAATCGTCAGCAATTTACAGGGAGGGGGAGTGTCAGTTTTCCTGTTGAAGAAAATATCAAGGGTCTGATTGTGAAAGGAAAGGGGAAACTGAAGAATGCCACATGGCTTCCACCTTCCTGTATTTCATCTGAGCAGAATTGCCTCTGCTGAGTGACTCGCTTTGTGTCTGTTGATATTTGCTAAATGAAGAACAGTTTTAACAGATGATTCTGCCCCTGCTCAGCAGGAGCCTGCTGAGAGGACAGTATTACCCTGGGAGGAATCGGAAAGACATGTCCATTAGGGCTAATATTACTAAGTTATATTGTGTGTGATAAGTGTGATAAGTTAATCGTTACTGAAGAGTGATTTAGAAATGTGTTAGCACAGAATCCAAACAGGAATAGAATAAAAATCCTGAAATTTATGTTCCGTTCTTAAAGCCGAAGTGAGACTGCACTATTTGGCCTGTGGTCATCTGAGTGTTAACGTTAACTCGTATTGTTTATTTGGCTTTGAATGTATTACTGTAGATTGGTCTGGGCTCTCAAGTTGCAGAGTTCTTCTACAAAGTATTTCAAACTTCTCAAATAAAAAAAAAAAATTCTTAAATCAGCAGCATGGATAAATACCAACACTAGACCCTTCTGGCCAGTGTCATCGCTGGATGGAAGTTTGTTGATGTTTATGACCAATCTGCCCGGTGCCAGTTCTGTTCAGGAATATAAGTTATGTTCCAGCACCAACTTGGTGGCTGTTGCCAAGGACATAATCTTTACTGCTTCCTAACTTAGTTTTGAATGTCTGAGCTGTCAGCTGGAGGGACATGCTGTGTCTAACCTGGAGCTGTTAGCAGCTTCCAGCCCCATAAATCTGGCCAGCGGCGAAGCCGGTGCAGGTGATGGGCAGCTGGGGCTGTTCTCTCGTCACACGAGGGGAAAAGGGACCTCTGAATAGCTCAAGGAAACGCTTGGTGGTGTTGGAACGGCCACGGATCTGCTTCCCTAGTGCTTCCTTCAGCACATGTCACACTTGACCCTGCTGGTACCAAACACCAATAGGAGGCACGTCATTGTCCCCGGTGGCAGATTAAACTGCTTGGCCATTGTTGGGAGTCCAAGATTTTCCTCTCTCACCCTGTTTAAATGAGTGCTTGGATGTGCAGCCAAAGTAAACATGAGCTAATAAAAAATTTAGAGATAACAGATACGGACTAGCTCTTGTGGACTAAATGGGCATGCTGTAGCACAGAGATGTGTGAGTTTGGCTTGCATCTTTCCTGCTTTAGTTTTAAAGCTCAATTACCTGAAAGAGGTGGTACAGATCACAAACTTCCTTTCTATTGCGATAGGGGAACTGTGTTTATCTGTACCCTTCGAATAAGAGGGGGATCTGTTGGGCTGCCGAGGATCCAGGTCCTGCCTTGTAAGCTGTTGCCCCCAAACCCCCAGCCGGCACCTCTCTCCTGGAGCCGGCAGTGCCGTGGCTGTCCCTGCGGCTTTGCAATACTTCCCTGCATTTCCCCACAGTCCGTTTCCTGGTTGGCAATAAACGCATTTTCAACTGACATTTTACTTTTTCATTTACTCAGTACGCAGCCTGTGAAGGCCACTGCTGTGAGATAACATTGAGATTGGCCTTCTGTGGGGCTGTAAGGAGGTGAGATATCTACCTCGCTATCAGGAGTGACTAAACTTATGGTAAAGGAAGGAATGAGACTGCGAGAGGATCAAAAATCTTTCTGTGTGTGAAGCCCCTGTGGAGTGACTGGGGCTGGTCTGTCCCCGTGAGGCAGTGCTGCTGAGGTGAATGGCTGGAGAGGTTCTGCAGGTGTTGGGATATACAGAGGGTTCAAGTGCTCGCACGTCGCTCATAGGCACAATCGCCGTGTGTCTGACAGTGGCTGACCCACCGAAATTCTCCTGCAGGGGCTTTCTTTGCTTTCCCCCTCTCAGGGCCGGGACCGTGCCTTTGGCTCCGAGGGATCGTGGGGGGTCGCGTTCTCTGGCCGCTTCCGCAGCGGAATGGCGAGCGCCAAGCAAAAGGCTACGGAGGCACCGAGCGCTGAGAGGGTGATACGGCATGAAAGGATTAAAGGCTGCTGGGCAATAATTACCATGAACGGTACAGATGAGTCCAGGACTAGGAACAGTTTTCCCTCTTTCATCCCAAGCCAGTCGTGGCTCGTGCTGACGGCACACCTGGAAATGAGGTAACCGAATTCTCTGCCCACGTTGTTGGGATTAGCTGGGCTCAGGCACAGCGTGTGTTTTCTCTGCTCCTGGGCAACCTTTGTTCTCCTGCAGCCAGGAGCCTGACTGATGAAATGAGACAGGGTGCTTCTCCCGTTCTCGGGAAGGACGCTCCTGAGCCACTTGTGGTGTGAATTTCCTGAGAAATGCCCTTTCCAGATGCAGGGATCGTGCTGCCGTTGAAGCATGAGGCGGAAACGCTTCCAGTGCTGCCCGAACATGTTATTTAGGTCAATTGGGAGGAAGATGGCAACATGAATCAGAAAAGGAGTTGGAAGAGGAGGAAAGTCATTAGACAGCGCCTTGACATCCCCTGCCAATGCAGGATTTTCCTCTGCCAGCACAGAAGCAGAGTGAGAGATCGCATTCGTTGTCTTCTGTGTGCTCCTGTAACTGCGAGCAGCTGGACTGGAAATGAAGGAGACGACTGCAAACAAAAGCCTTGCCTTTATCACTCTGCATCAGTGTACCTATTTCCTGGTGTATTAACTGATCTCTCTGAAACAGAGAGGGTAGAGCAAGGTCTCCTTATCCCTCCAGAAAACAAGATACATCAGAATAATTGCTCCAACTGCATACATTTTGGGTGAATGAGTCTCCAGAAGATGCTTTTGTGGAGACACCATCATCACATTTTTGTGGCAACTGCTCGCTGGTGGGGTGCTGGCCGGAATCGCCAGGATGGTTTTCTGGGCAGGTAACGGGCCAGCGGTGCCGGGTGCGTGGGGCGAAGCCTGAGCACTGGGCTGGAGGGATGGGAACCCTTCTGAGAGCGTCCCGCTGGGCTGAGTGCTCCGTTTCCCTTCCCAGAGGAAGCAGCCTGAACTTACCCATTGCTCTGTAAAGACCTGTAGGCTAAAACAAATTATTCTTACGCAGTAGAAAACATTGGGACCAACCTTAACTGATGAAGCAATTTGCCAGCCTTTAGCCTCAAGGTCCCCAGTCCCTCGGGGCTTTCCAGCATAATGACTTGGGTCGGTTTCCCAGAAAGATTCCCTTGGATATGTGCTGTTGGCAAAACTCTGGTTCGTTACTGGCCGATTTATTTTTCCAACAGCCAGCTCGTTAGCTTCGTTCTCACAGTATTGTTTTCTTTCTAGAAGAAGCTTGTGCTGGCTCTCCTGAACTATCACATGGGAATTGCTTACTAGCTTAGATTTATTTTTTTTTGTTTTGACCCAAAGCTGCGCTTCGCTCTCCTCTGTAACACTGCCAACATAATTTCCAGTCTCTTTTAAGCATATGTTTTGCAATAATATCTAAACTCTTGGCTCCAAGTAACTGCCTTACAGAGAGATTAGTATCTTTTAACAAAGGAATTGAGAAGCAAATAGTGAGAACAAAAGCAATATCTTGAGAGCCTGTAAGACTATCCTGACCTTTCCCAAAGGCCTCAGCCTAGACCTCAGTGTTTTCCTCGCAGATGGCAGAAATCAGGGTGGACTTCAGTTTGCAAAGTCCTCTGCCCGTTTGCTGGAAATGTGCTCTGCACGTTGCTGCCATCTGGGCTTGACTGTACTATTCTTATAGTCCCCAGGGAGCCTTCTCTAGCAGAGCTCATCTCTGATGGAAGTCTGCTTTGGCTGACCTTGCAGTGAGACTAGGAGTAACAGTGTGGATTTTTGAGATTTGACAGCAGCGTTCTTCATAGGAAGAAAAGTGGTTTGGGAGAGGTTTTGTCCTGGCTGGGGAGGAAGGGACACCATGTGCCAGCGGCGTTCTCCAGGTGTCCAGCTGGGTATGGTATTGAACCAGAGAGCCAGGAGGTCAATATTAACATTTTCAAAACTTCAGGAGAAAGTGCTACAGGAACACAAAAGCCTTCAGAAAACCAGCTGAAAAATTGCCTTTGCTTTCGATGAGAGAACGAGATGTCAGGGGGGGAAGGAAGCTGTATGATGCATTCAGGAAATCAGCAGCAGTGGTGGGAGTGTACCCCAGATCTTCCGATACTAAAAAGCTCCTCCTTGGTTTACATCAGTGCGTGTCTGGGAGGCTGTGTCTGATCTGCAGAAATAAAGATTGATGGTTAGAGAATTGGCATCTTTGGAACTGAAATATCTCTCCTAATTAGCATGTTGCTCAATTTGGGTCGCAGGTGAGTTGAGTTCCAGTTGCTCCATGCATTTTTATAAGTTTGTTGCTTGTTAGTGCATATGACTAACATATAAATGCACAGATTTCAGCATCTCCCTAGGACTAAATAGCACCAGGGTTAAATGTATTTGCTTTTGTTAAGGCTTTGGCTAGAGAGTTTTGTGGCAGAACAGCAGAAGTGTGTCAAGCGGATGCTCTGGTGAATGTTAGGTGGCACTACCTACACTTACATTTCTATCCCCATTGATTCTTCCTCTGTACTGCAGTAGTATCATGGATCTGGAGGTTGCAAATTTCAATTAAATTTGCGCAAAACAGCTTTGGGGCAGTTTCTGCTTGGGAATCTTTGTTGTTGTCCTTGTAAATATAAAACCTGACGCACCAGACTAAAATAATGCAATCAGAATGGATTTTCTAGAAATCTTTTCTAATCCCTCTGAATTGTGATTCTTAAGATTTGTCTTCAAATGTCTTCTGTCACACAGGCAGAATGAGGGCTCCAGGAGTGAATAACTGCTCTTGGCAGCGCCATTTACCGCAGCAGTAGCTGAGTTTTGGATCCTGTATGTTCTGACCTGCCCGAGCTGCATGTCGGAGTCAGTCACTGCACCCGTGGCTGCAGTGTCCCGGAGAGTTTCCTGCGTTGCTTTTTAAAGATTTATGTAAGCAGGGGCAAAAAATAGATCAGAAGACTCACATACACCGTGGAGATAATTTCCTGATGTTCCGTGCTGTGTAGCCACCTTTTCCTCCAAGCCCTTTCCATCCCTCCTCCTGTCCCAAGGTTTTTACCTTTGTTTGCGTGATGAGCCTGGGGCCGGTCTCCGCTCATCGTTCGGTGGATCGGGATGTGTTGAACCTGGAGCTGACTGACAAGTGTCTGCTTAGGGGGAGCCGGGTGTGGGGGTCCCAACAGGAGGTAGAATCTTCACCAGAATCTGAATGAACGTTCTGCTTGTCAGAGGGACTGAGCTGGTTTGTCTGAAATCAAAAGAATGGATGGGTGCTCAGCATCCCTGGAACAAGAGGCCAAGATACAGGCTGCCAGGACAAAACCAAGGCAAGAACAAAATCAAAACCCCTCCCAGCTCCACTCTGAGGCTGTGGCTGCTCTGGCTCAGATCAGTGTTTCAGGTGTGGAGGGGTAAATCCAGCCTGAGCGGCCGTTCCCGTGGGCTGTGCTGTCCTTGGGGAGCAGGGGTCTGTGTTCCCTCGGACACTATGCATCTCGCAACGTGGGCTCAGGGACCAGTGTCGCTTCTAAATCACTGCTCTGCACCTGGGACACCTTCGAGATGATGGGTTGCTGAACACCCAGCCTGCAGCACCCGTTTGTCTTCTCCCAGTCCACCCTCTCTGAAAAGTCTCTCTTTCCTCGGCCTCTTGCCCTCTCCAGCTGGGAGCCTGGAGCTCACTTGAGGCTACTTTTGATTCAAACTCCCAGGAGAGTTTGTGTGTTGGTGCCAGAGGCTCCTCTCCACCTCTGTCCCGGTGTCTTGTCCCTTTGTCCCCAGGCGTCAGGGACTCCTGCCTCCCGCAGCCTCCTGGTTCAGCGGCTCTTGAGAAATCCTAGTGGAGAGTTAGACCTGGCAGATGGAGGCTGTTACCTCATTCCACAAAAATGCTTTGTTATTGAGAAAATGGAAACTGTCTGAGGTTTGGGAGCTGAATAGAGTCATTGGTGTCTGTTTTAACCGCAGTTTGGTGGTGACTGCTGAAAGTTCCCTTCTCCGAGCATTCCCTTTTCCTACACCCATAATCTTCAAGTCATCGGAGAGCTGCAATGATTTAACTCATTAGCTGAGCAAATGCTGAATACTGTTGCATACTCTGCAGAAACTTTGCTAAAACCTCAGCATCTTCCAGCAAAAGAAAAATGGCTGTCCAATAAATAACCCTATGCAAACTGTGGCCAGAAAAGTGATCCCTGTGGATACTGAGCCAAATTCAACTCTCTTTTTACAATCTCAGCTGTGCCTCTTGTTTACTTGATTTTTAAAAAGCTGTATTGAGATTATGCAGGAACTTCTTGTAGAGAAAAGGCATGCGTGGAGGCTTATGTTTTGTAGTTCTTTAACACGGGTATCTGAATCCCGGTTCTGAAGAGAAATTCCTTTTCATCAGTAATGTTTAAAAGTAGATTTCAGCAATGGGAATCTGGGAGCATGGGAGAAAGAATGGAAGTAGAGACTGAACCATTTGCAAGCTGGTTTTCATATTGTTGTGAATAATGAGTTAGTACAGAAGAGCATTAACCTAAATACAAGACTTGTTTTAGTTAACAGATATTTGTATGCATTTGTGAAACTCTGGCGTCCGATACCTCCTGCTGAGAACATTGCATAAGTATTATTCACCAAGCACCCTGATAGCGCTGAAAGCAGCAGTGTTAGCTTTTTGGAAATAAAATGAAGGTTTTATTTATGTATTTTTAAAGTAATGAATCTTAGCAGGCCAAATGAATGTCTTCCAGCTGCTACAGATGGTTTTTACATGACTAACTATTTTGGTGCATAGAAAAACCTAGAATTCTGGAACCACAAGATATTAAATATTTAATTATTACCCTGGAATGTAAATATAACCTTGATATTTTGAATTTGTTTACCCAAATTTCAAGTGTTCACTTAGTCCCAATCTTGTTAAGTTTCTGTATTGATTAGTATCTGGGAAGAAGAGTGGCTACTCAGCATCTCTTCCAAACTTCTTTAAATATCAGAGTGAGTTTCAGTAACAGGAATTTGCTTAACTGGAGAAATAATCCCAGCTGTTTCAGGCAGAACCCAGGATCAGTATTTTAGCTGTAATGAACTGTTTCCATTCTAGATCTCTGCTCTCTGTGGGTTTACAGTGTAACCATAAAAATCCTTTCCAGGCTGAGCTCTGCCTCCTGAGGTCTCTGGGAGGTTTTTTAATATAAAATTCAAATTGTAAAAACAATTAGCAGTTGATTTTCAAGCTGCATCTTACAGCTTTAGAGCCTGTTCTGGACATGTGTTTTTCCTGTAACTGTAAAGCAACCTTATTTCTTGAATGGTGCAAGCCCACAGGGTTTCCCTCGTGTGAGTATATCAGACGTTAGGTATTTTCTGCTGTAGTTTGGGTCTCTGTGGCTGCAGAACATGCCATTTTTCCCTAAAACAGGTGTGTACTAACTCGGTACTGCTGGGGAAAAATGGCTGGTTTTTAAGGCTCTTCTAGTGAAACAAAAGAAATTGAGTTAATAATATAAAATGTCTATCTGAAAGGCCTGACTTCAGCGGGGTTGAAGACAGAATCACAGAATTATTTAGGTTGGAAAAGACCTTTAAGATCATCGAATCTAACTGTAAAGACAAAAATTCCTCTTTGAGGTCCGCAGCTGGTGGCAAGTTCCTAGACCCTGCTTGGGGTGTGAAGGTGGTGAAGAAAGAACAGCAACAGAAGAAGTGGATGCTGAGCTGTCTCTGGGTGCAAGGACTGCTTCTTTCGGCACCACGATGCCGCGTACCAGCCTGAACTGCTGGATTCTGCCAGGCTTTTGACCTCCCCTTGGCATTCCACTACCCTCATTTAAGGAAAACATGGGTTTTTCTGTCCCCGAGAGCTAACACTGTTTGAACTGGTGCATGACTGCCGGCGCTGTGCTCCTCCAGTGCTGCCCCCAGCTCAGCGTGCTCCCTCCCAGAGCCCGAAGTTTAAATGGTGGGAGCGACTGGCAGAGGAATGGCGTTATGGGTCGAAAAAGCCCGAGTCTGGATCTGCTGTGTCTCAGAAGGAGAAGAAAGATGGACAGGGACTTGGATCTTGGTTCCATTTTTAGTTCTACCAGGATCGCCTTGTGCCAAGACCCTCCAAGGTGCAAATCCCAGGAGAGAGATAAAATAACTCCCTGCCCTGCAGATATTACAAGGATAAATAATGTTTTTGCTGGTGACAGCTGTTAGGGACTTGAGGAATCAACAATCCTGTGAGAGGTTTGGGATGTCAGATCCATGGAAACTGAGCGCTCTTGCATGGATCATCACAGTTATTTGTTATTTGCAGTAGGGAGTCAGGGAGATAAACTGCTTTCCAAGTAAAGAAACTAATCTTTCGTTTGTGTCCTCAAATGAGGATTAGTTATTCTCATCTGCCTCTTTTCTTGGCACATGGAAATCTTCAAATAGAAAAGTCAGTGTTTAAATTTTAAGGCATTTCAGTGGCTACCTTTAGCTCCGAAAACCCTTCATATCAAGAAAATTGCTGTGATGCCTAACTCAGAGAGTTCTGGAGTATTTCGAGAAATTGTGGTACTTACTGAAGAGTTGTTAATAGCAAGAGGTAGAGAGTGTGTTGCATGTAACTTGGCCAAGAGAAATTTTATTTCTAGTATTTCTCAGCCCTGTGCAAACATCGTGTAACTCACAGGAAGATTAAATCTGGCCCATTGCGCTTGTATAGAAGCCTTGGATGTGTTGCTTTTGGAGAGCCTGAAGAGCTGTGTGTGGAAAGTCACAGAGGGACTCGAGGCTGGTGAAGGTGTTGGGCCATCGGCACAGACCACGTCACGCTTCGCACTCTGCGAAACCCTGACTCAACTCGGGGTGATGAAGTTAGTGCTGCCAGAGCCGTGATGCCGGGGGTCTTGGCTTCAGGAGGAGACGCGGAGCAGAACTTGGAGTGAGAGTGGAAGAGGGCGATGCAGAGGGTTTGAATAACTGGGCTCCAGTAGATCGTGCTGTTTGAGTAACACTGACCCTTTCTCCTGGACATCAGTGAGTTCTGCCGCTCACTTTGTCAGCACCTGACTTGGTGGGTCAGGCTAATAATGATGTTCATTAGCTTTTCACTTTCTTTTTGGAGTTTTGCTTGTTCTCTTTCTGTCGTTGTGGCATTGAGAAATAGAAGGAGTTTGGAGGTGAAATATATTACACAAAATTGGAATCGGAATTCTTATGTCTCATGAAAACTTAGAGTAACTTGAATTGTAAGTGTCCGATTTCAGTCACAAGTAATGACATTTAGACCTCCGTAGGAAATGCAATCCCTGCGCTGATGTCACCCTCTGGTTTATGATGTGGCTGCTTTTGTTCCTGGGCAAGCATTTGGGTGTTTTGCTGGTGAAGTGATGATTTACTGGTGAGTCTCTTTGCTGTCACACCTGCTCCAGCCGTCCCTGCTCCGGGAGCTGCCTCTCGCCCTGTGCCACTGGGTCTCGTGCTGCCCCGTCGCCTCCCGCAATGCAAGGTAACAGAGCTGGTCTGAGTTTCTGTTTCCAGGGGCTCGCCAATTTGGGACAAATATCGTGTAAAGCATTTTTGTTCTGGTCGGTTTGGAGAACAGAGAGAGGGTTCTTGGGGCGTATTGGTACCTCCTTCCAGTGAAGCCCAGGCTCATGTTGCCCAGGGTGAAGCGAGAGTGGCCGTGCCAGCTCTGAGCAGGGGCATTGGCGGTGGAAACTGTGCGGCTGCGTGATATAAAGGCGTTCAGAAATTTTGTGAGCATTTGTGCCCCTTAAAATAGCTGTTTCTGGATGTGGGAACAGTTTTCCCTTTTGCAGGTACCGCCAAATGCTTTATCCGCAGGTCTTGCAGCAGCGCCTGGCAGGGACTGGAGAACACATTGCATCTTGCAAATTTCTTTTTAGTGCTTGCAAGGAATTATTTCTTAGGGATTTTTATGTGACAATTGCAACTGATGACTTCTATTATAAAAACGTGCAGTATTTAAGAGTGGTTTTTAAAGGTGCCAGTGAGAAATGCTTGCACAAGGAGGCTGGTTTGAAGCTAACCAGCTCTGTGCAGTAAAAGTAAGTGGCACCTGATGACCAGATCACCTCGCAGGGAAATCTTCAGCCACAGCAGAAGGACTCTTGTTTTGCTGCTACGTTGGGAAGGCAGTGGCTAAAGGAAGAGGTTATCTTCCCCTCCCAGCGATGTCTGCAGTTCTCCATGCTCCGGGGGGCTCGGTGCGCCCTGTCACAGCGGTACCTTTCCCAGGGTGGTGCAGCTGGGACCTACAGCATCTCCCCAGCAAATAATGATCCTGGTTTTGTTTCGGGCCACAGGCCAGCAGTTCTGGGGATGGAAACCTGAGACAGTTTGTCTTCGCCAGGATTGAGTCCTTCCCCAGATTTAGCAGCTGCTCACATGCTGGAGCTACAGCGCTGATTGCTTTGCTTGCAGGGGACACCAGCAGCTGTGGAAGCACCTCGGAGGGGCCCGTGCTCAGCGCCCGCGGAGCAGCCGGCGCCACAGAGGGGCCCACGGTCGGTGGGCAAGAGCATGCATGGCGGAGGAGCGTCCCTGCACCGTCTCCCTGTCTCCTCCCCGGCTTTCTCCCCACTCCGCTGGCTTTGCAGGGGTGGGGAGCCCCGAAAGGCACAAACCCGCCGGGGTTACGGTGCAGGGCACCTTCCTGTCCATGTACCTGCTGATACGCAAGAAACCAACTACAAATGCTTGTGTTTGGGAGACAAAGAATCAATGTGAAAAAGGGAATATTTTGACCAAATTTGGTGAAAAAATTTGCTTTGCCCTTTGAGTAACAGGCATGCATTAAATAAAACATGTCTGGTTTATATGTCTTTTCCTGCTACTGGAAGTCAAAGTTGCTTTGTTTATTAAAAAAAAACCCTGAAGTTGAGCAGAGTCTTAATCAGCAAAAGAGCTACCAGGCTTTCTGCAGAAAACAGTTAATAAGGGATTGGGCTTAGACCGCGCAGGTTTGCTTCCCAGTATGTGAGCACAGAACACGCGCGCTGAAACTGCGTCCGTCTGTCCCCTGCGTCCGTCCGTCCCCTGCAGCCCGTCCACCAGCTCAGAAGCAGCCCCTTGATTGCCCTTGTGTGCAAAATAGAGGTATAATCGCCTAAGCACCTTTCATTCAGGGACTACAAAAAGCTTTGTAAACGCTAACTTAAATTATGGATCACCTCAGAAATGAGAATGGCTTCATCCTCAATTTAAATAAACAGCTGCCTCTAAGGGAAAGAAAAGTGAAAACTACAGCATAAGGCTGGAATAGTAAGAGAACTTTAGGGAAATAGAGCGGAATTCCATTATTTTGCAGTGATATCTGTACTGAGATGCACAGACCCCAAGAACTAGCAACTAGAGCAGTCACATTATTTTTTTCTGCATATGGGCTGTGATGTCTGTTTGAATTGCAAGATTCTTGTGTGCTGAGCAGATCTAAGATGAAGGTGAGTTGGCCTCATTGTGCAGTTAGTCATTTCCTCTCATGCTTTTATGTTTGAATTCTCGTGTACTGGATATGACCTTTATTTCGTGGGGCAAAGAGATTTTGAGACGTTATTGCCGGAGTCCTGGCTTTGAGCAGTTGGATCAGTGGTTGGGCACTTACATGGCTGCGGGCCAGCTCTGCTGGGTTAGATGAGCATAAATCAATTCTGTCTAAAATTAAACTTTCATTGCTAGATTATAATCCTCACAACGTGCTTACTCTTTGGGACTCCCTTCTTCTTCCTGGAATTGCCAGGGCACTGTAACGATCTCGCTGGGTTTCTGTGCTGGGAAGATTTAGGACGTCCCGGGCTCATGCAGCCGAGTTCTGTCTTCTGAGTTTGGAGCACGGATGGGTTTTCCTGTGTGTTTGTTTCTGGGGAATGCTAACTTCGTGCCGGCGCCCTGTGCCTCTGCGGGGCTGTAGCTGCGGTGATGTGTGGGGTTACGAGGCTGTAATGCACAGGACAGGGAAACCTGTTGCAACAGGGGGGTGACACGACGCACCAGACAGACCAATTTGTAGTTTCCTGCACATTTATAGGTATTCTCTTTGTTACTTTCTTGATGAGACCTCACCCAGTTACAGTCCCTCCCCACCACCTTCTCTTGTCCATCACTTCATAATGACATGGACGAAGAAGGTTCACGGATAAATTGTCCAAGGGACGGGCATTTCACTCCCTGGATCAGCTTCTGCCTCGACCTGGTGTGAAACCTGGGGCCTGGAATCCAGCCACTGCCCGTTAATTTGGTTTATATGGTTGATGACTATCTTTAGGGTTTGTTTTGTGTTCTTGCATTACTGTTTGTTGCCAGTAGGATGATGGTTAATGTATGGTCTGCTCAATGTGTCTAAAAAGCCTATTCTGCCCTGCACAAGCAACAAGTTCCTCATTCTTGCCCAATTTTCTAGTTGAAAGAGGAAAACAAAGAGAATTTGTGGATTTGACATTGGCAGGCTCTCTTGATGTGGTTTGTCAAGCACCCATTAGCTGATGACTTTTTTGCTGGGGCTGTTGAGGCTGAGAGACCACAGGCAGGTGGGGACTGTGTGTGTTCCCACGTTGGGGACGTGATGGAGCTGGTGGCGTGGTCCAGGGCCGGCAGCCTCAGCACGGCACCGGCGGGGATGCTGCCAGGCTGGGGTTTTCCCGCTGGCTGTGACAAAGGGGGAAAGCCTGGGGACGGTGTGTGCTCGCTTGCAGTGCGACTCCGATGTTTTTGGTATCGCTGTTACCGTATTTGAACAGGAGCAGGTCCTCCTCTCTGAGATGGGATGAGTAACGTGCTGGAGAGGAGAAGGGAGCAGGACTTCAGAAAGCGATTGCTCTCCTGTTCCTTGCTCCTTTTTAAGAATTGATACGAGCAGCCACTTCCCTGGTCTGTGACTCCCGCTCCTCTGGTTGCACCGAAGCTCCTGTGATCAGTCACGCTCCCTGAAACTTGGCTCCAGCATCTTTCTTCCTATTATGGTCACCCCGGCCATCTCCGCAGCTGCTGACCCGCAGCCCCCTACGAGCTCCGGTAGCCGACGGGCTATCGCTGCCAGCGGGCTCCTGCCCAGCCCATGCTGCACAGGGCAGGGGAAGGAACCCAACGTGTGGAGCCTCTCCCTTCTCCAGGGACCAGCCAGAGTCTCCTCTGGCACGTTTCTAAGCTGCAGTTTTCTTAACCAACTGGTAAAAGGGACTTTGTTTGGCTGGGGAGAAGTTTCTGATGTGTTCATGTCTTACTCCTCTGCTTTTGGGCTCTCTCCTTCAGTTAAGTGGTCTGCTTGAATCATGACAGGTCCAAACTGCCCAAATGGTTTCAATTCCGGACTTCCTGTTGAGTGCACGGAATTTGCTTTCTTTGTATACATTTTGAGTAAGATTAGCAGCTGATCTCTTGAGCAAACATTCCATTTTAATGTTAGCAGAGTGACACAGGCTGCTTGTTCTGAATGTGTCCCAACAGCTCTGCTGCCGGTAGCTCTGCTCTCGGTCCAGGCTGTGAGTAGACACCGTGAAGACGGGCACCCACAGGAAGCCTGGCATTTCTCTCTGGTGGTGTTTCAATAGTTCTTCTATTTCTCTTCTTCCAAACTACCTATCTTCACGCTCACCATGGATGCTTCAGCTCACAGCTGGACTTGGGGGACCTGCTCGGGTAGGAAGGATGAGGGGAGGAAAGGGGCAGAAGTAGCTGGAAACTGAGTGCAAAGCAAGGTCTCGGCCACAAGAAATTACAGTTTGAATCTCAGATGGGCAAACCCGCCTGATTTTCCACTGTAGCATGGAAAATTGGATTCCCCTGCAACTGCGGCCTCATTAAAAAGAGATCCTTTCTTTAAAGGGTAGAGAAGGGACAAAAGTCCCAGTGTGCACAAACGCTGGCTTGGAGCTTTGTCCCATTACCTTGTATGGGGATGCTGCCTTGTGAGAGCCTGACTTATTAGCAGCAGGTTTTCCTTTCACATAGGAAAAGTTTTGTTTTATGTTTCCTTATCTTAGGAGAAAGAACAGGAATTTAGTGCTAGAGGGAAAAGGTCTATGAACTCATTGGTGTTTTGAAACCAGGGACGCTGAGCTTCCTGATGGCCCCGTGGGCGCTGGGGGTGCCGAGGTTTCTTGCAGACCCAGCCACGTCTGCCAGAGAGTGTGCGAGATCGCTGGCTGCAGACGGTCTCTCTAAGGTTCATTGGCCTTCCTGGGAGACTTGGCCAGTCATTTATGGTAATTCAAAAGTATAGATCATACTTTAGAAAAAGCGTTGTTGCTTTCCAGATCCTTTGAGTGTACCTGGACCGGGTGTGCGTCTCGGTTGTGGCTGTGCAGACAGTGCGGTGCTTCCTGTGGGGCAGGCTGTGGCCCGACGTCGGGTGAGATTTTTCTCGGTTTAAGGGTGAGATCAGACATTTTTGTGGGACAGTTGTGCTTTTAGGACTTATCTTGATCTGTGCGCAGAGCTGTCAGGAGGAGTCCATGTGATGTGGTTTTGCACTTTGAATGGAGGGCACCTCGGAGATCTCTTCTGAATGTTAGGAAACCCTCAATTTGCCATCCTAAGACTATAAAAGTTGTGCAACGATCTAGGTATGCCTTGCGATTTGTCAGACGCTTTAACAGTTTCTGCTGCTCCTTCCTCTGGAAGTGGTGGGGAGCTGCCTACCTTGCTGAGCAAGGACGATTCCAACAGCACTTTCTTCACTTGAAACGCAGGGTGTTTCCTTACGACGGTGCCAGTGTTTGGCTGAAGGTGCTGCAGATCCCGGGGCAGCCCAGGACTGCTCCGGGTAGGAGGCTGCTCTGCCCGTGCCCGGGGAAGCGTCTCAGCCGGGCTCGGTCCCTGCACGTGCGTCACCCCAGCATCCCGGTGGGGCTGCCTGGCCGTGCCCCCACTGACCCATTTGTCTCCTGCCTCCCCCGAGGCCGACTGCAGGAGCCAAATCTTCCCTGCGTGTTGGAGAAATGACCTGCCGCGTCCTGTCGTGCTGGCGATGGGGCAGCTGCCGGGTGAGGTCTGTGGCTGCGCTCGCGGTCCCCACCAGGACTCGGCTCCTCTGTGCCGGGGCCCCCCGAGCAGCCCCTCGTATTGGGGTGTCCGAGCTGCCCGTGGGAGGCTGCGGCTGGAGGCGGCTCGGAGACCCGCGGGCAGGACGCGACTCGGTGGTGCTGTGAGGAGGGGGGTGAGGGCTTGATGCAGCACCGCTCCCGGGGGTGCAGGGTGCAGGTTGGGGTACCCCGATGGAACACTCGGCACCTTGCTGGCCAGCTGCCTCCAGCCGGCAGCAGGGTCTCCTCCAACAGCAGATGGGGGATGCTGTTCCCACCGCACCAGGTCTGCAGCCCCGTGCGGGGGTCTGGGAGCAGAGCAGGGGGTGCAGACAGAGGCAGCAGCGTGGGGGCGGTGCAGCCAACCCCGGGGAGAGCCAGAGCAGGCCCCCAGGGGCTCGTCCCCTCCACCCCCGGAGAGCCGGGGCTGGCCATGCTGCCCCTGCCCGGGGTGCGCAGTGGCCCTGGGTGGATCCGCAGGAGCTGTGTCGGGAAACATGGACTGAAAACATTCCCAGCCTAATGGAGGGGCTGGAGCTGCTCCTCGGAGCAAGCAGCTGGTTTCCCTTTTAGGGTCGGCAGCAGGCAGAAACAATTTCACGCAGATTCCAGGACCCATAATGGTTCTGGAAAGCCAACAGGAACAAAAAGTGTTCTTCTCCTCCTCTGACCTTGGAGCGCGTTGAGGACCGTCTTCCAAAGCCTGGTCCCTGGACGGTTTCATCCTTACATGGGGAATGCTGGCCCGTCCCAGCGAGGTTGTGCTTTCCTCTTCTGTTGAGGTGTGAGCTGTGATGGCACAAGCGGTTCTCTGCTCAGAGTGGCCCAGGGAAGAGGAGAACAGGCAGGAACCTGACAGCCAAAGGCAGGTCTGCTCCTGTGGCCTGGACAGATAAAGTGTTTCCCTGGGAATGGCCTTATGGGTTGCTCTGGGATCACTGTGGAGCAGCTGGTTGTGACCTGACAACGAACAACAACCTGGTGTGCAGTGACACAGGGTTGGAGGTTCACCATGTGCATGAGACCTCTCGCAGAAGGAGTTCATTGTAGCAAGAATCGTCTCAAAAGGCTGGTTAAAGCCTTAAGTGATTGCGTGCAGGGGAAAGCCTGGCCCTGGACAGCCTGTACTGCCTCCTTTGCATAACAGCTCCCCAGTTTACCGACACTAAAATTAATGTAGTAATCTCCTGGGGCTGTTGCTAAGCCATCTGCTGTGTTGCTGCGGACAACGACACCGGGGTGGTGTTGGGTGCATGTTACTCTCTAATTAGAAAGTGGACCCTACGGAGCGTCCTTGACAAATTGCTGACCTTTCTCATACGTGAAGCTATTCTGAGCTCTGTTCCAGGCTGATCAGGTTTGCATCCTGGAGCACTTTAAATGTTGTTTGTGAGAGGAGCTCTTGTTCCCAAAGCTGTTTGTTCATGGGCACAGGAGAGGAACTGAACTTCCTTTCCTCCATGAGCACAGCTATATCTGTCAAAGGGAAAGGGTAGGCAGCTGCAGGCATATCTCCGTGGTTTATTTTTGCCCTCAGACAGCCAGCGCACAGCTGAGAGAATACCCCACGTCCAGCTCCACCGTCCCCAGTACGAGGGACCTGCCCCAGCAGACCTTGTCCCACAGGGACCACAGCCACCAGGTATTGGGCAAACAAACACCCTCATTGCAACTGGAATCCCATCATTTTAGGGCAACGCCTTGATTAGTATTTGAAAGCGTTACTTACATCAGCCTAGCACAGCTGATGCTTACAGGGTGGTGCAGACTGCGAGGTATGAGCACATGCTAATTAGCACACATAGTGATTGCCTATGTTGTGTCTTCTAAACCTGAGCATCAATTAAAGGGTTTTTTTAAATGTATCTTAAAACTCTGCCTCTTTTCTTCATGAATGGAGACAATTTCCAGGTTCCTCATTACAATCATAGTAAGAATTGTGGGTATTTGTGCTATTTCTTTTACTCCATTTCTGTTGTCCCACCTTCCTTTTTTCCATGGACTTGGTCTCCAGCAGCACCGTGTCTCGGGGGCGCAGAAGTGGGGTTTGCTGTGGGGTTTGCTTTGGCGTAGCGTCGGGCTTTGACACCCCTGCCCAGCACTGCGTACGAGGCCGGAACAAAGACAGCAAACGGCTTATCTAAAACAAATAACCCTGAGCAAACTTCCTGGGCTTGTTCTTTTTTCTGTGGAAGAGGCAGTGTGGAGTCTGATCCCGTACGCTCCCGTTGTGGCCTTGGCCACGTCAGGCTCCAGGACTTGCTCTGCCGGTGCCTGGGCGTTTGCCAGCGCTCCGGGACGCTGCAGAGCCAGCACGTGGCTCGCATGGCGCGGCAGTCGTAGGTAGACTTTGGGGAGAAACCGCTCAAAGTGGTGGCAAGCATGGCTTGCTCTGGCCATGCCATGGCCCGAAGCCCTTGCTGTGGAGCCGGTGCTCACAGCCCGTGGCTCTCCCGTGGTTTGCGGGCTGGCACTGGGTCCCAGAGGTGCATGTGGGGCTGGGGACGGCAGCAGCTCCTGCCTTGTTGGGGCAGTTCATGGTTCAGTGGCGTGAGAGCCCCGGTGGCCCTTGGTGGGTTTATCCTGCCCCCCTTCTGCCCCTGCGACACGGGGAAACGCTGTCCCTTGTTTTGAGTTTGGGGACAGGGACAGGCTCAGGCACAGCAGCGCTTGGGAGGATGAGTTCCTGTCACCAGTAAAACCCAAGGCTTCTCCATTCAAGTTGTTTTTCGTTCCCTCGTGTTTTCTGATGTCCTCTGACCCCATATTACAGACCACAGAGATAAAGCACAGCCCATTGAGCAAACATGGCAGCTCCGGCTCCGGCAGTGCCACGGCTCCCGGGGTAGGAGTGCTCATTAGAGGCCCTTTTATTACAGACACACCTTGGAAAGTTCCCTTCAACAGGGCTGGGAGGAGGAGGGTTATTAATTTGATTTTCATTCTTTGCCAGAGAGAAAGGTCCCTGGTGGCTTCAGGGAGCGGAGGCGAGTGGGGCGGCCGAGGAGGCGGCGGTGGGTGAGAAGCGCCGGGAGCTGTCGGGTGCCGGGGGTTCGGGAGCCGCTGCCCGGCCGGGTGAGCGCTCGTGGGGTGCCCCAGAGGGGGGTGCTGGGGGTCAGCCTGGGCTGGGGCAGAGCGGGGGAAGTGGGTCCAGTTTGGCACCCTGACACCCGTCTGGCTCCCCCATGTGAACCCCCCCAGCGTCGGCCTCGTCTCCAGCAGCAGACTGGGAATTGCCGGGCTTGGGCTGCCTTGTTCCACGGGCAGCGAGTCTGGGGCTGGGGCTCAGCAGAGCGGTGGCCCGAAGCCCACGCTGGTGGCGGGGACATGCCGTGGAGCTGCCGCAGCCCCTGCAGCCGCCTGTCCCACCGCAGGGCACGGAGCAGCCAGCGGAGCGGGACACGGCCGGGGCAGCAGCTGGGAAACGACAGCATCTGAAAAGGGACTTTGTTCCCCCTCTGTTCGTCACGTAGCCATGTGGGAACACTAGATTTATTCACCGGCGGCCCTATCGGCACATACCAGGCTTGACAACAGCTGGGAGCCATGTGGCTTGACCAAGAATAGCCCTGGGGAGCTCGCTGCTGTGAGTCAGGGCTGTCTGGATCCGCTCCTGCCCCGGAGGGAGCCGCCGCTGCCGGAGAGGAGGTGCAGAGGCCGTTGGGGAGCCCCTGGCACCACGAAACGCTAAACTGGAGATTGAGCCATAATAGCCCTTTCTGAAGTGGGTGGGTTCAGGAGGAAAACTGCAGCGTGCGGCGCTCTGCCGCTGACTGCTCAGATGTAATTCCGTGGACTTGTCCACACTTGAGAGCAACCTGTAATAAAGAAGGGTGTGATTTTTGTGAGTGGAAAACTCCATATTTAGGAATAACCAGGTTAAACCAAACAGAAGGAAGATGCTCTTGTTCTGGAGCTAGTGCTCCAAAGTGAAATAGTTCCACAACCTCTTGTCTGAGAGGGAGACGAGGCAACAAGAGATGTCTGATCTCCTGCATGCAAAACCCCAACACCTCTATTGCTTGTAAAACACCCGCCCTCCCCAACGCTTTCTCCCTGAAGAGTGTTTGTAGTTGGAGCAATATGTGTAAGTGGTTTGCCGGGATGTGGTTTCACAGCCGGGCACGGCGTGGGGTACCCGATTCCTGCTTCCCTGTGGAGCAGCTGCTTTAGAGTTCTGGAGAAGTTCCAGGATTTGAGTCGCTGATGGCCCCCTCGGGCAGAGCATCAGCTCACAGGCCCTCGGGAGGAATCTCGCTGTTGGTGCTGGTGGCTGAGCATGGGTCTCGGAAGGGCTGCTTGGTAGAGAGATCTCCCTCGGGGTGGCTGGCTCTCTGATGTGACAGCGGTGTGCACCCAGCGTGTGCATGCTCCTGTTTTCGGTGCCAAATCAAGCCTTCCCATGGAAAAAGCGTCTCTCTTTTGGTCATTGTTTGTACTTTGGTTCCCAGGAAGGAGGCAGGCGGTGAGAAGCTCAGCCGCACGCCTGTGTTCTCTGAGTGGTGCCCAAGTGCTCCAACTATTGAACTTGACCCAAAGCGAGATTCATGCCAGACCCTGAGTGTGTACAGACTTTTTTGGAAGTGGGAACAGCCCTGGAGCAGGTGCCGTGGCTCGGGTCCGTGCCCTCTCCTGTTTGGCTCAACGCAGGACTCAGGCCCTTGTCCTCTGGAGACGGCAGGGCTGCACGGGGACATCTCGGGCGGCGTAAGCTGATACTGACCCAGCATCTCCCCTGGTCCCTTGGCAGGTGAAGGAGCCCCTCAGGCTGGCACCATGACAGAGTGCTTCGACTGCGACAACTGCAAGGAGTCCTTGTACGGGCGCAAGTACATCCAGATGGACAATGGCCCCTACTGCATCCCCTGCTACGACGCCCACTTTGCCAACACCTGCGATGAGTGCAAGGAGCTGATCGGCCACGACTGCAGGGTGAGTACGGGCCCTGTGGCCGGGCAGGGGGGCTCCCCGGGGCCATCAGTCACCCCTCACCTCGGCTGTCCCCCCAGGAGCTGTACTACGAGGACCGCCATTACCACGAGCACTGCTTCCGTTGCTTCCGCTGTGACCGCTCTCTGGCCGATGAGCCCTTCACCTGCCAGGGCGAGGAGCTGCTCTGCAATGACTGCTACTGCAGCGAGTTCTCCTCCAAGTGCGTCGCCTGTGAGAAGACGGTCATGCCAGGTAGGAGCAGACTTGAGTGCTGCAGTTTTTTCCTGGTCCCAGCAGCATTGGCCAGGGCTGCAGGGTCCAACACCAGGGCAGCAAGGAGAGAGCTGAATTCCTGCTCTCCTGCCCCACTGTCACTGCACAGGGTGGGACGGGCACTCTGCTTGTCTGGCAAGGCAGCAGGATCCCGAGCTGTGGTCACCACAGCAGCCCTGTCTGTCTGTTCCCCTTTTTCATGGGGAAGTGAGCCGGGGAGGAGATAACAAAGGGTTTCCTGGGCATTTTCTGGTGTGTGCTGACAAGAAGAGAAGGAATGACTAAAGAGAGAAGGAATGACTAAAGATGCGTGATCGTCTCTGGAGATGGCCTGAGGCAAAGGAGTGTCTTTGCTTGGCCATTCTGGCACCATCTTCAGATGCAGGTTACAAATGGGTTACAACAGGCGTCTCTGCCGCAGGCTGTGTGCGGGTCCGGGGCATGTTCCTGCAGCCTCCCCTTGGTGGTGGTGGGGGCTCTGGTCCTCCCTGCTCCAGCTGCTGTGTCCTGGTGCTGCCGTGGGGAGGGCAGGCACAGAGCGGGGTGTGGGGGACCGCGGTCCATCCTGCGCAGCCTCCTGTGTCCCCTGTGTCAGCTGCTCCCTCCTGTCAGCGACCACCTCTCTCTGCAGGGTCCCGTAAGTTGGAGTACAACGGGCAAACCTGGCACGAGCACTGCTTCATATGCAGCAGCTGCCAGCAGCCCATCGGGTCACGGTCCTTCATCCCCGACAATAAGGATTATTACTGTGTCCCCTGTTACGAGAGCAAGTTCGCTCCTCGCTGCACCCGTTGCAAAAAGGTATGTCTGGCTTGAGAGCCCCAAGGCCTTGCGTTCTCTGGTCCAGGGACGTGTTCCCCACTCCTGCCCAAGCCCTACCAGGGATGGGTTCAGGCACCAGCACCCCGGCGCTGTGGCCCGTGTCACCCGTGTGTGCTCTCCCCGCAGACCCTCACCAAGGGAGGGGTGACTTACCGGGATGAGCCGTGGCACAAGGAGTGTTTCGTCTGCACGGGCTGCAAGACCCCCCTGGCTGGGCAGCAGTTCACCTCCCAGGACGACAACCCCTACTGCATCAAGTGCTTTGGGAACCTCTACGCCAAGAAGTGCAGCGCCTGCACAAAGCCCATCACAGGTGAGCACAACGGCCCTGGGTTCGGGGCGCTTCCCCAGGACAGGCCATGACCTACCCGCCCTGTTCCCAGACCTGCGGTGAGTGCACATGTGACCCAGAGGATGCTCACACACATCTCCACCGCACAGCCTTGCTCAGGTGTCTCCAGGCAACTCAGGCCCCCTGGGGACAAATGCTGGAGAGTGCCAGGTGCCCTCAGGCATGTTCTCCCCAAAAACAACTGCGGCCGGTTTCTGAGGAGCCCCCATGAGGGAGGATCTCTCCTGCAGTGGTCCTAGAGCCACTTACGTCCCTTCATCTGTATTTTTCAAAGTGGTGAACTGTGCCCCTTGGGAGGAATTCCCTCTGCCCGGGGGTAAAGGCAAAGTGACCCCTCGCAGTGTGATCTCGTGTCTCGAGCTTGCCTTGCTTGGTGGAAAGATTGCTCACAGACAGGGAAAGCCAGAGACTTCCAGCTGTAGCTGGAGCAGCAACTGCTGCAGGGAGTCTGGACCTGCCAAAGAGAGGGGAAGCCGAGGGTCCTCTCTTGCAGAAACCCCTGAGAGGGTCTGGCCTCCTTCCTGTCCTCCCCCACTTTGACCTTTCCCTTTGCAGCTCAGTCTCCTGCTGCTGGGGAGGCAGCAAAGCCATGAATCAGCTGCTGACTCAGAGATGACTCTGGCTGAGGACAGGGCAGCTCTTGGGCACCCCGCTTCCCGTCTGGCCCTTATCAGTTTGTCGCAGCCCTGGGGAGAAGGGGTTCACAGCCCACAGGTCCGAGCACTGCCGCAGAGGAAGGAAGCTGCCCGCAGAGCCTCTGCAGGAGCCTGGGCTGGTGGCAGGGGGGGCTCTTCCCAGGATGTCACTCGCATTGTCCTTGGAAGGAGCTACTCCAGGCAGCACTGCCAGGAACTCCCCGCAGCCCCCTCCCTCGCTGCAACGGCGCAGCTCTGCTCCCTGCTCCTCTCAGCCCCCCCAAGAGTGGAGATTCAATTTCAGATGTGTTCGATACTGGGGGGTGTTTGGTGCCACAGAGCAGCACATGAAGACCTGACTCTGAGATGAACAGCTCAAGACTTGGTCTGTGCAGGAAGCTTGTCCCTGTTTCTCCAGGGGTTCTAACGCTGCGCCCTGTCCCTCCCGTAGGCTTTGGTGGTGGTAAATACGTCTCCTTTGAGGACCGTCACTGGCACCACAACTGCTTTAACTGCGCCCGCTGCAACACCTCTCTGGTTGGGAAAGGCTTCATCCCTGACAACGATGAGATCCTGTGCCGCGACTGCAGCAGCGACCTATGAGCCTCCGAGGACACCGTGGGGCAGGGGCTTTCTCTATTCTTCAGGGTCTTTGTGCCAGATGCCCCAACAACCTGTCAGGGGCAGGGCACCAAGGCACAGGAGATGGGGGCTGAGCCCGAACCACGGTGTGTTCAGGGGGTTCCTGCACCCCTCTCTGAAGGCTAGAGTACGCTATGCTATGGCTCTGTGCAGAGTCAAAGCTAAATAAAGTTGAGAAAGGAGCTTCAAGACCCCCCATTATTTACTCTTTCCTTTTGCTTCCTGTCTGACCAGGCACAAGCCCAGCCCAGGGCCCCAGCAAAGGGCAGCAGCTTCAGCCTTGGGCTGCTGGATCTGCACGCTGGCAGCATGTATTCGCTCCCCTGGCACGGTGCTGACTTTTCTTTTTTCCCCACGTGCTTCCCTTGCTCTGTGTGATGTGAGGCAGCAGCTCCTGGTCCGTGTGGCTTGGCTGTGCGTAGGGGATGGCTTTGCAGCACAGCCTGTCTCTGCGTGTGGCTGGCCTGTGGCGACCCGGGCGTGAAGGGTGCTCTCTGCCCTGCTTGGGACAATTGGGGACACCAAGCTGGAGTGTGGCCAGGAGAAGAGCATGTGTCCTGCCGGATGGGATCAACCTCCGGATTTCTGTAGCCGCCTCACCGTTTGCAGGCCAGACTCTTTGCACATCTCCATGGAGGTGCTCTTGCCCAGGTGAGAATGAGGAGCTCAAATCACTCACAGGTACGGGTCAGCTAATAACGGGCAGTCGGGGTGTCCCCAACCTGCCCCTGCCTGGGCTGAGTGTGTCCCCCCCAAGGCGGGCAGAGAGCGGTGGCTCCCCCAGCCACACTCCTCCCTCGCTGTGTCCCAGATGAGAAGCAAAGGTGGCACCTGGGCTGCCCTGAGGAGGGGCTTTGCATCTCCCAAGTCCCTGCATTGGCCCTAACTGTGCCAAACAGGACATCGTGAGCCATCCCAGACTCGCACAAGGGCTGGAGCTGTCCTTGCCCCATGGCTGAGCTGGGCCCCCCTCAGCCCCCTCTGCGGTGGGACGCTCGATGGCTGCCTTGTCTCTACATCCCTTCTGCTTCTGCCTTGCTGGGGCGCATATGCTGATCCTGCTTTCCTGCTCAGACAGCCACGTGCTTTTCTGAAAGCATCTTCTTGTGGTTTTTTTTTTTTTTCCTTTTGTACTCTTTTGTCATGAATATCTGTCATTTTGTAGCCAACTGCAGGATGAAGGGGCGAGCCCCCCCC